>JAQQSK010003366.1:0-245671 GCA_028658325.1 Potorous gilbertii
GAGCTCTCCCTTCCCCCCCACTTTAGTCTGAAGTGTGTGTGGCTACATGTTTATCAATAGGTTGTCAGAAAAATGTACCTGCGATGCATTTTAAAGTTTAATCTGCATTGTTAACATTTTCTCCATCATTTGCTAAAGGCTACTCTAGACAATCAACAAAACCCTGAATCAAGCCTTGATGTGTAGCATTTGCCAGTTTCTGAGGTGTAAATGCTCAACACTAAAAATTTCATAATTAGCTCTTGACAGGCTGGTCCAAGCTGGCTCCAGCACATCACTAGAAGCCCCAGAATCCCCTTTTGCTATGTCCAGGGAATGGTAGTGGTAATAGCTATGGTGACTTATACTTAATCAAGTATTGTTACAAAGCGCTTTACAGGATGGCAGCTAAAGGGTATTGGATGGTGTTGGATCTGTTCCTGAAAAATCCGGATTTAAAACCCTACTTGTTTATCTACCATCTGGGAGACTTCGGGCTAAGGACTACATCTTTCTTGGTCTGTTTCTTCATTTGTAAAATGAAGATGATGATTACACTAATTGTGTCTGACTCTTTGTGACCACATTCCCCATGGCATTTTCTTGGCAAAGATACTTGAGTGATCTCCCATTTCCTTGTACAGTGGATTAAGGAAAACAGAAACTAAGACCAGATTTTAACTCAGGTATTCTTGACTCTAAGCCCAGAGCACTATCCACTGAGCCATCTAGCATTCCTACATCTAGAGGCTGTTGAGAGGATCAAATGGAATAGTGTAGGCAAAAGTACTTTGTAAAAATGGTTCTCCCAGTGATAGCGTTTGTTCTTCATGGCAGCTTGGTGAGATATCTAGTAGAAAAAGGATTCTCCACATTTTTACTTAGGTTCAGAGAAGTGAATTAGAATGCAAACTCTTTGGGACAATTTTCTCTTTTATATGTTTGTTTGTCTTTGTATCACTAGCACTGTGCCTCAAAGGTTGCAGGCACTTAGTAACAAATGTTTGTTCACTTGTTTTAGGTGGAAATGAATGGTACAAAGTTATATATGTCATCCCAAAGGCATGACTGAAATCCAGGTTTTCTGACTTAAAGTTCAATTTCCTTTCCACCACCTCACAGGGTTATTTAGTGGGTATTGTTTCATGAAGCGGGAGTGTGTGTGTGTGTGTGTGTGTGTGTGTGTGTGTATGTATGTATGTATGTTGGGTGTTGGGATGGGGCGATGAGAGAAGAAGGGCAGAGGCACTCTGAGTGGTCAGAATTGTGTTCGTTGGAAATTTTTCCTGGGCCATCCAAGTCCCAATCCTCCTTCCCTCTCATTTAAAAGCATTCTTTCCTCAATATCTATCATAGTTCCAAGCACGGAATGGGCATTTAAATATGTGTTGAGTTGAATTCTATAAAAGAACAGAAGGTAAGAGGTGAAGAAATGAAGGATGGAAGACTTTGACCTGGAAAAAAAAGTCATTACCAACTGATTGCCCCTCATGGTCCACTCTTCTTGTCTCACTTATGGGAGCCAAGCCTGGAGGTAATGGTCTTGGCTGTGTAATGGCAAACCCAGCCTTTATGCCTTGTTAGCCTGCAGATCTGATGGCTTCTTTCACCCCATCCTCACCTTGAGGGCCACCCGGAAGCCATTAAATTGGGGAAGCCACTTGTCAGTTTGAAGGGATTAGCCCCCATGGAACATGGAACACTGCTCTCAGTGGGTTCTGGCTTCTCAGTAGTTTCCAGATGTGTTTTTTGGGCTGTAGAATTCAGTGGTGCTAGGCCTTGCTTACTTTAGAGGAATAGTTTTCAGACTTTCTCACATAGAATAGGCCTTCTCTATCCTGAAAACCCAACATCATACCTACATTCCTTTCCCCCTCTTCAAAAGGAGACATTTGTTTATTTGGCAGATCTTAAAAGCCTAGGGGAAGAATCCAGAAAATGATGGAGTCCAGGTCACCTCATTCATAGGTCCAGGGATTTACTCTTACCACTGCCAAATAGCTGTTTGTAACTCTACCACTCTGATCTCTGTATGAGTCTTATCTATATGAGACAGTATAATATTGTGGGAAGGAGGTAGATGGGGAGTCAGGAAGTCTGGATTCACATCCCAGCTCTGACACTTATTGGTTTTATGACCTGAGCCAGAGGGCTGAACTTGGAGTTGGACCCAAGTTTGATGAGAGGAGAACAAGGTGGAAGCAGTGTCATGAAAATCTAGAGAGGAGACAGTCCAGAAGAAGGTAATCAAAAATATTAAATGCTGTAGAAAGATTGAAAAGTATCAGAATTGAGAAAATTCTGACCAGGTTTAAATGGCAAAGTAATTTATATTTGTAACAATATACGATTTTTTAGTCTTACTGACATGGATCTCAACAATATTGGTAGTAGATGTTGTTCCTACCATAGAAGTCAGCTAGTTTAACCCCCTCACTTTATAGGTGAAGGAAATAAAACCAAGAGAAGCCAAATGAAGTTCATAATTCAAACACAGGACCTTTGACTCCAAATCTAGCATCCTTTCCATTGTACCACCTTAGTTCCTACCATCCCTTTAAGAATGTTGTGTTATCTGGTTAGCAGGTCAGATAGATCGAAGGTTTTTAATTAAACAACCAACCAGTTAGGAGACAAATTTTAGAATTTTGCCAGGAATTGAGGTCAAGCTCACTCCATTTTTTTTTCCTTTTCAGAAAATTAAGACATTTATCCCATCTTTTCCTTTTCCCATGCGATGACAGCTCAGTAAAAGTCTTTCAGTATCCTGGAGTCTGAGCCCAGTGACAAAAATTCAGCAAAGACAACTTGACTAATATGTTCTTAGTATCTATTCGTATTTTATTAGATATGAACTGTCCATTAGTCATTTAATTTTGTCTTTTGAGTTCAGTGATCATCAAGATGGCAGGGTGAATAGAATGCTAGAACCATTCAGAAAGATTTGTGTACAAATCTGGTTTCTTTTCTTCTAGCTTAGTGACTGGGCAAGTCATTTAATCTCTCAGCTTTAGGGTTTGTGTTTTTTTTTAAATTTGTAACATAGGGTCAATAACAGCACATGCCTCACAGAATTGCTGTGAGGATCAGATGAGTTAATATATGTAAAATGCTTTGCAAACTTTAAGGTGCTATAGAAATGTTAGCTGTGATAACCACCACCATCAGCATCACCATCGCCATCATCATCCTTTTCCTTAACATAAAACTGTAGGGGATTTCTTTCATCAGTGTGATTGACAAGTGTTTTTTAACTTACTAGATAAATCTGAGAGTTTTCCTGAGGCCCAGGAAAAGTGAAGGGTTCTGACTAAGGTTACAAAGGTAACACATTTTGTTTATTAATTATCATAATCCCTTCAAATGCCATTTAACTAGCACCTCACTTTCCAGTCCAGCTGGGAAGAAATGTAAATACCAAACCCTTTAAATCCGTGGTTTGGAGGGTGGGGCTGGACATTTGTTAGCTAATTTGTTGGACTTGATTGAAGGAAGACTTCAATTTAAATTCCATCTCAGGTAGTATCTTGCTGTATGATCCTGGGCTAGTCCTCTTTCAGCCCTACTTTTCCTGTCTGTAAAATGAGAATAACAATAAATCAAACAGGGATACTACCAGGGAATACACAAGTTACTATATTTAAAGCCCTTTATAAATCTTAAAGTTCTTTATGAATGCCAGCCATTTTTATTATTGATGGAAAGAACCCGTGTCCCCTGAATTCATTTCCCTGCCACATCCATTCAGAGCAAATATAGCATGGCTGTGATGTCTTTACGCCAAGGAAAACAGATGATTTGGATTGTACTGAGAGGTAAACATGCTCTAGTGGATTTGAAATCAGTAGACTTCAAAGTGAATCCCAACGGTGCCATTTATTAATGATGTCATCACTACTTTGTTGAGGCTCAGCTTTTCATCTGTGAAATGGGGATGGGGATATCTGTACCACTGATTTCCTTGAGTGGTGAAGCAAAGGGTCTCTGGGTAAATTAGGAAGTGTTACATCAGTGTGAGTTGTTACTCTTGCACATAGGAGAAGCCACTGTAACCAAGAGATGAAAAGGTAATGATCTTTAAACCTTGAAGTCTCAAGTTCCCAGGCTTCACTACAACCACTATCCTTCTAGATACACCATTAGGGCTGATATTCCAACTCCATTGGCTACCATTGTGAAGTTGCTGCTGAGCGCTTGTACAAATTATATTAATGATTTGGTCTTTCTGTTCCCTCCAAGGATGTGATTTTGAAGAGGAGACAGCATTTTGAAGATATTTGTAGCCATCAGATGGCTCACAGTCAGTGTTGCAGAGGTTCAAAGTTGCATGAGTTTTAAATTTCTCCATGTATATTGGCATGAGGCATCTAAGCTTAGCCAGCCTTTTGTTTGAAAATGCTCTCTGAATTGAGAAAGAGAGGGAGAGAGGGATAGAGAAAGACAGAGAGAAAAATAAACAGAGACAGAGAGACAGACAGAAACAGAGACAGGGAGACAGAGAGAGATAGGGAGATGGAGAAAGAGTGAGAGTGGGAGAGAGAGAGAGAGAAAGAGAGAGGGAGCATGTGAGCCACGTGGCTGGGGATTTTCTGGCACTATACTTGCTAAAACAAATCCTTGCTTGCTCTTGGGAAAAAAGAAGTGACCACAGAACTTCTGGGGCCTAAGAATAACATTAGCTCTCATCCAATTCAATTTGATTGAACAGACATTTTTAAAAGCCCTCGCTAGAGTTTACAAAGACAAAAATGAGATAGAGTTCCTCCCCTCAAAGAGCTTACTTTCTGCAGAGTTGAAGAAACACAAAGATATACAAAACAGACAGAAGGTAAGTACTAAGTATTTCTGGAGTAAGGAGGTAGACTGACAATGGGGGAATCAGCAAAGGCTCCCTAAAAGGAGGAGTTAAGGGTTTTAAAAGGCAGAGGTGAAGAAGAATGGCATTCCAGCAAAGAGAGGTGGGAGATGGAATATTATATACAGGCAAAGTCAGGTACACCAGTTTGGCTGGATGTAGAGTACATGGACAGGATGTGGGGTAGTTGAGTAATGTCTAATCTTCCTGGAAAGATAGGTTAGAAGCCAAGTCGTGGAGGGCTTTCAAGCCCAGGCACAGAGGGTTTGTATCTTATCGTAGAAACAATAGGAAGCCACTGAAACATTTTGAGGAAGAAAGTGGTGTAGTTAGACCTGCGACGTATAAATACCAGGTTGAACACAGATTACAATGACTACATATATCATGTTTACACAATGACGACTCACAGTGGGAGATACTTTAATTGGTCAAGGATGTGTATTGTGATTTTGTTGATCTGGGAACTCTTTTCATCAACCCATACTGTGACCAACTATAATTTATTGTCTTAGAAAATTGTCAGAACCTTCGTGTAGTTAAGTACTTTGAAAATGGTCCCACACTAGTAGGTGTTAGAGGTGAAATTGGGACCCAAGCCAACATACTATATTCGCTATAACTCACTGTTCTCTGTAAGGAATATAGTAAAGTTTATTATACTCCTAAACAATAGGTGAGGAAATAAGCTCAGACAAGTGAAATGACTTTTCCCAGAGTCACATGAGGAGTAAGTGGTCTGGAACCTGCACCTAGATTTGCAGGCTCCATCATGATAGACCCTCCTATTGTATCATTTGGTCTCTTACAATAATTTACATTTGCATATATAAATGTATAATAACTCATACTTATATAATGCCTTACAAAGTGCTTTTGTCCATCAAGTCATAAACTCCTTGAGGTCAGATACTCATTTTAGAAAATCTTTGTGTCCTCAGAATTCACTACAGTGCCTGCTATAAGCTAAGCAATTAATTCATGTTTATTATTGAATGAGAAGTCAGTGAGGATCAGTAGTGCAAGTATGTTATATTAATTTTGTAGATGAGGAAATTGAGGATTTAAAGAAGGGAAATGATTTATCAAGGGGCATGTCACAGTTAGTAAATGTCAAAGAGTTAGGACTTGAAACAAGGTTTTCAGACTTAAAAGCTAGTGGTTTTTTTCACTATGTCATAAACAGGGCAAGGGCTCATGATGATGTATCAAAGGCTCCAAAGAAAGTAACCGGATGACATGAAATATGACTGCAGGATGCTGAGGGGCAAGATTTGACTTTGATTTGTAAAATATCCTGTCATTTATAGAGACAACTGCTTATCATTAAGAAAGTATTTCCCCTGTCCTTGCCTTTTATTAATTTGAGAATCAAAAGGTCTTAGTGCAGACACTAATTGGGTCATATTTCACCTATGAAGATAGCATAGGGATGTCACTTGGAGGGACCATATCTAGCCTTGTCCAGTTCTTTGTACATGTAACTCATATGGACAGGAGACACAGCACAGTAGAAAGAGGACTTACAGAAAATCCATTGACTTCTCTTCTAGAATGGAACCCCAGCTCTACTCCTAACTGCATAGCACTTAACCCTCTGATTCTGCAAAATGAAGATCATGACACCAGCTTTATTGCTGATATAGATTGTTATGAGTATCAAATATAGGTCAAAATGCTTTGAAGTCATAGGGCTCTCTCTAATTAGGTGTAAAATGTTCTTGAATATAAAGAAAATGAGCAGCTAGTCTTTAACAAGTACCCTCTGAGTGATGGGAGCATGAGGTCCTAACCTAGGGTCTGTGAACTTATTTAAAATATATGTGTATATGTGTATTGTTTGTATAGTATATATTTCAATAGAATTGGTTTCCTTTGTACATTTATATATTTTCTTGTATCCATTTAGAAACATAATTCTGAGAAGGGGTCCATACACTTAGCCAGAATGCCAAAGAGGGTCTCAGACACAAAAAGTGGTTTTGAACCTCTGATTTAAAGAATTTAGATAAAGTGAGCTTTGTACAGGAGAATATACAAAATGGCATTGAATATTTATGGAACCTTGTACAAATATTCCTTGGGAAATTATCGGACTCATGAGTATATAGGATGCTGAAATTTCCAAGTTAGTTCCTTGGGGCTCCAGTCTTTAAATCTAATTCTGGTTCTACTTGGGTGAGAGCTAGGAGAGGAGAGGAGGGTGCATTCTAGAAATCACAGTGGTAACACGCTAGAACCATACTGGTTTCTGTAGCATTAAATTTCAGGTCATTTTTGACACTAACTTCCCATCATCCTGGGCCTCATGCATTGGTTCCTTGGGTGTGGATTAATCACAGCTTCATTCAGTGAGTGAGGCAAAGGTGACATTTGGGACAATCTCTAATATATTGGGTAATATATATGAAGCTCCTTACTATGTCAAAAATATTTGTCAATGTTCAGGCATATTTGATAGATTCTAGGTAGTACCCCCTTTGCAAAAGAGAAAAAAAATGGAAAGAAGGATAGCTATGATTGAACAGTTTGGCCACAGAGGAAATCTGGCATCATGACGGCATCCTCTTCCCATTCGGATGACCTCTTAAAACTCTGTGGTTTTGTGGGTGATGGTCATTGGCGCCTTTCCCACAAGCACAAGATTGGAATTTAGGCTTTTCAGGTCACATGTTTTCCATATGGACCAAATTTTACATTCCCTCAAATGAAGTCAGCAATTCCTGCCAAACTCTGTGGAAGGGTTTGTATGGTCTCAAGGTCTCCTCCATTCATAACCCCCAGACTTGGTGGAATGGGCTATGGCCAACACTGACCAGATGCAGAGAGAGGCAAACTATTTATTGACTGCTTCCTCAGGAATGGATGAGACTCCTCATCACATGGACAAACACATGCTGTCTCTCTTTTCAGTCTGCTAGCATTAAGTAGGTCAGGTCCTTCTGGTCAGGGACAGATTCTCAAGGATTACTGAAGAAAAATGAGTACCACCATGGCTTTACATGAGGGACTGTTCCCTTTGCTTGGAGAATTCCATCCTCCAGTGGCAATGAAAGATATCTGTTTTCAGGTTGGCAGAGTCACAATACAGACTTTTATTTTAAGTTTAAAAAAAACCCTTAATTAATTAGCAGTCTTGCTGATTAATTAGCTACTGGACAAAATCACAATGCTGCCATTGTTATTTAGTTGATCTTACCTTCTTTTAAATACCACTCATCCCACTTACTTGCCATTAGCTGACTATCTTAAGGATGAAACATGTACCACTACATATTAAATGTCATTCTTTGGAAGCCACAAATTGAAGGGTTTTAACCAGATGTATTACTTTTTTATAGGCAGATTAAAAGAGTCTTCACAATTCTTCCTGTTTTCAATACTTCATTTACCTAATCATTAGGGAAGGGGGAAGGGAATAAAAATTTATTGGTACCTACTATGTATAGGCATTATGTAAATTCTAATTATTTAAATGACATTTTCCTGATCTGATGAGGTTAAACTTTCTTTGGTAGTCGGTGAAAGAAGAAAGGAAAGAAACAAATGTTTCTTAAACTAAGCATTTACGATTTTCAGGCACTTGCTAAACTCTTTATAAATATTATCTTACTTGATCTCACAGTAACCTCATCAAGTAGATGCTATTATGATCCCCATTTTGTAGTTGAGGAAACTGAGGCAGAGAGTACTTAAGTGACTTGGCCAGGATCACAGAGCGAGTAAGACTCTAAGGCTGGATTTGAACTCAATCTGATTCCAGGTCCACTACGCTATCCATTGTCCCACCTACTTGCCATTGGTAGTAATCTTTATTTTTCTTTAATAGTATACATTTTCCGACTTCTTTGCCTAAAGTTCTCTTTGCAGAGGAAATAATAAGGAATATATGTTCCATTTTATAAAAATGACATTCAGTACTTTTGTGTTGTTAGGTACATGTTTTTCCTTGGAGAAATACACTTTGTTTCCAAAATTATTTGGCTGTCAGACCCTGTCTATGTAGTCTATGTCATAAAAAAATGATGAAATGCCAAAATTAAGCCAGATACTAGAAGAATTGCATGCACAATAATAGTACATACATCTCCACTTTACAGATGAGGAAAGTGAGGGTCAGAGAGGTGACATGCCTTTCCCAGTTATTAACAGCGCCAGGAGTTAGGTAGTGATTTCCTGATTCCAAGTCTATTGCTCTGTCTGTTAATCCACATGATTTCATCTGCAATACTCCAGAAGGTCAGAAGAAAGAAAATATAATACCTGAGCTTTGTCCTCAAAAAACTTCCAGTGTATCTGGAGATAACAGCATATGAAATCCCCAAAAAGGGTTAAATTATCATGTAAGATAATAAAACAATTGATTATGGCAGTGTACTATGAAGGACTAACTAAATGGTATAGAAAGTGTTTTGCATTCAGTGGGAGGGGAGGTCATTGGACTGGATTATTGAAGGAAGACTCCATGGATGAAATGGAATGGAGGTTGGGTCTTGAAAGATGGGTAATATTTGGGTAGGTGGAAAGGTAAAAAGGTATTCTAGGTTAAGATTGCAAGAGAAGACATGAAGGAAATAAAATGAACAAATGTGTTTCAATGGCAATATCATAGGACTCAAGATTTTACAACTGCAAGTGACCTATGAAATCTAGTAAAATGGGACAAGGAAGAGAAGTCACATGACTTAATTTGGTGGCAAAGTCTAAACTAGAACCCAATTTTCTTGATACCAAAGCCAGCGCTCTTTACTACATACATATACACAATACAGATGTGTACATAACATGTATGATGTATATGTATGTAGTTAAATTTATGCATATATTATACACTAATGTTCACATATTACATGCACATATATGAATGCATATGTAACACACATATGTGTATATATACACACATATATTATATTCTATCATAAAATTTCACAGCTGGAAAGGACCATAGAGGACATCTAATTTTATGCACACATGAACAAAAATTAACCTCTACGACATCTACTAAAATGTACCACCATTCAAAATCTCATTAAAGATTTTTAGTGTTGATGAAATTACTACCACTTAATTCAGTAGACCTTTATTAAGTGTTTATTGTGGGCTATTCCCTGTGCTAAGCATCAGGGATATAAATAGCAGCAAAAAAGAAAAAAGTCCCTCTGTCAAGGAGTTTATGTTGTAAAGTGGGTGGGGAAGAAGACATAAAAGGAAAGTGAGAAGAGTTGGTGTGGGATAGGTTGCTGATGGGGGAGAGAAGACTCGGTTGTGAAGTCCAGGGAATGAAGGATAGCTATCTTAGGCTCTTCCTTAAAACACAGATTCTGAGATGAATTCATGAATGTAAGAAAGGGAGGAAAGTTGCTTGTGTGACGAAGTTCCTTTGATCAGTTCTCGTTGGCTTTCTCCAGTATCTACTCATAGATCCTATTTTACTCAGCAGAAAAATCAATCAATAATCATTAAGAAAATAAACTCTAGTAGATATGTGGATTATTTTGAGAAGAGATACATAGGCTTCACAAAATGGCAAAGGAGAGTCTATGATATAAAAAGGGATAAAATCCCTTGGTTTATAATATCAGTTTATTTGAAATATTTTAAAGAGGAGGAAAATGATGGGATATGTGTGATATTACTAATAAAAATTTAGAAACAATGGAGAAAAACAAAATTTGACTACTAAAAATACCAATTGAAGCCAAACCTCACAAGAACATTTAAAGATGAAATTAGGAGGGCAACAAGCAGGTGGGAAAAAAGGAAAACATCTACAAAAAGTTTTTAGAACAAACTTTTTCCTCTATCAATGACAATGAAGTCAGTGCATCTGAACTCTAACAGATTAGTTCTAAATATGCTATATGCATATAAGAAGTTAAAAAGGGGGGAGGAAATCAAGTGTTATCACCATTCCAAAAAAGCAATAGAAAACACAGTCCACCCATATACCTCCTTTCCTATCTCTACAGATTTTTTATAAAGATGAAAAGGATAACTATGCAGGCTAAATATAGACTGTTGCTACACATTGCATGATTAATGTGTTGCATAGATTTGCTGAATCTTTTTTCTCTTTATTCTTTATTATAAGAGATGAATTATTATATTATTTTAAGATATTTTATTATTTCAGAGATTATCCTCAAATCTCTAGAAGATAAGAATGGGGAAGGATAAATGGTCCATCTTTTAAATTAAAAACAGTTTATATGGAGATCCCTTTTTTGAATTTAAACATTGTTTTCAATGATGTGATATGACTGCACATCAGGAAAATGCAGTTTCTGAACTGTCATAACTGTAGGACACAGAATAATGGTGAGGCATATTGTGGATATGAGTAGGTGGTAAGACATTACCAACAAAGAATTGTACAGTAGAAATTCATTAAGGAATATCATCAGAGAAACATATGGTTTGGAGAATAGATGAGATAGCCGTATAACAAGGTATATGATGGATGGCATGTATCCTCTGTGTAAATATCAATGGATCTGAAGGCAGTCTCTCAGCACATTGCAAGATCCTTCTTTGCAGTATTTATAGGAGGACACAGGAGAAGATGTGAATCATTTGCTGTATGAACCTTTGGAATATGAAATTAATGAAATTATAGGTCTGTGGAGATAATGATGAAAGCATTGTCATGCCTCTATATTTTTTTCTTTCCTAGAATTTTATCCCACTTAGAGATACTTTCAAGTTGCCATTTGATTGTGTCACAGAATCATGATGTCTCAGAGTTAGAAGGGAACTAAGATGTTTAGTGTAGCCTATATCTAAATAAGTGTAATATGAATGGATAATCATTCACCCAAGGCAAGTTATTCCATTTTTTGTATGACTAATTGGAAAATTTTGCAACACCATACTTGTGTTAGCCTCTTCCCAAATTCCATACCTCTAGTGTAGCTATGTCTTTCGAGGCAAGAAGTATAATTCTAGTTTCTCTTCCACAGGACGGCCTTCACATACTTGATTACAGCTATCACATTCCCCCAAAGTCTTCTCTCAGTCAAATATCCCAGTTTCTTCAGTCAGTTCTCAAGTAGCATGATTTTGAAGCCTGCTCTTTCCCTCTGGATGTTGGCCAGATTCCTGAAATATACCACTTGCATCTTCTAATCTTAAAGTGTTTGAATGGATGCGTTCATCTGTGTGTTCATATCCGATATCCTTAAGATAACTTTTTCTCCTTATTGAAATTGTTTTTATTCATGTCTTCAAGATACCATTCTTAAGAGCATATCATCCCTCTTGAGCTGATTTCTTTTGTAGAATTTTAGGTGACAGAAGTCATACTTTATCATAATTTTTAAAAATCTACTCTTAAAACTTTTCATTTAAAAATTAGCATTTATTTTTCAATTTCCTATATCCCTCATATAAAGAAAAATTTAAAAAATCTTGTAAATGTCTCTGTCTACAGTTATTTGTGGATTCTAAGTTTGCAAATTTACTACTCACTAAAATTTGTTTGTAATCCCAAAATCAATGCTCATAGTGTTTTCACAGACATCCACAAAGTGGTGAAAAATTTGAGTCACTTGATGTGTGTGTTCCTAGCTGAGGTTGAACAAGGAGATACTCTGTCTTACTGTTTCAGCCCTCATACTATAAACAAGTACTCTTTTTTGCAGCCTATTTAGAGTCAATTATTCTCATTTTTGTAGTTTTTATTGATGATTTCACTTTGTAAAAGAGAACCCAAATGTAGTGTTGAAGGTACTGTTCAGTGTTCCTAAAGGCAAGAAGGCAATGTATGATGTGCTTTACAGAGCAAATATGAATTGGGTAAGCTTCATCTAGGCATGAGTTACAAAATTGGTAACTGTGAATTCAAGGTTAATGAATCAACAGTGTGGCACATCCAGAAAAAGGAAGAGAAAATTTGTTGATTTATATGTAATGCCACTCTAGAAAGTGCTAAAGTAAATGTGATCAGAGAGAGATTCACTGAAACTTAACCCTGAATTTCCCATAGAGGCAATGGTTCAGTGTGTGTGTGTGTGTGTGTGTGTGTGTGTGTGTGTGTGTGTGTGTGTGTGTCTGTCTGTGTCTGTGTCTGTGTCTGTGCGCGCATGCGTGCACGCATGTACATACCTATCTCTTTCTATAGATATTTCTTTCTATCTGTTGTCAAGCAAAGCAAACGTCCTCATTGGTTATGTCCAAAAATATATGTCTTATTCCTCATCTTGAGTCCATAGACATTGTCAGGAGCATTCTTTCTTTGATCCTGTGGAATTGTGGTTTGTCATTGCATTGATTGGAGTTAACAAGTCTTTTAAGAGTGTTTTTCCTATCTAATGTTATTGATTAATTTTTCTCCTGGTTCAACTCACTTATCTCAGTATCAGTTAGTTCATAAAGATCTTTTGAGTTTTCTCTGAAACCATGCATGAAATCAGTACAAATGAAAATTTAGGGTGTGTCTACATGCCTAGTTTTCCTCTCCTTTGTCATAAATTTCTGTTATTTCTGTTCCAGAATCAATTTCACTTTGTTAATGAGACTCAGATCCAGAATTGAAGTTTTCCTTGTAGGTTCTTTTTTTTTCTTTTGAATAAGGAAAGGAATGATCATTTAGTTATCATAGTGAGAACTCCAGCAGATATCCAGATAATTGAAATGCAACCATTGCTATGATGTAATGCATTCATACCAGGCTTGAGTCCTGGTCCTCAGACTCCTTTTCTGTTTCTTCATCTGTAGTATGTACCAATGACAATATGATTTCTGTTTTTGCCTGCTTTGATCTCCATCAGAATGCTCACCTTGCACCTCACTCTGACTTCTGGATCCTCTCACTAACGTGTCTTCTCATTCTTTGTTCCCTCTGCCTTCCTTATAACTACTCTCTTCCTTTTGAATAAGACAGACCTTTTGAGAGCCATATTCCCTGTAATAGTAATTGTTCTATAGCAATAATCATACCTAATATTTATGTAACACTTCAGGTCTGCAAAGTGCTTTACAAACATCTCATTTGATCCCCTCCACAGCCAAGGGAAGTAGGTGTCATTATTGTTTCCATTTTACATGTAAGGAAACTAAGTGAGGCAGAGGCTAAATGATTTATTCAGGATCAATAGCTAGCAAGTGTTTTTGGGGTTTGAACCCAGTCTTCCTGATTCGTCATCCAATACTCTATCCACCTATCCTGTCCTATCCCATCATGTCTCACTGTTTCTGATGAAACTATTCTCTCCTTTCACTACTTTGTGCATTTTTGCAGACACCTGAGACTCTGGCTTTTAATAGAACACAGTAGTAAATACAGTGCTGTGCTTGAAGTCAGGAAGAGCCAGATTTGAGTCTAGCCTTTGGAGAAGTGACTCAACCTTTTTGAACCCCTCAACTTCTTTACCAGTAAAATGGGAATATTAGAAACCTCAAAGGGTCACAGGGTTTTTGTGAGGTTCAAATTAGATGGAAGTAAAATGTTTTGCCAAATTTTTTGTTATATAAATATTAATGAAGAGCTAACATTTACACAGCATTTACTTTGTGTCAAGCACTATACTAAGTGCTTTGCAATTATTACCATATTTGATCCTCTTAGCAACCTGGGAGATAGGTGATGTTAATATCTCCACTCTACACATGAGGAGACTGAGGAAATACAGGTTAAGTGACTTTTCCACAGAGCCAGTAAGGGTAGGAGGCTGGATTTGAATTCAGGTTTCCTGACTGCTCTAGCCACTGCTCCATCTTTGAAAAAAAATCTCTTCACAGAGGATGTTTATTAGCCCTATTGCTGCTCCCATGCTTAACTTTTCATCTTCTATTCCTTGCTCGGTCTCCTTATTGATATTCTTTCCCTATTGTACATCTGCTTGCTATGGCACCTTCCTTGCTCAGTATATGTAGGGGACTTGCTTCTTCCTCTTTCTTTGAAGTTGAAAGACTTTGGAGTTAGATTTTCTAGGCTCCAGGCAAATACATTCTTCCCTGCCCTTACTGAGAGTACTTTATCCATAGTCAGGAACTTGCCGTTTTTATATTTTAAGCATAAATTCAAATCCTATTCTTAGATGCCATCTTTTAGTTTTGGTTTAAAATGTTTTATTTATATCTTCTGGTTTGATATCACCTTTGTCCCCAGATATATTCCCCTCTTCTCTTCTTCACAGCAAATATCCTTTGTAATAAAGAATAAGAGAGGAAAATTAAAACAAAAAGCAGCTCAGTAAAACTAACCAGCACACCAGTCAGGTCTGACAGTATATGTGTGCAGTGTTCCACATGCTTAGTTCCTGCCTCTTCAGAAAAGGTACATTTTTTCATCTTTTCTTTGGGGCCAATCATGGCCATTATAATTACACAGCATTCATTTTTTCTTGTTCAGATTTCATCTTCTTAACCCACTATTCACTTTCCAGCTGATTCATGTGGCTAGTCTCTACATAAATCATCAGATTTTGAGTAATAGTTGTCAGGTTTGAGACGATTCAGGAGGCTCTCCATAATGTTTCCCGTACATGTTCCTGGAAGAAGGCATACTTTCTGATTTTTCATGTCAGGTTGACTTATGGATACCTTAACAGTCCTCAGCCAGGAGCTATGGACTACGGGGACTCAGCTCTTCCTCCTGTGGCTAGGACTAGATGTTCTCTCTCCTTCCTGGCACCTTCTGGGGATCTTCAGCTTTGTTCCATGAATACAGGAGGTTGTTTTCTCTGTAGAAGGCCAAACTCTGGGCTTCATGGGAAGAACTTGGATCCTACTGCAGTATTTCATTGGTTCATTGATCATAGTCACAGAAGTCATTGATGACTTTTTCAATAGGGGAATGGCTTAACAAAGGCTGATTTGAGAACAGCTGATCTCTCAGGGCTATGTAGAGTGAGAGGAAAGGCTGATATCATAGAGGAGAGGAGACTGAGTCACCTAGATAGGGGATAATGAGGGCTAAAATCAACTGAGTACCTGCTTGTTCTGAGCTGCTTTTGTCTTTACACTGTTTCATTGTTCTACCCCCAATCCTCAGAAAGTCTGAGAAAAGTGACCTAATTAAGCCTTGAAAACTAGTTCCATAAATTTTAAGCCAGCTAATTTCCAGCCAATAGCAGGGATACATAATAAGTATAAGACCAGCCTAGGAAATTTTGTCTACCCTTCTCATCTGTAGGTATCCGTGAGCATAGTGGAGAGAGAAGTGATTTCAAAGTCAAGGAGAGCCAAGGTCCAAGTCATGTCTCTAACACCAAATGGTTTGGTGTCTCTGATCAAGTCACTCAATCTTTCGTGCATTGGGCAGCTCCCTAAGACTGTAAGCTGCAGAGAATGTGTTCACTTGCATTTGTAGAACTTGGGAATTCCCAATACCAGAGAAACCAGAGGTCTAATCCCTATGGCTATCCATGTCCTTATTCCTATCTTTCCCACATATCATGTAGCTAGTGGGTTGAGTTCTGAACTTGGCAGACTAGGAGAACTGGGGGATGAATCCTTCCTCAGATACTTATATCCACAAAGACCTAGGTAAGACATTAATCTTCTCTAAGCCTCAGTTTTCTCTTCTTCAAAATGGAAATTATAATAGTACCTGTTCCTACAGGATTGTTGTAAGGTTCAGATGAGATTATTGGGGATGGTGATGATGAAGATGATTATTTCCTCCTGATCTACAGGTGCACTGCTGCCATTGTTGAATGGGTTAGCTTGGTGGTAGGAATAATCTACCCTGGGGAAGTAATGAAAGTTCTAGGTGGGATATGATTTTGGGGGATAGTATAGTTTCTCATTGGTTAGTTTACTTTTCTACACAGCTATCTTTTACATTAGGGAAAAAAGTACCTAATGAGGATATGTTTAGGCAGCTTTAGAAACAGAGGACAGTATAATGAATGATAGAGAGGTAACGTACCACAGACCAGTTAGTACGGGTTACCATTGATGAAGTTCTGGTCTTTTCCATTCTAAGTATGATGGCCTCCTTTTCCTCCCTGATTGATGTTGTATAGGACCTCCAACTGCTCATTCCCTATTTAAGCCTTCCTATTGGTTATGTTTTTCCGATAGATTAAGACCAAGAATTGTAGATTTAGAACTAGAAGTGACTTTAAGCATCAAGTCTAACCTTTTCATTTTTTAGACAAAGCATGTAAGTCCTAGAAAAGCCCAATGACTTATCCAAGGTAAGAAGTGTCAGAGATAGAACTTGAACTGAAGTTGTTTGACTCAGAGTCAGTGCTTTTTTCATTGAATCTAAAATCAGGTTCCTTTTTAAGGGCTTGGGAAGGTGATAGTGGTGGGCAAAACAGCCAGATAAAATTGAGGGATGTCCATGTTAAGTGGGCTGGCATCAATGGAGGGATATTTGGTATTTATTTTTTTAAACCATGAAAAACTTGCCTGTACTGTATTTACATGGGCTTTCTTTCTCTTTCTGCTTTTCTTTCTTTGTCCTTTGTCTTTCTCCCTTATCTTCCTTTCTTCTTGCTTAGGTGTGTTTGACAACTGCTCCCATGCTGTCAGTGACAAGGGCTGGGCCTTGGGTATCCGCTCAGTGGAGCATCATGGGAGGAAGGATGCTCGATTCTTCTTTTCTCTCCGCACAGACCGTGTGAAGAAGGCTACAGTCGTGACTGGGCATAGCCGCTACTTGTTGGGTACATGGACACATCTAGTGGCCACTTATGATGGACACCGCATAGCTCTGTATGTGGATGGAGCTCAAGTTGCCAGTAGCCTGGGTCAGTCTGGCCCCTTGCACAGCCCATTTATGGCATCTTGCCGTTCTTTAATCCTGGGTGGGGACAGCTCAGAGGACAGGCACCAATTTCGTGGGCACATGGGCACTCTGACTCTCTGGAGCACAGCACTTCAACAAAGGCAGCTCCAGCAGAGTTTCTTGCAGCCAAGTGGGTATGGGGACTTAGCTTCCTTGGCACTTAGTGCTAATTTTGCTCCAATGGAACAGCAATGGGTAACCTTTAAAGATGGAGAATTCCCAAGACTTGAGATGCTCCAGGATCCAGATCCTGAGCCTGAGATTTTGTATCCTCTCATGCCTCCACCCTGTGGGCAAACTGCCTGTGACAATGTGGAGCTGATCTCCCAGTACAATTGGCACTGGCCACTGAGGAGCGAGAAAATGATCCGTTACCAAGTGGTAAACGTATGTGATGATGACGGACTTCACCCTACTGTCAGCAGTGAGCAAATCACCCGTCAGCATCAGGCATTGAGTGCTGCCTTCAGCCGGTACAACATCACCTGGCAACTGAGTGTCCATGAAGTGCGTAACTCCACTTTGCGCTATCGGGCTGTCCTGGTGAACTGCGAGCCCAGCAAGATTGGCAATGACCACTGTGACACTGAGTGTGAGCACCCACTTACTGGGTATGATGGGGGTGACTGCCGCCTTCAGGGACGCTGCTACTCATGGAATCGAAGGGATGGTGTGTGCCACATGGAATGCAATAACATGTTGGATGACTTTGATGATGGTGACTGCTGTGACCCTGATGTGACTGATGTACAGAAGACCTGCTTTGACCCTGACTCGCCCAAGAGGTAAGAAAGAGGGGTTTGGGTGCCTTCTGCCTCAAGATTGAATCTGTAGTATTTCTTTTCCAGAGTTCTAGGACCCTAAAAATGTGCACACTAGCAAAACAAAAAGAAACAAGCCCCAAATTTTTTGGCCCATAATGTGAATTGTTTGCTATTTAATAGAGGTATACATTGAAGCTAATCAATTAACACAAATTATATGTTACAGTAATTTCTAAAGATTGCCTGGGAGTTAGATAATTATGGGTGTTGGTGCACCAGTCATATAATAGTGGAATAAATGTTGATTTTGTTGGAGGAAATGAGGGATTTGGACTCAGTGTCCTTTAAGGTTAATTTATATTCAAGTGACATTGGATAAGCCATTTTCCATCTCTAGGAATCAGTTTACCCATCTTTCAAAGGGAGGGACGGTCTCTAAAGTCTCTTTTAGCTTTCATAGAATAGCTAGGTAGTAGATAGAATATTTAAGAAGAATTAGTTCAAATCTGCCCTCAGACACTTGCTAGCTATGTGACATGGATAAGTCACTTAACTTTTGTCTATCTCAGTTTCCTTAGCTTGAAAACGGGGATAATACCCATACCCTGCACCTACCTCCCAGGGTTATTATGATGATAAAATGAGATAATATTTGTAGTGTTTTGTAAACCTGACAGATCTATATAAATGCCAGCTATCACTGTTACCTACATTCTAAGGGAAAGGTGGAAGGGAGTGAGGTCATGTGGATGCCTGTGACAGGATGCTACTTCTAGAATCCATAAGCTTTAATAGCGTCATGGATTAATGTTATTGGATGCTTGAAGGTATCAAAATATGAAAGCAAAATCCAAAGAGAGCCTGCAATGTGACTATTTATTGTTATTACAGCAAAGATTTCCAATTGTTACTGTGAGTGAGTCTCACTTTGAACCCACTGTAGAATCCCAGGAGAGTCACTGTTTCTCCATCTTCTTTTTTATCCCTTGCCATTTCCAGTCTTCTACACGCACTAAAGCAATTGTCCATTCAAGGAAACCATATGTACTGAGGAGAAGGTTTCTTGAGATCATTCAGGTGCTATATCATCACTGCATCCTTATCACCAACATAGAGGCACTATGGTGAATTCGGAGTCAGAGAGCTTGGCTTAAATCCTTATACTGTGACTCACTGTCTCTGTGACCTTGAGCGAATGCTTTACTTACTCATGGCCTCTAGGTTCCCTCCGAGCTTTAAATCTAAATCTACTATGACCATTGTCACAACTACCAAGATTCACGGAATGGTTTAAGATTTGCCTTTCTGTACAAGACCTGAAGTACCATAATCGTTACTTTTAACCCCATTTTGCAAAAGGGAAAATGAGTTGAGACCATTTAAGTGCCTGGCCTAGGGTAACAAAGCTAGTAAATGTTAGAGGGTAGTTTTAGACCTCAGTCTTCATATGTGACATGGATAAGTCACTTAACCTTTGTCTACCTCCGTTTCCAAAGCTCTGCCTCTAGTGTTTCCTTGGTCTCTAGTTACCACTTCCCTCGTTTGGACGTTATATGCCCTACTAATGTATGTAGACAAATAGATGATAGATTGATAAATGATAGATAGGTGAAAGATAGATAATAGATGATAAATTATAGATAGATAAATAGATGATTGATTGATAGATGATGCCTCAGACACTTAGCTGTGTGAGCCTGGCAAGTCATTTAACTCTGTTTGCCTCAGTTTCCTCATCTGTAAAATGAGCTGGAGAAGGAAATGGCAAACCACTCCAATATCTTTGCCAAGAAATCCTTGATGGGATCACAAAGAGTTGGACACAGCTGAACAGTAACAACAAGGCTGCATGATGTAGAGAGCTCACACTTCTATTTAGCCCCCTTGTCAAAGAAAGGCAGCCTCTTTCTTCTTTGGCACTGAAAATGTCATACTTTCATTCTAAAATGCTACCTCTGTTACCTCTATTATTTCTTTCCCTCCATCTCCCCCTCCCAGCAAAATAAGACAGAGGAGTAGATTATTTTAGTTAGTAGTTGCTATGAGCTCAGAGGGTGATTCAACTTGTTTATAACTTAGTAGGAAAATCCTCCTTCCATGCATCCTCCCTCCTTTGGGGACCTTCAACCTATTTCCACAGTGAGGCTGAAGGGAGAGAAATATAATGGCATGGGTCAGGTGACCTTTTCTCCATCTTTCATAGTTTTATTTCTGGATAAGAGGTTTGTTTGACTCTTTTCCACTTTTCCCTATCCTCCTTCTCTGTGTAGATCTGTCTTTATTATGAAGATATGGATCACTTTTTTAAAAAAATTAAATTATTTTATTTGTTTTCAGTGTTCTACAATCATTTCCATATATCTTAGATTTTGTTTTCCCCTTCTTCTTCCTCCTTCCCTCCTCCTTCCCCACTCCCTTCCTGAGACAGCATAAAATTTTATATTGTGTGGGTTCATCCTTTGTTGTTGAAGAAGACCATGCCATCAGAGAAATAATGACATGACTTGCACCTGACTTTGTTTTGAGTGAAGGAGGGCTGACAATTTTATATAGGTTCTACACAGATCACTTTTCTTAGTTCTTAACTGGAGCAACCTATAATTAAAACTCATACCTAACTGTTACAGGAATTTAGTCTACTGGATCCAAATCTCAGTGGAGGCTCAAAACAGAAATGAAGGACAGGCTAAGATATTAGGCTGTGATGCAAATTTGGGGTTGTTAACCTGGAGTTTGTAGATCTTAAAGGGGATCTGTGGGTAGATTTCATGGGGTTTGTGAATTTTATTTTTGTAAACTATTTGGACAACTACTTCTATATAATTAGTTTCCTCTGTAGTCCTATGAATTTTATTTTATGCTCTTAAAAACATTCTGAAAAGGGGCACATAGGCTTCACCAGTCTGCCAAAGGGGTTCATGAAACAAACAAAACTGTTAAAAATCCTTGCACTAGATGGACTTTCAACTCCTAGGGATCTCCAGTTTGGGGCACCAAGCAATTTATAACATGTGAGGTGCATGAATATATTGTGTTATTCAACCACTTATTCTCCTGGTTAAGAGGTTTCCATTTACCTAGAATTCTAGATACAAGACAAACTTCAAATTGACCATCTAGGGTTTTTAAAAGATGTGGATGAAAGTTGGAAGCAAGGACAGTTAAGGGAGGGTGAATGTAAAAGATTGGCATAGCCTGGTAAGAATAGTTCTGAGAGTGCCAAAGTTTAGCCATGGTGATAAAAAAGGGCTTTTATACTGTTATACTGGTTTTTCCCAAGGAGTAAGAGCTAAGGAATGGGGCTAGTGTTTGTGGGGAAGGGTGGGATAAGGATAACTACCAACAGAGAGAAAGAAACATTGCATAACTGGGCTTTTGTTTTCTCTGCCAAGAATCAAAGGCACCAAGAAGTATAGAGAGCAACCCTGCCTTCAGATCCATCTCTGCTGCTAGGCTAACTGCATCACCACGAGCAAACTCTCCTTAGGCAACATTGTAAGACTTATTTACTAAGCTTTATATGGTCTGAATCCCAAAGTCCATTGGTATGAAACTCTCCTCATTGAAGGGTTGCAATATTTGTTGCTTTTAGGAGTTCCCACAGATCTACAGAATCAAAGCCCCTTACTGGATTGACATTTCTCTGCAAAGGAGAATGGCCATTGGATTAGAATTATAAGATAAACACGTCAATAAAGAGTTGATAACTTAAGAAAGATAGGGGGATAAATTAGAGAACTCTTAGCTGTCATTGGTGGGTTCAGATTACCAGGACAACATAAAATACATCCTGAGGTACTGAAGGAATTTACTGAAAAATCATGAGGACGGAAGGGGTATCATAGGATTGGAAAATGGCTTAAATAGTCCCATCTTTTGGAAATAGGAAGAAAATGGAATCTGCAAACCAGTGAGCTATACCTTGAATCTTGGCAAGATTCTACCATGTGTTATTAAAGAGGTGTTGAAGGCATTTTGGTAGAATGAATGAGGTGCTAGATTTGTAGTCTTAGGACCAGATTTTAAAGCCTGGCTTTGCCACTTACTGCTTATATTCCTTTTTGGGAAGCGACTTAACTTCTCTGCCTTATTTGTTAGTGAGTTGGTTGGGGAAAACAACATCCAAGGTCTCCATTGCTCTAAATCTATTATCTTCTGAACACCTACAAAATAAAGAGGTCACAAAAAGATATCTCGTCTTCTGCAAGAAAAGCAAAACAAATGAACAAATAAAAAAAAAAACACGTCAGATTTCTATAACCTAGGTTCCTTTTTTGGAGGGTCATTAAACCATGTTGCAGATGTAGTTTACCTAGAGTTCAGAAAAGTACCCCATGAGTGCTCATCCTGTTCTTGTAGAAAAGATGGAGAGACATCAACTACGTAATAGTAATCTGACTTCTGAATGGGTAGGATTGGATCTAGAGTAGTAATTAATGCTTTGATCTCAGCTTGGAGTGTCTCAGGGATGTCTGGCTTGACCCTATGTTGTTGAACATTTTTGTCAGTGACTTGGAAAAAGACATAGGCAGCATGCTTCTCAAATGAGAGAACAGAGAGGAATAGCTGACAGTCAAGACAGCTAGGATTCGCAAATAGGCAGAAAAGTGTTGAAGTAGAGAGTGCTGGACTTACAGTCAGGAAAAACTGAGTTCTAACTCAGGCTCATTCATTTACCAGTTGTGTGATCTTGGCCTTTGTTTTTTATCTGTAAAATGAGGATAATCATGTACCTCCCTGGATAAGATGAGATAATATTTGTGAAATGCTTTGCAAAATTTAAAGTGCTATATAACTGCTAGCTATTATACTTCATGTCTGTGAAGGGTGAATTGGCCGAATCTAAGAAGATGACATTTAACAGGGATAAATGAATACTTATTGATACATAGATATATTTGGTAACATATTGGTAAATTTACATGTCCTGCATATTGATTTTAAAGAGATAACCTCTTTTAAGGGTTTATTTATTTATTTCTAATTTAATTTATTCAATGAACAAAAACCACTTGGTTTTAAAAGGTCACAAGTGAAAGCTATAAAGGAGGTGTGGCTAGTCAGTAGTTGATCTGAAAATGACCTTGGGACTTTAGTGGACTTTAAGGTTACTATGAGTCACAAATTTGTTAAGAGAGCCAAAAAGTCCGATGTGATATTGGACTGCATTGAGAGACATAGAATATCCAGTAGCATTGTACTCTGCCCCGATCAACCTGCATCTGGAGCACTGTTCTTTGTGTGTCTCATTTTAGGAATAAAAATGATAAACTGGAGACCAGAGGGTTACAGTCAGAATCTGAAGGGCATCGAAACAATGAGGGTCAGTTGAAGGAATGAGGTGATTTAGACCAGAAGAAGGAAGGTTTGGGGGGTCCAGATAGCTCTCTTCAGTAACCTGAAGGCTGGCAAGGGGAACTGGGATTAGGTTGGTTCTGTTTGGCCCTGGAGGGTAAAGCTAGGAGCAAGTGATAGATGTTGCAAGCACAGATGTAAGGAAAGACTTCCTAATGATCAAGAGCAATCTGAAAGTTGCCGCAGGAAATACTAAGGGCTCCCTGAGTAGACATGTTTAAGCAAAACCGATTCTTATTTTAGTAGGGCTTGGATTGAATCTTGTAGTGAAATGCACTTCCTCTTAATTACTTTGTATGTATTTATATTTTTTTCCTCTATACTGATGATGTTTATGTACTTTTATAAGTTGAATACCTCACTAGAATGTCAGTTTTTATGAGAAGAGAGTTTGCATTTTTTGTCCTTGTATCCCTAGCACCTAGAACTGTGCTTGGCCCATAGTGGGCACTTAATACATAGTCATTTGATGATAACATTTACATGTCCTGTACATCGATTTTTAAGAAATATTGTTGTTTAAAGATCTATTTATTTCTAATTTAATTTAACTTATTTTAATGCATGGAAATGTATTTTCTCTCCATCTCGCTCTACATCTACTCTTGCAACAAATATACATGGTTAAGGAAAATTAATTCTCACATTTGCCATCCCCACCTCCCAAATATATGTATATATACATATTTACAGTATTGATGAGAGATAACACTTAATAGTTCTCCTCATCCTCTACCCTACCACCCCCATGTCCTCCTCGAAAGAGCCAAAAGAGAAATTAATTTCACAAAAATTTCTATCCCGGAAGCAACTAAGAGGATGAGATAAGCTAAAGAATACAACATCAAACATCTGTAATCCAGATGGGCATACTGTCAGGGGGCTAATATTTATCAGGCTCTAGGCCACGCAGGAGATGTGAATTATGGACAGACTACCTGGCCAATTGTGAAGAATTCCATCAAGCTGCCAATGTGGCTAGTTGCTGAGGGAGGGTGGTGGTGGTGGTGGTGGTGGTGGTAGGTTCTAAGCAACTCCACCCTGGGAGGTTCCGCTGTGGGCCAGGGATGAGAGAGTAGGACACTAAAGGGTAATGGCATCAGAGGATCCAAGACCCAGATCAAGTTGGTTCTGGGAGCTGAGCAGGAAGTATCTTTGGCCCGCTAGGGAAAATGAGCTTTCCTCTTAGAACTCTTCTGAGTTTCAGATTCTTTCCAAACAGTCCTATTCTTTCCCTTAAAACAATGACGGAGAGACAAGGGTCCCTCTGCAGCTGGCTCTACTTCTTTTGCCTTCCTCTCCTTTTCCTTCTCTAAACTCAGCAGGGACCAGCTCTGCAGTTCGATGTTTGCCTTTCTTTGTTGGCTTCTGTGTCTCTGTCCTCTTCATTATAATGGGGGGAAACATCATAAAATAAAAACAAGTGACTAAGCAAGGCTTAACTGGGCCATCAATCACTCTGTCTCAGTCCAAGTTGTGAGGCAGACAATGGGTGTCGGGTGCATTTGTTTTCTAGAGTTATGTGTTGGGGCCTCGGTCTCTGTGTGTGTCAGAGTGACTCATTGTCTGTCTCTCTGAGTCCCTCTTTGCATCCTTTCCGTGGTCTACCTCCTCTCGCCAATGTTCCGAGTTGGGGTGGGCTGGGTGTATTAGAGGCACTAATTTGAGAGAGAGTGCTTGCTGTCCTGTGCAGGAGCCCAGATTTTCTGCTTAGAAGCAGACAGGTAAGAGACAGTTAAAGTCTCTGCAGCTGTGTGTTCAAGAAGGGCATTCCCCTAAGGAAACTGCCAAGGGTATGTGTATCTGTCTGTGTGTGTGATGGAAAAGGGAGCAGGTGGAGACATTTGCTGCCCGTGAGCCCCCTCCCACCCCCAACCCCCCAGTACCTGGTGTCTCAGGACCAGCTCGCCTCTCCACTTACCCATCCTGGCTGGCGGCTGGGCCAAGGGAACCGCTCAGCTGGGGCCCTACACTGTCAGGGTCTGTTAACCATCATCCAGACTTCATTAGAGGTTTCGTTTGAAGTCAGGATTGAAAGTTCCCTAAAGCCAAAAAAAACATGCAAGGGGGAAAATAAGCGTAAAGGGGTAGGAGAGGGCAGAGAGGGAAAAGGGATGAGGTTCTCAGAGAAAGTGAAAAACGAGCAGCAAGGAAACCTCTCAATCTCTCCATCTCCAAAAGGGTAAACAAGAACGAACTCTGGAAGCCAGTGACTCCACTCTTCCTTCACCTGGATGAGGGAGCCAGAGGAATGGTATCTTGCATACCTTGCAAATAGGCCAGGGAATCTTCCTGGTTTAGAGGAAGGGGTGGTCTACCCCTCCCTTCTCTCCGTTTCCCTCTTTCCTTTCTAAGCCCACTTCCCCTTTCCCAGCCCCAGTAGATCCCCAGGTCAGAAAACAAGTGAAACCAGCATTCATTCCTACTTATCTGGCACACTCTTCTAGGTGAGTGGTTAGTAACTATTTCCACAGTTCCCATGACTTGTTTTTCTCTCCTCGTCTACCTCTTTTCTTTTTAAATCATTCCTTACTCAATAGGATTGTGCTAGAGCAGCAGAACCTATGACAATCAGGACTGAGCTTGCTTAGCAAAGTGCCTGGCACTTATAATGTTTATAGATTGCATCAATGAAGACGAGTTCTTCTTCATCTAAAAGTCTCAGAAGCATATCTCCTCTTTCCCCTCTTGGCACATAGTAGGTACTTATAAATGCTTACTCCCTAGAAAATTCAAGTATCATTATCCTTATTTTATAGAAGAGGTTTTTTTAGACGTAGCATGTATGAAGTATCTTGCCCATTGTCACATAGCTAGTGCCAGGTTAGGCACTAGTGCCACATATTAGAGCCAGGGTTCAAATCCAAGTTTCCTGTCCAATGTACTCTTGGCTCAACATGTCACTTGTTCAAGATGCACTCAACTAAAAACAATGATCCAAGACAATTTCAACGGAGCCAATATGAAAAATTGCTTTTCCCCTTCAGAAAGAGAATTGATGAGCTCTGAGTGTAGATTGAAGCATACTTTCCCCGCCTTTCTTTATTTTTCTCATTTGCAGTGTGTGTGTTTGTGTGTGTGTGTGTGTGTGTGTGTGTGTGTGTGTAGTTTCTTTTGCAAAATGGCTAATATGGAAACATGTTTTGCATGACCAGATTTATAATCGATCTCATATTGCATGCTTTCTCAAGGGGTGGGGAGGGATGGGATGAAGGAAGGGAGAGAATTTGGAACTCAACATTTTCAAAAATGTAATGGGGAAATATTTAATGAAACAAATAAAAATATATTAATAAAAAAAGATATACTTGACTTAAAGTTAGGACAGGATCCCATCCTACTGCTTTGAGCAGGAGGAAAGGGGAAGTAATACTTTCTTATTGACAACAAAATTGTGTTTTCCTGTGGCCTTCTTACTATTTCAAGGTACATAGATAGCAGCAATAGACAAGTGGCCCCAGAGTGACAGAATGGCCCTGCCTTATTTCCTCAGCTCCTTCTTTTGCTGAAGAGACTAGAGTTGCTTATTTATACAGTACTATGGTTGATTAAGGCATAAGACTGTTTTTAGGATTTGGCTGTGTTAGCACTTACCAGAAGAGGAGGGTATAGAGTGTAAAGGAGGTAGGTCATCAATTAAACTACAAGGAATGTGTATGTAACTAGAACACAGATAAATACGGGGTCATCCTGTAAAAACAGAAGCAACTATCATACCTCTTTGGTAAGAATTGAGAAGCATGAAATGAGCCTCTATTCCCAAACACTGGTCATACTTCAGTGTCAGAATTGCTGTATTTGTTTTGAGTTAAGACTTTAGACCCCCAAAAGGAGGCAAAATAATTGTTATCACCTATTTGAAAGGCTAACTTGTATCCAAAAGAATGTAGTAAGCTCCTTAAGAGCAGAGACTTTTTCGTTTTGGTCTTTGTATCATCAACCCTAACACTGAGTAGGCCCTTCATAAATGTTTGTTGATTGCTTAATTAATTGTTTAAGGGAGAATAGACTTCTGCATAGCTTCAGAAGAAAGAACTAGTGCTATAGGTGGGCATTAGGGAAAGAGATTTTGCCTTAACGTAAGAAAGAACTGCCTAATGATTAGAGATGCCTTGTGAGAGGAGTTCTTTATTCCTGGAGATGTTCAGGTAGGGACTGGATGACCTCACTTGTCAGGGATGTTGCAAAGAGGATGCATGTAATGGACAAGGAGTTAGGCTGGATGACTTCTTAGGTACCTTTGACTCAATGATTTCGTGACTGAAGGTACCTGGAAAAATATTATTTGGAAAGGAAGACACATCCAGACATTATCAACTTTAACATATTGTATTATGAATTAGCTAATCAGATAATTAGTCCAGAGAGGCCTGTAGCAATAGAACGCACACAGGAGAGATAAGTTTTGGTGAGGTAAAAGAGATTCAGGAAAACTTCTCAGCTTATAGTTGCCACTGAGAGGGCAGTTGAGTCTTGCTAGCCATGGACTAGAATAAGAACCTTTTTTTTTTTGCCTGGGAAGAAGATGCTAAATAGGAAGTACTAAAGGAGGCTTAAAAATATGCACAATTAAACTTTGGCTTCTTCTCTGTTTTATGTTAGTGGGTCCTTGGGTCTGGGTGACTTGGTTCTTGGTGGGGCACATCAAGGGAAGCATGTTATTATTTATCTAGATTCTGTCTCAAATGTTGCTGCCATGATAAGGTAGTTGACAAATGAGAAGAGCAAACCATGTTAATAGGTCACATTTGTGTAACACCTAATTGCTTTACTTATAACTATCCCATGAAGTAGTAGGTAATACAAATAATAGTGTCCTTGCTTTGGAGACAAGGAACTTGAAGATCTGAGAGGTTAAGTGATTTATCCAAAGTCACATAACCAGTAAATGGCAAGTCTAGGATTACAAGTACACTCTTTGTCCCATTGTCCCATATTCCATTCCATGTATCCTTCCATTCCATTCTATTCCATTAGTATTCCTTTCTCTTTAAGTACCTCTTCAGATTTTATGTGCTGGCAATGCAGTGATATAGGATAGAGGGTTAGGAAAAAGAAAGAGGTAGTTAGCAACAGGAGGAGGGTATGTGTGATAGAAGGCAACCATATAGACAGGTTACCTCAATCTTAAGGCAGTGTGTATAGAATGGGTGCTATTACCACTGGTGAAATTTATATTGGCTCTTGAAGAGTGGATGGGATTTCTGTAGGTCTGGAGAAGAAAAGACATACCAAACAGAGGTACAGAGTGGTCAAAAGATGGGAGACAGTAAGGTCCCAAATATTTTCAAACTATAATGACTAGACTAATTTTCTTGGATTGATGGATTCTCATGGAGAGACACAAAAAATGGGCAATACTCCTGGTTCACCTCAGGCTCCCTCCTCTCTCCTTATACTGTTCTGGGATCATGGATCTAGAGCTAGAAAACACTTAGGGGTCATATGACCAAAGCTACTCTTTTTATACATAAGAAAAGTGAGGCCTAGGGAGATTAATTGACTTGCCTAAAGTCACACAGGTACTTCTTATCAGTGGTGGGATTTGAACTTAGGTCTTCTAATACCAAAAGCAAGTTTGTTTGGTTTTTTCCCCCATTGCACCATGCTTTCTCCTTGTGGAGGCTTTGGCTATATTCACTTCCTGAGGAAGATGTTTGCCAACTAAAGCTGCACCATATTAGTGTATTGCGAGCCTCTTCCAGCTAGCAAAGGCATCAGTCATCACCAGTATTGCAGTAACATAATGATGTGTGCATGTTATAGATATAGTCCTACAGTGCTTCTAAAATTACACAGGTGATCAAAGCCTGAAAATGGTGAGTTCCATTTCAGATTTGTTGAATGTGATATGCCAGAAGGACATGCAGGTGGAGATGGAGTCAAAGGTACTGGGTTGTTTACATATGTATGGTATGCACGGGCAACAGAGGGCCAAGGCAAGTATGTGTAATACATTGGCAGGATAAAACTTAAAAATGTTTTCAGATTTTGCCCAGGAGAAGGAATTTCTCATTAAACTGAAACTTGCTTTATCCCCGGATAACCTTTCCTCTCCTATTCTCAATCTATGTCCCATTTGTCTATGGACCTTGAAACACAAGGAATTTGTGCAGTCTTTTCTTCCTGCCTCTGCTTTGAAAAAAAGGCTAACTATCCATTCAGGAAGGTAGTGTGAAATCATTGAAAGACTGGAAAACCAGTTTCATCTTCTTAGTCATTGTTTTCATTTATATTTGTACTTTATATACAATAAATGATCAGAAGTTCATACTGAAGGAATGAATGATACAAACTTGGTAGGAATATGTGACATGATGCATGATAAAATCAAGGTTCAAAATGATCTCAACAGACTCAATTATAGGAAAAAATCAACAAGATAAATTTTAATAGGGAAAAAGTCCTTCATTTAATTTTTAAAAATCAAATATGCAAATTGCATGATGAGAAAGAGCTAGCTTTTCAGCCCTTCCTATTAAAAAGATGTGGTGATTTTAGTTGACTTCACATTCAATGTAAATCAAAAATGTGTTATAGTAGCTAAAACAAGTTAATATAATGTTACTTAATTAACTACTTTGATGAATCCACAATTTCATCAGTGAGGATACTTCTTCCACAGAGGTCACAAAATGACTAATTCCCTCTCCCTTCACCTATGAAATTCTTAACTATGGATATCTGGATATCCATAAATCTTTCATGGAGCAGGTAAGTGTTTACCTAATATATTGGAGATTCCTTCCCTCCTCCTGCATTATTTTAATGTCTAAGAAGTACTACTGTAAGGCTTTCTATTTTCTTTCATTCTCATTATATGGTAAGCCTATTTACATTTCCAGTTACATATATATATATATATATATATATATATATATATATATATATATATCCATCAAAGGTCATTAATTCAATCTGTTAATCTAACCAAGAAACCTTCATGTCACATCCTCAACAAGCGGTCATCTAGTTTCTATTTGAAATCTTCCAGTGAAAGGGAAATGGCTACCACTCAAGAAAGTCCAAGCCATGTTTGGACAGCTCTTATTACATAACCTTGACAATGTATTTTATGCCTTTTTTTCACATACAAATCTTTTGGGGAATATTCTACAACCTGTTTAAACCAATTCCATGTTTTTACATTACTTTTTAAAATCTCGTAAGTTTCATTTTTCTGGTGTTGTAATATTCTTTGATTCATACCCTTATCGTGACTAGGAGAATATAACAACAACTAACATTTATATTGTACTTTCAAGTTTAGAAAGCACTCTAAAAATATCTCTTTTTAAAAACAAATATTATCCCATGAATGTTAATGAATGATCTTTTGTAGCAATGGCAAATTTGGTATCATTAAAAGCATTGCACAATTTTCCAAATATAATCTAGCCTGATTTCCTCCTCTTATTCAGATTTGAGCCTAGAATCTTGTTAATCCACAGCAACATGACATAGTGGAAAGAGTATTATTGGCTTTTATCAGAGAGCCTAAGTTCAAATTCTGCTTCTGACACTACTTGTGTAACCTTAGGCAAGATATTTAACTCTCTGAGTCTCCTTATTTTGTAAAATGGGGTCATAAGACAAAATGATCTCTGAGATCACTTATAACCATAGATCGATGACTCTATGTACATACATTCCTGAACGAATATATAATTTACTTGTGTGCCATAATATGAGCAATATAAATATTTCATTTACATATCTTTTTGGTGGGGTGATTAGCTCAGTCCCTCTTATATTTCTTTAGATTCCATTAAAAAACCTTTGAAGTAGTGTTGGAGTTTTTGAAATTAGTGCGGTAAAAAGCATTTGGTAACTTTTAATATCAATAGGGATTCTTTCTTTTGTTTGGAGTCTGAACACTTTACATGAAACTGTTGAGGATAAGTAGTCTCTTTCAATGAGATATAGTGACTTATGCAGTGGGTAAAGAAATATGTAATAGATCATGAAATATGCATGGAATAGTTGCAGAATAGTAGGCAAATTACACAGAAAATGCAGAGAATAATATCTAAAATGGTGAGGTTGTGAGGAGTCTAGAAATAATTTCACATGAAGCACATAAAAAGGTAATGGAAATATTTAGCTTATATAAGATTTATTTATACCCTACCCCATGGTCAGTTTTTTATAATGGTGGTGATGATGTCAAAAAAAAGATCCCTACTTATCAATCAGTGGGTTGATAATTTTTTTCTTATTTATCTTTTAAATTTTTCGAAGTCTGAAAGAGAGACATTTCCCTCACCTATTCTTGTTTTACTACTTAGGTCATTTTTGCCATTCTGTTAGTTTTTCTTTATAGTTTTCCTTTAGGACACTGTATGAATCATATCATTTAACATTTTCATTATAAGTAAAACCAGATGATATTAAGGAAGGATAATAGGTTCTCCTTGGAGAGGCAAATGCTAACTTGGAGGAACTGGTACTCTAAATGTTTGATCCTTATCCAATGGCCAATGAAGCACTAAAGTACAGTGTTATGCATGCTCTTTCAAGGCAACCTTTTATTAAATATACAAATGAAAGCCTAGTATCAACTTTCTGAAGGCTTATTTTCAAATCTGAATACATGGACTTCTTTTGCAAGCTTTGTGGTTAGGTGACATTCTTTAAACTTCCAAAGGGCATATTCAAAGCCTGGTAAGCCCATATGGATAGGATGCCATCTCTATGAGGTAAAGTACCATAAAGGATTCAATGGCTACAGGGAATGAGGCCTCACAGCCCAATTTACATGTGATTTTCAGAGTTATGAGGAACTTCAAGAGTCATGTAGTCTAACTTCTACCAGAAAACAATCTTTTCTTCAACACACCTTATAAGTAGTCATTTAACCTTTGCTCAGATCTCTCCAGTGAGAGGGAAAACTCCTAGATCCTGAAGCAGTCCATTCCATATGTATGTATCTCTAATTGTTAGAAAGTTGTTTTTCATTTTTCCTTATACCAAGCCTGAATCTCTCTTTTTGCAGTGCTCCTAGTTTTATCTTTTGGGATCAAGGAGAACAAACTTAATTTCCTCTTCCACGTATCCTACTCACTAGTAAATAGTAGTTCTCAAGCAGAAAGGAGAAATAAATAGTAGTTGGGAGACCCAAGGAGATGTACTCAGTGTCCAATCTGGAGCTAGTCTTTTAATTTCTGGATTCACGAGGGTTACACAATTCTGTTCTTAGATTCTGGGGAAGGTGTATGTTACTTGCCTTTTGTGTTCTCATTCCTTTATCTATTTCCATATGCTCTAGTCAGTATGGAAGTAAAAGAAACTAAAGAGAGAAAAAGACCAGAGAGGATCAAAGAGGATATGAAGAAACTCAGAGAAAAACAAAGGTCTTCGTTGACTATCACTGTGATGGGTGACATAACTCCAGAAAACTAGAAAGAGTTTGATTTCCTTCTGTCCATGGTTGGGATCCCCCAGAAAGATTTCTCGTGGGGTGATTGCACACCATCTCCTTAGGCAGCTGGCATGGAGAGCAGCATGTGAAATCCAATTTTAAAATGAAAAAAAAATAAGTGGAGAGGACATGCCCCCATGCTTCCATGTAATTTATATGGAAGAGGAGAGATTGGGAAATGAACGATCATTCCAAGAATGAATGGGCATAAAAATTCCTGTTCTTCTTCCAAAACAGGCAGTAAGACAGGAAAGTCCTACTTTGAAGATGGCGAAAATTAAGAATCATTTCAGGGTTAGGACAGGATGTGAAAAAAAGAACAAAGGAGTGCATTGGATAAAAGGAAAGAACTAGAGAAAGGAGGAAAAAAGGGCTTAAATAGAGAGGCAATTTCATATTCAGATTATTTGGTCCAATTGTGAACTAGTTTCTTAAATTACCAGGGCTTAATGAGAGACAAATGGAGATCAGACAATGCCCTACTTTGTCATGTGAAGTCCACGTTAGTAATTTTTCTAAAGATTGAGGATCACCCTTAATTTGTCCATATATCTAAGGCACTGAATTATCCACAGGCCTGAAAACTGTGATAGGATTTTGCATTATATCCACCTCAAGATACTTTTGTTAGTTACTTTCACTTATCAAGTTTGAAAATTAGAAAGGCAGGGCCAGATCTAAGCAAATGTTTTGGGGATTGTTTCATTGCAGATCTGAGCCTCTTCTCCCTCTAGTTTGGCCATGGGCCTCCTAAGTACCCAGGAAGAATGCCAACAAGCTTGGGATTAATATTCAGTCATAATTCAAGCCACTTCCTAATTTTATAGCATCTGAGGGACTCCCAAAATCAAATTAAACTTTATAAGAGACACCTGTCCTTCCAAACACATGACACCACATCTACTGTCTCCATGCCTTTGTAGTGACTACCCTCCATGTCTAGAATGTACTCCCTTCTTACTGATGGCTCCTGGAATCCTGGGTTTCCTTCAAGACTCAGTTTAGGCATCACCATCTTTGAGAAAATTTCTCATTTAGAAATATGTCTTGGTTATCTCAGGTGCTAGGGTACCTCCTCCAAATTCTGCTTTGGATTCATGGTATATCTCTTCTGTATATATGCATGTGTTCATGTTGTTACCCTATGAGAATAAAAACTAATTGAAGGTCGGATTATTTTACTTTGTTCTTTATATCTCCAGAGTTTAGCATAGTGCCTGGTGCATAGAAAACACTTAACAAATGTATTTATTGATAATTTTTGATGGAAAAGGATATAGAAAATGAGCATTTGATATTTTAGAGTTTTAAGATTTATCTTGGCTATATATATCAGAAAGAAGTAGGTGGTACACTGGATAAAGCCTTGGGCCCAGAGTCAGGCAGGCCTGAGTGTGTGTCTAGCTTCAGCCACCTACCGGCTTCCTGACCTTGGGCAGCTCTCTTTACCTTGGTTTGCCGCTGTTTCTCCCAATATAAAATGGCAATCTATGTCAACAGTAGCTCCAACCACTCTGGGTTGTTGTGAGAAACAAATGAAATAATATTTGTAAGTGCATAGCATAGTGTGTGACATGAAATAAATGCTATATAAATACTAGCCACTATTACTGTTGCTGTACTACAACTACTGTCTCTTAAAGTTACTATTGGAGGAAAAGGCTTGGGGTTATAGGTCATGTTATGTATTTATGTATTTTATGTAGAGAGCAAATCCTAACTGTAAAACATGGATTCTAAATACTGACTTAAATTTCTTTGGGCTCCAATACAATAACTCCTAAATTGGTAATGGTGAATTCCATAGTTCTGTGATTTGCAAACGCTTTCCCTTATACTAACCTGTTTGCTCATCATGGCAACCCTGTGAGGTAAATACTCTCAGTACCATCCCTGCTGTACACACATGAGACTGAGGTGAGATTTGGTTACTTAGCCATGATCACTTAAGCGTTGCAGGCAAGATTGAACCCTGGTCTCTTCTGGTTCTAAGTCCCTTGTTCTTGCTCCATGATGCTTTGATGCTTAAGGCATACATGATGAAATGAAATTGGCAAGATACATTTTAGGTAGGCATCATCTTTATAGATTGTTCTTTGGTGAGTCATATAACTTTTCATGTTATTACATGAAATATGAAGAACAATTGAATTAACTGAGGATGTTTGTTTGGAGAAGAGAAGAGTTGAGAAAAACATGCTAGCTATTTTCTGTTATTTACCAGCTTGTCATGTGCAAATGTAACATGAGACTTGGTCTCTGTGGTTGAACCCAAGGGGCAAAGTAGGAGCAGTAAGTGGAAGTTTCAGAGTAAATAAATTTGATTTTATTTTTAGTTTCAGATAAAGAAAACTTCCCCACAAATTAGAGATGACCAAAAGTAAAGGAAGATAAGGGGGCTTCCTTCACTGTAGGTCTTCAAACAGAGGGCTTGTGGGGTGATGTGAAGATAAATAAGACATAGTCCTTGACTTTGAGGAGTCCAGTAGGGGACATATAATATGCACATACAGTGTCTACTGCTACTTTCAGTTTCCTAGAATTCATTTGTCTCTAGTCCATCCAAAAGCTGTTCATTAATACCTGTTTTCTCCTCTGAATCCTCTTGAGCAGCCAGCATTCATTAGCTGACATCAAAGTACTGTCAACATACATTTATTTAAAATAGAATTCCAAATAAATAACAAGAATGAAGAATCAAGGAGAACAGATTTTTACCATACATTGCAACTTCCCCAAAAGTCAGGGCATACAAGTTCTCTCAGCCATTATTCATGCTGACTTTAAAGCCTCTCACTGTTAGCTTGTAGAATATGGAGAAAAAGATAATTGTAAATATATTCTTCAGAACGCTACATACTTCTATATCCATCAAGAAATCAGGATGTAGAATTCTCAATCTATGACTATGATCTTCCATAAATAAAAAAAGATCTGGGAGTTTAAGTGGACCAAAAACGCAATATGAGTTAGCAGTGGGGTATGGCATCCAAAAAGTCCAGTTCAGCCTAGGGCTATGTTAAGAGAGACATAACTTCCAAGAATAGGGGTATGATAACCCCATTATATTCTGCCATCATCAGACCTTACATGGAATATTATATTCTGTTCTGGATGCCATGGTTTAAGAAGTACATTTATGACCAGCAAGAATGAGGACTAAATAGGTTTTTCTGATCTCATGCCTTCTTAAATTATGAATTTATAAGAATTATGCACAATTGGTAAAGTAATTGCATCAGTCTTTGCAAGTCAAGATACCAAGATTTCTGACAAAGACACAGTCTGATTAAATAATACCAGAGAAGGCTAATCTTTAATTTCTACCATGTTTAATCAGCCCCTCTTCCCCTTTGACCCCCTTGCTCTGGTAGAGCAGAAGAACCAGATCCACAGGTTTATGCTCTGGGATCAACTGAGCAATTTCCTTGTTGTTACTATAGTATCTGTCAATACACCCTACTATTGTATCCACCCCATCATTCTGCAATAACACAACAGAATTCAATTCTAACACCTCCCTCTCACAGAGGCATAAGATAGAGGCATGCTTTTCTTGGAAAAGCATCTTGCTGATAGAAGAGCATTCAGCTAGACAACAAAAGAAAAAAGGCAGTAGGGCAGGGCATCACTGTGTGTGGGAAGATTGGTTATACCAGGCATTATACCAGGCATATATGGCAATATACCATGCCATGAATTCATGTGGTTTTTTTTTTTTACTAACCTGCAGAATTGGAAGGCACATAAAAGGGAGGATGAGAGCAAGAGGATAGAGAGGAACATGTGATGTACACACAATCAAGTCTATGGTGAACAATGAGAGGAAAATAACTCCTGTAGTTTTTAGGAAAAGGGATTAGGGGAAAGTAGGTGAGGTGACAAAAGGTGGGATAGGAATGGTGGGGGAAGAAAGGAAGGAATCTCAATTTAATAATGGGGTAGGCTCTTATTGAAGAACACTCCCATGGAGGGAATGGATGGGGAACTTAGAAGGGTTATCAGAAAGATTACTTCCTCTGAGAGAGTGTTGTGTCTCCATGGAAAGCATTCTTGTGTTTGTTGTTTCTTCTCACAGGGGACCATGACATCAGAGAGATGATGACATGACTTGCAGTTGACTTTGATTTGAGTGAGGGAGGTCCAGAATCATCTAAGTCCAATGGCCAGATCTTCATCAGGATTACTAGAGACAGCCCAGGAGGCAAGGAGAGACCCTGGCCCTTTTAGACTAAGGTTAGCATTCTTTCAGGATAGCATTTTACCTCAAGATGAAAGGGAATCAGCATCCTGCCTTAGGAGAAGGGGGAAATCAAAACTCCCAGGAGGAGCCAAATAAGGGTAGGGGGACATTTTCCCCAAAGAGGAGAATTCATGGGAAATGGAAACGAAAATGACCATGGGAAAGACATGGATAACCAGTGACAGGAGATTTTCTACCAAACAACACTTCTATTCTCTTTTTCTCTTGAAGGAATTTATACTTCCAAGCATCAGGCAAGAAAGAAAGGTAGAGGGCAACATCTATAAGGCAGTTAGAAAGCCTTTAGAAGAGGGAACTCAAAATAGGTGCATTAGAAGCTTTAATACCCCAAGGAACAGAGAGACTCCTCCTCCTCCTCTTCTTCCTCTGTCCATGTGTAGAATCATACCTTTACATGTGGGTGCTCTGTCCAAAGAAATATAAAGTTTGATCATTTACATTTCAGAAGGTATCTTGGGACATGGGGGTTAGATATATTTTTCTTCCCTACTTGTTTTTCTTTCTTCCCCAAAAAGCTGGGACAATGAATTCTTTTGTCTTATGTAGTTTTATTTATAATTTCTTGAAACAGAACTCGGGAAAACTAGCCTTTGATAAAGCCCATTAGGATTCAAGTGAAGCTACTTGACTATGCCTTTAAACCCAAATCACTCTGACTCTGATGGATTGACCAATAATAGGTCCCATCCCCAGCTTCACTTGCTCGTTGTTTGGGTTTTGATGGCCCAGAGTGAATGTAAATAGCAAATGTTTCTGTTCTGACCAGAAACTCTGAGGGTCTTCCTCTCCCAGATAGCTTTTTTAGTGAAGGCAAACTATACTGTTTTTTTGCTTCAGTTCTTACCTAGCCTTAGGTACTGAATGGGAATTGCCTTAGAAACCAGGAAAGAACTTAGCTTAAAAAGGCCAAGGTCTCCCACTGCATCTGGGTTCATCCGGTCATTCTGACCTACGTTTTACCAGTGGACTGATGACTCTGGAGGAAAGAGGAAGGTTGATGACTTTGCATATCTCTGCTTCACTTAAATCCAACTCATTTGCATTTACAACAGAGGGTTTCAGCAAAGTGAACTGAGGTGACTTAGAATTACAGGCTTCCAGAGCTAGGAAGTGCCTTAGAGGTCCTGTACTTCAACTTCGTACTTGGTACATGAAACCATAACCTTTTCTCCTCTCAAGATGGCTAATGAGAGAGAGAGAGAGAGAGAGAGAGAGACAGAGACAGAGACAGAGAGACAGAGAGAGACAGAGACTGAGAGAGAGAGAGAGGATATGTAAAAAAAAGGTTGATTTGAAGGTCAAGGAGACTTGGATGTATTTCATTTAGAACCCCCTTCTTCTCCTCAGTGATGGCAAAAAACCCTTCATCCACCATCTAAGGGGGCTACAATCTAGCATCACTTCAAGAATCTTTTGCCTTATCTTTACTTCCTGACACAGAGACAAATAAGTAATTTTCCTGAAGCAGTTGGCTAAGGGCTTGCTATTTTTCTTTGGATCTCTGCCCAAATGGTCTCTCTAGAAGGGACTCACTGGAAATTTGTCATTGACACCTCCAGGTTTAAAAATTGACTTCTCAGGTGTAAAAATTCCAAAGCATCTCAGTGATGTTACAAGAAGCGGCTCAGACCTAGACATCAAGGAGAGATTTTCAACATAGGAATAGAAAAGAAATATCTGCTTATGGAACAGGAAAAACCATTTTAAAAAAATTAGTGAACTCTCAGCTTCTGCCAAAAATCAAGAACACTGTTCAGCTCTGGAATTACCTGCACTTTTTTCTCTCTCTACAAGGGAGTTCATCCTCAAAAACTAGTTGTTTAAATGTCTTCATTATTAAAATAGTTGGAATGATACCCTTTCTCAAAAAAGTAAATTGAAATCATGTACAAAAGAGAAAGTTATGCGGCACCATGGATAAAGTGCTGGACTTGAAGTCAAGAAGAACTGAAATGAAACCTGGTTTCACATACATAGCAATTATGTGACCTTGGGCGAGTCACTTAAAACACCCTGTACCTCAACTTTCCCATCTATAAAATGGGGACAGTGACAATAGCATCTAACTTTCAAGGTTGTTGTAAGGCTAAAACGAGATGATATTTAATATTTGTAAACTTTAAAGCACTATGTAAATTCTAGATGATGACAATGATGATGATTGCAATATTGAAATACCCTCACTAAGTGGTCACTCATTCTCTACTTGAATATCTATCATGATGGAGAGCTCACTTGCGGAGCCAAGATTGCCGAGTAGAAAGATACACATACACAGGGTCTCCCCACATAGCCCATAAAATACCTGTAGAGAGGGACTCTTAACAAATTTTGGAGCAGCAGAAGTGGAGAACAACCGAGTGGAGGAGATTTTCAGCCCAGGGTGTTGCATTTGACACGGAGCAGAGTTTGGAGCCCAGCCCAGCCTTGGCCATGTGGCGTGATGACTCTGGGAGGAGGACAGCTAGGGGGCGGAATCTCCAGTTGCAACAGCAGTGGGTCCTCAGATCCCTCAACCCACAGGCTCCAAAGGTTAGTGACAGGGTTTTTTCAGCTGACTGGGAAGGGAGAAGGGCCTTTCCGTAGCTCTGGCCTTAGGCAGCGGCATCAGAGGCCACATTGGGCAGGTGGCAACAGTTCTCACAGCAGCCCCTACCTCAACCCCCATACATTGTTGGATGATAAAACCCCTGGGGGCACTGAGGAGTGAGTCTTGCCTGTGTGGAGGCCCTGTGGGAGCTGGTCCTTGTCTCACACTGAATGGTGGCCCTGCCCATCCAGCTTATCTGAAAATCGGCCCCCAGTGCTCACTTGGTGGAACTGGAGGCCAGGTGACTGTGGAGAGGTAAATACTAAGATTCTGGTTGCAAAAATCTCTTCCTGTTCCCAGAACAGTGTACATGCTTGATTATTCCACCTTAGAGGAACTGAGATCTTACAGATTCCCAGAGTATACCCTACTCTTGACAAAGGACCCAAAAGTTAAGTAACTGGTTGGGAAAATGCACAAAAATGAAAAAAAAATAAGACTATAGAAGGTTACTTTCTTGGTGAACAGATATCTTCTCTCATCCTTTCGGATGAGGAAGAAAAATGCTTACCATCAGGGAAAGACATAAAAGTCAAGGCTTCTGTATCCCAAACATCCAACATAAATATTCAATGATCTCAGACCATTGAAGGGCTCAAAAAGGATTTTGAAAATCAAGTAGGAGAGGTGGAGGAAAAACTGGGAAGAGAAATGAGAGAGATGCAAGAAAAGCATGAAAAACAGGTCAATACCTTGATAAAGGAGACCCCAAAAAATGCTGAAGAAAATAACACCTTTAAAAATAGGCTAACTCAATTGGCAAAAGAGGTTCAAAAAGCCAATGAGGAGAAGAATGCTTTAAAAAGCAGAATTAGCTAAATGGAAAAGGACCTTCAAAAGCTCACTGAAGAAAATAGTTCTTTAAAAATTAGAATGGAACAGTTGGAGGCTAATGATTTTATGAGAAACCAAGAAATCGCAAAAGAATGAAAAAACTGGAAGATAATGTGAAATATCTCATTGGAAAAACAACTGACCTGGAAAATAGATCCAGGAGAGACAATTTAAAAATTATGGGACTACCTGAAAGCCATGATCAAGAAAAAGAGCCTAGACATGATGGAGAACTCATTGCTTTAGGAGGTAGCCCATTAAGTCTGTTTCCAGACAGTTTTATTTTTAAAAATGCCTTCCTTAGATTGAACCTTTTATTTGCCTGAACTTCTATAGAGTAGTCTTTGTTTTATTCTGTGGCAAACAGAATTTATTTGAAGGTCCTTCTTAGAGGCTTTTTATTTAAATGTTCTCCAGTTCCCTTGTCCTGGCTTGAGTATTCTCTTTTATTCAGGTTAAAGATTTCATGTTCTTTCAAACATTGTTCTTGTGACACGGTTTCAAGCTACAGCTAAGATAGGAAGCTCATGACAAAAGTATGAACCTGCTTTGTGCTTTAATCATAGTACCAAACCAAATTCATTCTGTTAATGAATATATCAAACCCCATGGCCCCTGGGAAACGAAGGGCTAGCAGCATGCTGGGGTAGGGAATTGCTGTGAAGGCCAGGAATAATTAGCAATTCCTTTGAAAGTCCTCAGTAATGGAGATGTATACACACATACCTATGTATATGTATATATATATGTCTATACTTTATACACATATATACATATACATAGGTGAGTTTTTTTTTTTAACAAAGAAGGGAATATATTAAATGTATGCTCCTAGAACATTATTGGAAAGCTAGGTGGGGTGGTGGATAGAGCATTTGTTCTGGAGTCAGAAAGACCTGAGTTCAAATCCAGTCTCAGACACTTACTGCCTGTGTGACCCTGGGCAAGTTGCTTAGCCCTGTTTGCCTCAGTTTCTTCATCTGTAAAATGAGCTGGAGAATGATCTTGGCAAACTACTCCAGTATCTCTGCCGGGAAAATCCCAAATAAGGTCACAAAAAGGTGGATGTGATTGAAATGACTCAACAACAACAAAACAATGTTATTGGAATTCTGATGACATCTCTGACAGCAAACAAGAATCCTCACCAAGTTAGTGCCCTAGCTCTATTTCTTTCCTTATTTTCCTACCTGGAATTGTCCATTTCCCCTGCTTGGGAATACACCTTTTAATGTTATAATAGAAGTCAATGAAAAAAAAATATGATTCAATTTTACAGAAATTCACTTTATAAATAACCTTTTATGGCTGCATCTGTTTCATAAAGAGAGTTATGCTTTTATTTGCATTTTTAATCAGCAAACATATTTGTCTTTTATATTTACATAAATTAATTTCCACACACCCTATCCCCCAAACTCCTTGCATTTTTTTCTATGAGGGGATACTCTTCTAGAAAATATTCCAGACATAGTCATGAGGAATTGAATTCTCTTCTAGTTCCAGAGTTATGATGTACTAAGTCTTAGATTGGTTGCAATATCACAAATGAGATTACTGATACTTTGCATATACACACTTTTTTCCTAGGTGCTCTTCCAAACATCCCTTCAAGCTTTCCACCTAAGGCACAAACATATATTTAGGGACATAGAGAAAGCAGCAGGAGTACTCTGAGTTCCCAAAGAAAAGAAGGCAGAGCAACAGAATAGTTCCTAAGTGAGACTTGGTGGCAGGTGCAAAAAAAAACACTGGGCTGGAAAGCCTGATCAAAGGAGTGAAGTAAGGCAGCTGCAGGATACTTTCTGAATATTCATGAGAGAAATGTTGATTCCTGAATATTTTAATCACCCACATCATTCTTCTGAGGTTTGGTATGTCTGGCAGGTCATGCTACAAAGCTTCTTATGGTCACCTGAGATGCCCCTTGATTGTGAAATTCCTTCCTCCCTTCTTTCACCCTTCTTCCCTTCCTCCATCTTTCCCTCCTTTTATCCCTTATTACTTTTCCCCCTCACTCCTTTTTCCCTTCCTTATTTCCTTTTTTCTTCCTTTTCCCCTCTTCCTTCATTTTTTCTTTCTTCCTTTCTTTTTTCCTTCTTTCCTTTCTTCCTTCCTTTTTTCCTTCTTTTCTTCCTCCTCTTTCTTCTTCCTTCTCTTTCTTCCTCAGATGTTTCATTTCAGTGGGAAACTGCAAAAGGGAATATGCACACCTAAGAACTCATAACAAACTCCAGGCATAGTAATAATTTGAGTTGAGGGAGGGGGGGAATCTTCTGCTTTCCTAGTGACCACAAGAGACTGCTTCCAGATTGGTGCTGCCACCACAGGTACTCTATGTTGGCTGAGTAGGTTGGTGGCAAGTACTTACTTCCTAGGCCAGTAGCCTGACAGTTTTCTAATTAATTTAGCATAAAATGTCACGTTCAAAAAACATCTTGGCCAGGGCGGTGGAGGAGGAGGAAGCAACCTCCAGTTGTTTCCAACAAAGCCAATTTCTTATAAGGGTAGATTACAAATTAATTCAAAACTGAAGAAAAGACCAAGAGGATGGCATTGATTTCTCATTGGCACAGTTCTGATGTCCACTCTGTTCTGACAGTGGGGAGGTTTACTGGGATCTGTTGCCTGTTTGTAGTAACTGCATATAATGAAATTCAAACCCTTGCCAGGAAACATTTTACTCCTTGCCTCACTTTCCAACTTAAAAAAAAGTAATTAAAGACATTTTCTAGAAGATATGAAGGCCTCAGAATACTCCCTACACTTGCCATGTAACAACATTTTCTTAGTATTTATTTTTATTAATCCAGTTAATTTTTTTTAAAAATGTTCAAATATACACCCATTGGCAGTGGTAGAATTAAGAAGCAGAAAGATCCCAAGCAAATGGTGGCATGTGACTCAATCCTCCCCTCCAAAAAACTCTAAAAAACAACAATCTGACCCCAGTCACAGCCTCTTAAAGCGCAAAAGACATTGAAATAGATTTGGGGTTGGAAGGGTGGGGCAGGAATTGAGAAAGAGGCAGCATACTGCATTGGGGATGTGTGTATTGGTCTGAGATTATGTAGGTCACAGGGCATCTGAGGGATGGTTAGGATTTCAGGAGAGTCTAAAGTAAAGTTTAACATTCAGTCTAAGGGACACTTAATGAGACTCCCTGTGTTTTGAAATGGACATCCAGTCCTATTCTAGAATGGACACAATCCCCCTGCCAGTTCATTTCAACAGATATTGATGCTACTTATTATTTCCATGAGCCACAGTTAGCCTCATTTTATGTATAGGGAAACCAGGGAGATTTATAAAGATTAAATGAGTTGCCCATGTTCACACAGCTGGTAAAGATCTGAGACAGGATGTGAACCCCACTCTTCCTAATTCCAAGGATAGCTCTCTATCCACTCCACATGGTTCTTGGAGAAACTGATATTGTTAATTGAAAGTTGTAGAGGGTGAAGTCAGAAAGAGATATGGTACCATAGCTAGGTTGCTGGCTTTGAACCCAGTTGTACTATGTTCAGAGTAAAATTATGTATTAGGTTTCGTAATTTGAGAGATTTCCTGGATCTCATGCATTTTTCAAGCTTCAGTTGGGACTTTCTAGTTCTCTTGCAGGATATAACTCAGAACTGTATTCATCAGTGAAAACAGGGCAGATGAGGAGAGGGAGTGATACTAGAAGGTGAGGCTGGGGTCTCCTAGCCCTATCAGTATTAGAAATCATTTATTGTATATTTCACTGGTTGGTGATTTCATCCATGTTGGTATTTCTGGGAGAGCAAGGTCCTTGAATTAAGAAGCAGAAAGATTTCACTTTTGTTTCTAGTGCCTGCCATAGAGTAGGGACTTAATAAATCCTTGTTGATTGATTCATTCTTTCATTAGTGTAGATGATACATTGCTCTCTACTTAACTATACATTTCATGAGTTGCTGTAGCTGCAATAATTCACAACCTACTGGTTATTCCTTTTCTTCCCAAATCCTCCTCTTTCAAAAATCCCTGTTTTTCATGGAAGGAACCACCATCCTTCCAGTGGCTCATAATGTCAGTCTTCTCCTGGATTCCTCATTCTCCTACACACCACATGATCAACCCATTGCCAACTCTTTTCGTTCCTACTTTTATAACACATTCCCTATCCAATGCCCTCTTTCTACTGTCACAGCAGCCATCTCAGCTCAGGCCCTCATTGCTTTTCACCTACTGCAGCAGCCTGCTAATTGGTCTCTCCTCCTCATGTCTTTCCTCCTTCCAGTCCATCCTATGTGCTCTTACCAAAATAATTTTCTTTAAGTGCAGATCTGATCATGTCACTCTTCTACTCAACCAACCCTGCTGGCTTCCTATTGCTTCCAGGATAAATTATAACTTCTTCTTTTCAGTTTTAAAAGCCCTCCACATTTTGACCCCAAACTGTCTTCCCTGTACTCTGAAATCCAGCCATGGATGGCACACTGTAGGTACTTAATAAATGTTTCTTGATTGATTGAAACCTCTCTATACTTCACTGGTCCCTGTATAACTGTACAGTCTATATCTGGGCCCATATTCAAACTTTTCCAGTTTATAAGGAATGCTAGAGCTTGGGCAGCTAGGTGGCACAGTGGATAAAGTGTCTGACATGCAGTTAGCAAGCCTCATCTTCCTAGGTTAAAAACTAACTTCAGACAGTTATTAGCTGTGTGACCTTAGGCAAGTCACTTAACCCTGTTTGCCTCAGCTTCTTTATCTGTAAAATGAGCTGGCAAAGAAAATGGTGGGCCACTTTAGTGTCTTTGCCAAAAACAACCCACATGGGTTCATGAAGAGTCACACACAACTGAAAAAAATAACTGAATAATAACAGTGCTTCAGTTTCATTGGCATAGTTTTCAAGAACTGTCTATTTTGTTTATGTCTTTTATGTACCTATTTATTTACATCTTGTTTCCCCCACCGTAATGTAAGTTCATTGAGGAGAGGAATAGTTTTTGCCTTTCTCGTTCTTCTCAGCACTTAGCCCAGCTCCTGACCCATAGTAAGGGCTTAATATATGCCTGTTGGTTGATTCATTGAAGAATCCATGCTTAGCTCCCTGGAACTATGAGGCAGTACATAGGACTTTAGTGGATGCTGGCTGGTACTCAAATGAATTAAAATAGTCTTCAAGGCAATTAAGTTCCCTCATTATCTTGTGTAACTGTAAGGCTGCCCCAAGAAATCTTAAATATCACTTCCTTTGGATCCTCTTTTGAGCCATTCCCTCCTAGCTATGGATTCAGTGTGTGTTTAATGCCCAGAAAGAGGCGACCAGGCCCATATGCTGACGGAGATGATTCATTGCTGGCTGTATGGATAATTGAGGAGGTTCTAGCAGCCAAAAGGCCAGTGGAATGAATAGTGTAAACCCAAGCAGTTCCAGTGAGAGGCAAAGCCAAACTCTATTACAGTCAGAATGAAAAAAGAGGCAGTCCATTTCACCTGTGCCTCCTTGGGGACACACTTGCTGACTGTGTACCTTTTCTGGCTGGCAAGTGGAAAGTTCCTCCCCCTCCCTTCCCTCCTTCTCATCTGGCCTCAGATGAACAGGGCCTGAGAAAAAGAGAACTCTGGAGAGAATCAAGAGAATTCGTGTTGTGACAAATTCTTTTCAGTTCAAAATTTCAATCAGTGTTTATATATAGCTACGTTCTTTTATTTGATCATCACTCCCCTCCCCCAAAAAGAACCTAAACCCCACAAATCACAAAATCCCCAACCACTCTTCACTGGTTGGTGCTTTCATCCACGTTGGTATTTCTGAGAGAGCAAGGTCCTTGCATTAAGAAGTAGAAAGATTTCACTTTTGTCTCTAGTGCCTGCCATAGAGTAGGGACTTAATAAATCCTTGTTGATTGATTCATTCTTTCATTAATGTAGATGATACATTGCTCTCTGCTTAACTATACATTTCATGAGTTGCTGTAGCTGCAATAATTCACAACCTACTGGTTATTCCTTTTCTTCCCAAATCCTCCTCTTTCAAAAATCCCTGTTTTTCATGGAAGGAACCACCATCCTTCCAGTGGCTCAAATGTCAGTCTTCTGAACAGGGCCTGAGAAAAAGAGAACTCTGGAGAGAATGAAGAGAATTCGTGTTGTGGCAAATTCTTTTCAGTTCAGAATTTCAATTTTTATATACAGCCACGTTCTTTTATTTGGTCATCACTCCCCACCCCCAAAAAGAACCTAAACCCCACAAACCACAAAGTCCCTAACCACTCTTTGATACAGGAAGGGCTTATTGTCACCATTTTACATATGAAGAAATTGAGTCCCAGAGAGGGAATATTCTTCACTTCCACCTCGAAGACTTGAGTGTGTCTGAGAGGCAGCATGATGTCCTCGATAGACCGCTGCATTTGGAGTAAGCTCTGATTTATAGTTTCCTCATCTGTAAAATGAGGTATTGGATTAAATGATTTCTAAGTCTCCCCTCCCCCAGCTCTGAAACAATGGCCCAATTGGGCCTTAGTCTCCCCATCTACAAGATGGATAGAATAAAACTTATGCTATCTGCCTTGCAAGGTTGTTGCGAGGCAAACACTTTATAAATGTGGAAGAATCACATAGATATGAGTTGTTATTGAGTGGCAAGGCTGGAATTCCAACCCAGGACTTTTGATTCCTGGTCTAGTCATTGCAGCATTGTGAACAAACTCAAACTCAATTAAAGACATCTATTTAATCACCTAAAACGTGCAAGTCATTGGGAACATGAGGACCCCAGCAAGACACCTCTTCCCCTCAAGGAGTTTAGTTTACATTCTATTGGGGGTCACAGTATGAATGCAGTAGGTGTAGCCAGGAGCATACCTGGGGTGGGATGACAGGCACTTTGCCTAAATGTGTCAATATTGAGAGGGTACCAGTAATTGTTGGCCTTTTAATAGACAAGGGATAACTGTACTGAATGCTGAAATGATTTGTTAAAATAGAAAGGCCCAGGAGCTTCCTACACCCACCTGCCACCACCCAGTATCCATATCCTAGGTATGGTACTACCAAAGATGTCCTCTTTCAAAACTCCTCTGTCTCCCCATAGCCTCCTTAAGTAAGCTCATGCTTACTTAGCCCTTACCTAGTCCTCGGTGTCCCAGGGTCTTCCCACCTCATCGCCTAGATATTATATCTTGTAAGTTTGTGATATAGCATTTTCTGGTTAGGGCTTTGAAATAACAGCAAAGTGGGAGGTTGAGGTGAGAAGGAGAGAGTGAGAGAGAGAGAAAGAGAGAGAGGGAGGGAAGGGGAGAGGGAGCACTAATATTGGAGGAATTCAGAGAACATTTCACAGGGGAGAAGTTTGGAGAATAGAATACAGAGTTGTATGAAGGGGAATATTATGAAAGGAATAGGAGGTTAATAGGCAGAGCCAGTTTGGGGAAAGGGGCTTAAATTCTACGCTAAAGAATTTGGTTTTATATTTTAAACAATAGGAAGCCATTAAAGAAGAGGAGCAGAGGAGTGAAATGGTCAGATTTGTGCTTTAGTTTGGTAGCTGTGTAGAAGATAGATCTAAATGGGATATTATAAGTAGTGAGGCCTCAGTTCATATAAGAGGTGACAAGAGTCTGAACTGGTGTGGTGGCCATGTCAGTGGAGAGGGAAGGAAATTGATGTGAGAAATAGTGAGAAACTAGAATTGATATGACTTGGCAATGAACTGGATGCTGGTATTTAAGTGGATGAAATAGTTATTGAGCATCTCTCTATTATGTTTCTTTTATTATTTGTAAGTCTTGGGAAAGACCATTCCATTCTTAATAGCACTGATTTTGTTTTCTCTTTGAAAAAACGGGAATGAAATTTTCACATTTGAATTACTCCAGGGAATGGGACGGCTATTTTAGAATAGGAAAAGGGACTGGACCTGTGATTTCTTTGTTAGAGGGAACTCTTAGGTAAGGAAACTTCCTCTGTCAATGCAAGTAGACCTCTTTTCTGTGCATTTTCACTGTCTTTCCACTATGCCTAGACTTCTATCACTTCTTATATCTGCCTTCAGGCTTCCCTGTTTTTTTTTTCAAGTCTCATCTAACATTTTGCTTTCTTTTTAAATCTATATTACCCCTTACTGCTCGTTCCTTCCCTGTGTTGATTAATTCTCATTTATTTTGTATATATCTTGGGTGTACATAGTTGTTGGTAGGTTATTTTCTCCCATTAGATTCTTAGTTCCTTGAGGGCAAGATTGTTTTTCTTTTTATTCTCAGAACTTAGCATAGTATCTGGCACATAGTAAGCACTTGATGAATACAAGTTGATGACTTGAATTTCTGCATCGGTAGTCTGGAGCAACATTACTTGGGGCAATGAGAGGTTAAAAGATTTGCCCATGATCACACAGCCAGTGTGAAGAAAGTAGGGAAAACCATCAGACTATATGACTTAAATAACATCCCTTATGAATATAAAGTGGAGGTGATGAATAGATTTAAAGGATTAGAACTATACTGTAATACACAAAGAACTATAACATCATCAGTAACCATGATGGTGTAGTGACTGATCTAGAGTCAAATATTCTGGAGAATGAAGTCAAGTAGTCCTTAGGAAGCTTTGCTAACAACAAGGCTAGTGGAAATGGTGGAATTCCTGCTGAATTCTTAAAACCCTAAATCATGATGCTGTTAAAGTGCTATATTCAATATGCCAGCAAATATGGAAAACACAACAGTGGTCGCTAGATTGGGAAAGATCAGTTTACATCCCAATCCTGAAGAAGGGAATGCACAGGAATGTTCAAATGACCAAACAGCTGTGCTCCTTTCATATTCTAGTGAGGTTATGCTCAAAATTCTGTAAGGTAGGTTTCAGCAGTGTTTGATCCTAAAATTACCATAAGAGCAAACTGGTTTTCAGAGTCAAAGGAACTAGAGACCAAATTGCCAACATTCACTGATTTATGGAGAAAACAAAGGAGTTCCAGAAAAACATCTACTTCTGCTTCATTGACTACACTAAAGACTTTGACTGTGTGGATCACAACAAAATGTGCAAGTTCTCAAAGAGATGGAAATATAAGATCATCTCACTTGTCTCCTGAGGAACCTGTAACAGGCTAAGAAACAACAATTAGAACCAAATGTGGAACAATTGATTGATTGAAGATGAGAAAAGAAGTGTGACAAGGTGATATATTGTCACCATATTTATTTGACTTCTACACAGAGTACATTTTGCAAAATGTCTGGCTGGATGAATCAAAAGCTGGAATTCAGGTTATTGTCAGAAATATCAGCAATCTCAGATATGCAGATGATACCATCCTAATGGCCAAAAGTGTAGAGGAATTAAGAAGCTTCTAGATAAGAGTGCAAAAATTGGCTTAAACAACATAAAAAACGAAACAAAAAAGCCTAAGATCTTGGAAACTGGTCCCATCATTTCTTGGCAAATAGTGGAAGAAGAAATGGAAACAGTGTCAGATTTTATATTCTTGATTTGAAAGATCATTGCAGAAAGTGACATGCAGTCATGAAATTAAAAGATACTTGCTCCTTGGAAGGAAAACTATGGCAAATCTGGACAGCAGAAGCATTACCTTGCTGACAGAGGTAGGTATAGTCAAAGTTAGGATTTTCTTTATCTTCCTAGATCACCATGCCGCCTATTTACCATTTCAAATCATGGCACTATTTACATTTCTGGTCCCATCCCTTTTCTACTTCTTTACCTTACCTCATTAGAATATAAACCCCTTGAGAGCAGGGATAATTTTGCTTGTTTTTTATATCCTCAACACTTAGCATAGTGCTTGAACATATTGAGTGCATAATAAGGTTTTTTTTTTACTCATTTATTCATTCAGATTTTGTATAAAGTCGCATCCATAAAAATATTCTAGTTTGTTTTATGTCTTCAGCTAAATTTGAATATAGATGATTGAGGAAAAGTTTGAAGCTTCACCCCATTAGGAATTCAGAAAGATTGGTTCCTCTTGTGAAAGATGGAAGGACATGTTGAGTGATGATAAATTTGGTAAGCTGTGTTGAGTAATCTCCTTCCAAAATCTACTTCATAGAATTCTTAGTGGTCCACACCATTGTTTTAGCCTAATCCTTTGCTTCAGGGGGCCGAGGCCTCCATGGGGATGATTTGGATGAGATTGCTGTACACAAATTACTTAATCTCAGTTGAGGTAAATGCAGACCTACTGTTAGAAACAATAGGGTGTGGTAATCCATGCATCCCAATAACTGGCACAGAGCTGTAATTATTGCAACAGAGGTTTGAAATAAAACTAATAGCACTGCAAGCCGTTTTGAGGTTGACTACTACAGTAAAGAAAGCTCCCCAACTCCCCAACTCCAGTGGTTCTGTAAACTCAAATCAATCTTGGTCCAAGTCTTCTTGTTCACTGCCCACAGAAAAGTAGGCTCCTTTGATTTGTTATGCCAACTTATCTGGCATATGATTTGCTCCCTTACAGTCTTTTCAATACCATAATCAATTCCAGGCCACTAGCTGTAACTTCTCTCCAGAGCTCTCATGAGAATAATTCTCGGATGTGCTACAACATATTTTGGCTGTGGCTTAGGTAAAGTGACAATCACCTTCTGGAAAAATGATGCAATTTCCCTATAAACACTCTAATTTTATGAGTAGATAACTTATGTTTATGACATCTGAAATAACTTGAATTCCTCACATGGGTTTTCTTTTTGGATTTTCCAAATCTCGTTCATCCTTTCCCGAAGATGTGGGAAATCTGATAAGCCTGAAAATGTGGGGCACAGAGATCTTATGACATTAAAAACTTCTCATCAAAGTGTCCCATTCTTTGGGCTCTGCCATGCCATATGACCCAGGGCACCAGCACCAGATATTACTCTTAGATACATGTCATCATAAGGCCTGAGCAGATGGTTCCCATTCTGAAAAGGTGGTAAGTTAATTAGAGGTGGAGACTCAGAATAAAACTTGTGATTAAAGGAGGCAGTTGTCATACTTCTTGATGAAAATTCAAGGGCTGCTTGTCCATTGGTGGATAATAGTGTTCTGTATGCAATGGCATTCTTGAAGAGAAAACATTTAATTCCAGAAGACAATGTGTAATCTTGCAGCGCCAGTACTACATGGTGATATACCAGAAACTGGGCTTTGTGTTCATTGTAATGTTAGTACAGGCTTGGAAGTAACATGAATCAATCAATCAGTCCACCAACAAATAAGCATTTGTAGTGTCTATTACAATCCAGGCAGTGTGCAAGGTAGTGGGACACAAAAAAACAAAGAAAATCTTTACTTTCCCCAAGGGAAGACTACCTGTAGATTTGAAAATATATTCAAAATACATACAAGATAATTTGGTAAATGGGAGAAAGGTGTCTAGCTGCTTGGAATCCCCCTAAAAGTATCTTTGATAGGGATGAGGATGATATGGAATATTTTTTTCACCAGGAGCTGATAAAGTGATAGATCAATGGTTACCTTTTATAGAATGAAAATATTGTAGAAATGGAAAAGCCTGAGGAATTATTGAAGAGCATATCATTTATGGCCATGCAACAGTTTGAAATTGTCTTAGGCAGACCATAGCAAAAGAGATGCTTGAATTTCCAATTTTGCCCTTTTATTTCTTCATTGGAATTGTTGGCCAACTGTGAAGGACACCATGAAGTGTTTCTGTGAATTTATTCTCTTCATGAGGAAGTCAGCATCAAAATTCAAGACCATAATTTGGCAGAAACGCCACTGGCCTTGGAATAAAGAGGCTAGATTTTTGTTGTCTCTGCTGTTGAATCAGTTCTTGATGTGTGTGTGTATCTCTGAGCCAGTCAGTCCTTTAATTTCTCTAAATCTTAGTTCCTTCATTAATAAAAAACAAAAGAAAAGACTACTGGATTAGGTGAGCTCTGAGCCTGCTATCACATACTATGAAATTTAGAAAGAAGAGTTTCCACAAAACATGTAAAAATTCTGGGACAAAATTCTGAATGTAAGATGAAGAATTCAGAATGCCCCTCACTGAATGAAGATTTTTAGTACTATTATGGTAGTAGCCAGTTGTAGCATTAACAACTAGTTAGTGATAAACTATGGAGAGGTAGAGTTTTGTAAAGACCATCCTCACATGGGTCATATAGATTAAGAATTAACTGATTAACCACCAGACTTTAAATACTCACTTTGTGCCAGGCACTAGGAGCATTATTGGTACCAAGAAAAGCAAAAACTATCTCTGTCCTTAGGGAACTTTCATTCTAGTGGTAGAGATAACATTTTTGCTCACAGATCGATAAAGCTAGGTAGGTAAATGAATGGGTACATAGACAGATCAGCAGATAGATGATAGACCTAAGGGGGGTATGTAGGTAGAGGGAGGGATAAACAGACAGACAGACACATAGAGAGAGAGAGAGAGAGAGAGAGAGAGAGAGAGAGAGAGAGAGAGAGAGCAGACAGACAATACTAGATAGATGGATAGTCCTATAGAGGATACATGAAAGTAGATTCAAGATAATCTTAGAGGGAAATGTACTAAAAGCTGGGGGAATTGGGGAAAGCTTACTGCAGAAGGTGGTTCTTTAACTAAGTCTTGAAGGAAGCCATAGGTTTTAAGAGATAGAAGTGGGGAGGAAAAACCTTACAAGCATGGGGGACAACTAGAAGAAAAAGCACTGAGAGAGGAGATGGAGTGCTATATTCAAGGAATAATAAGGAGGCCAGTATTGCTTGACCATGGAGCGTGTAGAGAGGCATCAATCTTAAGGTTTGTAAAGTGCTTTCTGTGTTAAATAAATTTAATCAATATTGAATTTAAAGAACAAGAATGAAAAAATCAATTGAATCATCTCTATCTTTACTGATTAAAATGATATATTCACATGGATTATCTGTGCCAAGTCTGTGGTAGAGCATTCTGACCTCATATTGATCTGATCAGCCGAAATCAGACACATTGAAACTTGACATTACCATAGTGATGTCATTTTGGTTCTCTTCGACAACAAAGGACAACAACTGACTGACCAACCAACCAACAATGAGGTACTGATTTTGAACACTAGAAGCAGATAAATGAATTGATATTGAAAGAAAATAAAACTGTTTTCCCAGTATAACCAATGTAGAGTAATCAACATGTAGATCAAAAGATTCTAGAAACTTCCTTGAAAATGAAACAAATCATCTCTTTTCTAAGTGAAGTGATATGGTGTTCGAGCACAATACTATTTTATGATAGAAACCCATTTGTCAAATGTTGCAGGAATGTTTGGGAGAAGAAGCATAGTTTCATAGTAAAATTGCTAGAATGGAGGAGAAACTTGATTTTCTTTCCCATCTGTCACCACTTCTATGGATTAGTGCAAGTTACTTTACCCATCTGTGCCTAAAATTCTTCGTCTGTAAAAGGGTTGTAATAATTCCCATCATCTGTACCTCAAACAGTTGTCATGAAGATCAAATGACATGATTTGCGTAAATCACAGTATTGATATCAAAGATGAATTGCTATGGTTTTTTGAAAATTAATCCCTTAAGATGGTGTTGCCCCCAACAGATTTCTTCCATTGTGTATTTAGGTCTAAACAATTTTCCAGAAGTCATCTTCTTAAATACTATTGACAGTTCCTCACATCTACCTGATACATTAGGCACTGATATGATAGAAACCAATTGTAGTAGTTTCCCCATTGTTACTGGTGAGAATGGATACCTCTAGAAATTCTGGCAAAGCTGTTTTATGTCATGTTTAGGTTATGTCCTCAATTACTTTTTACTGTTTATGAGGTGATATTGTTCACAATCTTCTTTCATTCTCTTTCATAATGTTTTGTAAATGTTCTTATATTCTCATCTAGTGCTGTCCTTGGCTCTCATGTTGCCTCTTAACAAGAGAGATTTGGTTTTTGCTTGATGTGGTGGCTTCCTCATTTCTCTAACTATTTTGCATTGATTAAACCTTTTTGAAGACATTAGTCTTTAGAAAGTCATAGTAGTCAGAATTAATGTCTTTATTTGTGTCTATTTCCAGAGTTGACAGCTTGCTTTAAAAGGTCAGATTGGAGATGTCATTGCATGCAGTGTCTTATCTTTTTTAGTTTTCTTCTAATTTGATTTTCACTTGACCTTTCCTCTATCTAATAACCTAAGTAAATGTACATAATGATTCCTGAGATTGTTGCTATGTCTGTAATCCATCATTGGATTATGGGATCATAGATAACTGGAAGGTAAGTCAGAAGCCATTTAATCTGATTTTATTATTTTTCAGATGTGAAAACTAAAGCCCATATAAGTTAGATGATTTGCCCAAAGTTGCAAAGCTAGTCCATAATAGAAATTCTCCATCTGTTAAGATATAGTCAATTTCATTTCTATGTTGTCATTTGGCATTTGTCAGATTTACTTTCTTTTAATTATACTCTATCTAAAAGTTTCTGACTAAAATGAGGAAAAGTAGAACGTTGAAATGATGATAAATTTTGATTCAGATGCACTTGGTTTGATTTCTAGTTCTTGCACTTACCTGTGTGGTCTTGAAAAAATTATTAACATTTCAGAGACTTTATTTTCTCATCTATAAAATGAGTAGGGTTGTCTATATGATCTCTCAGAACCCTTCCAGCTCTAACTATTTGATCCTATGACCTAGAAACAATGTGGTACAATTAATAGCACTGGATTTAGTTTCAGAGGAGTTGAATTTGAATCCCAGCTCTGGAACTTACTGTGTGACCTTGATCAATTGATTTAACTTCTATGACTCAATTTTTTCATCTGTAAAAAAAGAAAGGGTTGGACTACATACTTTCTTTAATTTCTTTTGGCTTTAAATCTGTGCTCCTCAACTTTCTTGATTTCTTGGTCCCAATCCATATTTTTTAATACAGTTTTGACTATTCTTTCCTGTGTTCACCATTGCACTGAAGTCACTTATGATCACTGTATGCATTGACTTAGTTTGAAAAATCGTGTCAAGTTCTTTATAAACTCTCTTCCTCTTTGCAATAAGTATTGTCAATAAGCAGCAATGATTAAGCTGCAATTATTTATCATGGTGGTTTATTCCTTTATAGTCATCATAAACACTGTAAGAGAAAAATGTATTAGCTTCCCATTATCTAATGTACCTTTTTGCCTTTGAACCCATAAGGAAACTGACTTAGCTAATTCCTTCACTTGTCTTTCTGAAGATAAACTGGAAACTATCCTTCCTTCCTTTGTGATTTATGTCTTCTGCTTTTATTTGCAGTGAGGATATCAATATGGATCTGGTTTCATTCCTTTAACAGTGTATCAATTCAGATCACCCAGGAAGCAAATTAAGAACTGGGATTTTTGTTGTTGTTGTTGTGGTTTTTTTTTTTTTTTTAGCACACTCTGTGCTGTTTCTTTGTATTTGCCACAGAAATGGGTTAGAGAGAAGGACATTTTGTGTTTCTATCTGCTTTTTTGATCTGAAATGGTCATGGTCATGAACTTGTCCACTGGTTTTTGGACAGTAGGTAAGGTCTATAAACAGACCCCTAGAAACAACTCTTCAATTCATCTATTATTATTTTTATAAAATAAAGCAATACCTTTCTTTTGGTGACCTCATCAGTTCCCATAAATTCAGTGATGATTTCTTTGCACATAATTTTTAGATCAACATTTCTAGCCCTATTCTCTGTCATTAGCTGTATTTCTCTGTTATTTAAAACCTGGTGAAAATCTTTAGGCATCTCAAACTTGTATATCCAAAAATGGAATCCATTATTTTCTTCCCTAAACTTTAGCCTGCGCCTTAGCTATTTCCCTTTAGGTTGGAAACTCGCCATACTCCTAGTCACATCCTCCACTGTGGAGATACCTTCTCTCTACTGTCTATCCCATCCTACTTCTGGCCTCCAATGAACTGACAAAATACTTTTCCTAAAGCATGTCTGTCCATGTCACTCCCTTGTGTAAGGAACTTCATTAGCTCCCTACTCTCTTTCCAATAAAATGCAAACCCCTTAGTTTGGAATTTAAAGCCCTTCACAAAGTGCCTCCATCCTCAGTTTTCAGTCTTATTGCTTATTTATTCCCTTTTATGTGCTCTGCATTCTAGCTAAACCTACCTACTCACCATTACCTGATCTTAACCCTCCAACTCTCCTCCCTCTGCTTTTGTATAATCTATTCACTATGACTGTAATGCACTCCCTCCTTATCTCTGCCTCTGAGAATCCTTTCTAGCTCCCTTAAATAGACCATTTGTAAGGCTTTTTCTGATCTTCTTGCTAAACAATACTCTCTCCTTCCTCCTCAAAAGACCACGTATATACTTATCAATTTACAAGGTATATCTTCCTCCCAATAGAACATATGAAACTTTTATTTTTCTCTTCCACTAGCACAAGATCTTGCACATATTAGGCACTTAATAAAGGCGTGTGGATTGGACCTCATTTAGGGTGTAAACTTTATGAGTGGAGGGATGACTTCTTAAATCCTAATCCTATACACTTCCTAGGAATATTTAAATAGTTGGCCTTAAAATCAGGAAAACCTTTGAGTCTCACCTCTCACACAGACTGACTATATGACCCTAGACAAGTAATTTAATTTTTCAATGTCCTAGGCAATTCTCTAAGATTGTAGGGTATTTACTACTGATTTGCATTGTTGGGAGGGGGGCTTGGGAATGGAAGGAGTTTGAAAGGTGGGGAAAGGAAAGGGAGTTACTAGGATTTTCTGACAAAAAGGAAATTACAAATCTGGACTTCTCTCTCCATGCATAATTAAAGGATCATAGAGACACAAATAACTAAATAATCAAAAAGGCCTTTATTATTCATGTACTAGGTGCTCAAGTTATGCTAGGTACCATGAAGGATGGCATGTGTCCTCAAGAAATGTATAATCTAATTAATTTATACAAAGCAAAATACCATACAAGAATAGAACTTTAGGAAGATATTCCAAGAATCCCTGATAGTTGAATGTTTATATAACTTGGAAAATATGCCTTTCTGTTTGGTCATTACACATAGGACATAGATGACTCTCTAATTGCCTAGAAAGGTTTAGTGACTTTGGGACAATAGTAATCAATCAATCAATAAATGTTTGTTAACCACCTGCTATATGCCAGACACTGTATAGCTTCTGTAGTTCTATGTGGGTTGGAGTGGTTCAAAAAAGACTTACACCTGTCTTTCTAGTTTGTCCATCATTTATCTGAACCTGAAGTTGCCTTTCCACTATGAATTGTGAATTACACTCCCTTCATTTTAAGAAGTCTCCTCTGAGAACATTTAATTTTCCTATCTCATCCAGCTACTCTGAAGATATATTGCATTTGACATGTCTTTTATGTTAAAAGCTGAATCTGGGATTCTGGCTGCAGTTTTGATTTATGTTTCCCATAAAGCTTGAGGCCATCACTGGCAACTGAAAAGCAGTCGTGAACTGATGCAAACAGACCAATCTGACCCCCATCTGTTGTGGTTTATGGTCTTTCCCAGGGAGCAATGTTTGCTCCTCACTCTGATTAGTGCCAACAAAAGGTTAGCCACAAGGTCTCATTGTAATCCATTTTATGAGTAAGCAGAGTAAGGTGGCCATTTATGTAGTGTGATTGAAAGGGCACCTGGAAAGGGCTCATGCCCCCTCAAAATCCCTTTCATCATCAGCTCCCACCCCACCTGGAATTCTAAAATTTAGTTTTGTTTCTTGGCTGTAAGTTAAACAGAATCTCATTCTCATTAAAATATAAAAATAGTCTTCAGAGAGAGAGAGAGAGAGAGATGACTCATTGAGCCTTATCAATCACTTATAACTTCATGTGAATGAGTTTTTCTACTTCCCATAACAGCACAGTTTGAGAGGGTTAAAACAGAGAGCCTGAAAGCCCCCAAGGGATATTTGCCCTATGTGTAATGAGAAAACAGAAAGCCATATTTTCAAAGGTATACACATACACATTTGACAATCAGACAAGGGATTCTAGAAGTATCTCCCCAAAGTTCTCTTTTCCTTTTGTATGGTATTTTCCTTTTTATAAGTTAATTAGATTACACATTTCTTGATGACATGTACCAGGAGGTCTTTAATCTTCACAGGGACAAAACTTTGTCCTGGAATTTTTCTGCCAATCTTCTCATATTGTTCCAGGAAGACCCTGGTTTTGCCCCTATTCTTATTTATTTTTACCTGCACTTTGTTTGCCCTAAGGTACTTTTTATCTCTTTCGTGGGGGAAAATCATGGGAGTTTGGAGTTTTCTGATGTACTCCACCATCTTCCCAGAATCTTGTGATTGCTCTGCTAGGAAACAGAAAAAAACTGAAAAATGAAAGCTAAAAATAAACAAAAAGTCATGTAGCTGATGCAGGGAATGGAGCACTGGAGTCAGGAAGATCTGAGTTCAAATTCTACTTCAGACACAAGCTGTTTGGTCTCGAGCAGTCACTCAACCTCTGCTTACCTCAGTTAATTCATTTATAAAATGGCGATAATGATTGCTCCGACATCACGGTGTTATTGTGGGGATTAAATATTGAGCATCATCATCATCATCTTCAGTGTGCCCTTAATTAGAGTAGTGCTGGTGAGATTAGAAAGAAAAAGGCAGATGTGACAGAGATCTTGAAGAAACTTAACAGGATTTAGTGTATATGGGGCTCAAGAGACAGGCAGAGATGATTCTGAGATTTCAGTCTGGTGGAAATGGAAGATGGTTACTAGAAACAAAAACATTCCAGTAAGAGATACTGGGTGTGTGTGTGTGTGTGTGTGTGTGTGTCTGTGTGTGTCTATGTGTGTTTCAGTGTCTCTGTGTGTATGTGTCTGTGTGTGTGTGTGTATGTTTGTGTCTCTGTGTGTGTGGTGTGTGTCTGTGTCTCTGTGTGTATGTGTCTCTGTGGTGTGTGTGTCTGTATGTGTCTGTCTCTGTGTTTGTATCTGTGTGTGTGTCTTTGTGTGTCTGTGTGTTTGTGTTTATGTGTATGTGTGTGTGTGTTAGTGTGTGTCATAAGATGATAATTTATATTTAGTCATGAAGTTGAGGTGGTTGTGGGCCATTGTAGACATCGCTCACTTCTACTGACAGCCTTTATGGTTTCAAAGAATAAGAATTCTCACACTGGAAAGGCATCTTACATGTTATTTAGTTTAAGTCTCTCATTTTACAGATGAGGGAACTGTGAAGCCCAGTGAAGCAATTTTTTCAAGATAACACTAATTTGTGGCAGAACTTCAGTTACAGAAGTTTTATCCAGGCTCTTAATTCAATGTGCTTCAAGTTTAAATGGTCGGTAGACATCAGGAGATGAGTAACTGACACTTGAAAAAGTGGCCATAAATTAAGATAGAGATGTCTGTGTCACATACTTGAAGATGATCATTGAATCTATGTGAATTGAAGGAATTTCTGAAGAGAGTGTAAAGAGAAGAAAAGACTATTGCGCACCTCCCCCTGGGGGCTCAACATTATACTGGGGGTGGTGGTTTTGGGGACCATGGAAGAAAAGGAGGCACTTAAGCAGAGATAGAAGTTTCATAGAGGTAAGAACCTATGGTAGTCACATGCCTCAGTCAATATCCTCAAGTGCCAATATTGACTTGCATAAGCTGAGTCCTGGGTCCTCAGGATTAGTGTCCCCTCATTTTGATCAATTGGCTAATATATAAGAGTGTGGGGAATATCAGGATATTTCACCTTGTGTCATCAGGAAAGGTCCTGAGAAGTGATGACACCAGCTCCATCCTTTAGGCCCAGTCTCTGTCTGTCTGTTTCTGCCTCTCTTCCCCAATGTTCATTTTCTTTTTTCTTAATATCCTGTTTTCCATTTAATTTTAATTTTCATTAGTCCCTTTGGTTTAGGAATTAATTCTTCCTGGGTTTGTACTTCTTTTTTTATTGTATTTTTCTCTTGGTTTGTTTTTCCCCTAAATGAATTAAAGTAATTTTAGGGCTGATCTTTCTGTGTCATTTCTAATCTTCCCTAGTGACTACTGGACGCCTGAATATATTATACCACATGAGCAGGACAAATAGTTTGCTATGTGGTATATAGTATTCATTAAAAAATAATTTAATTATAAAGCAAATGAAATTGCAAAACTGATGTTACTAATGGTACCTCTTACCATCGAGTCCAACTGCCCTGATTTTTACCCAAAGTGAGTCTTAGAGAGCCAGAAAACATGGATCCAGAAACACCCAAAGAGCTCTACCATCAATCCTAAAAGCAGAGATCCAAGTAGGCAAAATTAGACAAAGCTGTGTTCTAGTCTTCCTTTGTTAACTTGCAGCATTGAAGAAAAGAAAGCCAAATTCCTATTGACTGTTCTTCAAAATATAATATAGATATTGTTGACAAAGATCAATTGATCTATTGTCATAGAGTTTTTATTACTATATTCCAGGTACTGTACTGGTAAGTTCTGGGTGTAAAAAGAAAGAAGAGTCCCTGTCCTAAAGTAGCTTATATTTTAAAGGGGAAGATTATATGTCTTTAAAAAGGAACATGCAAGATTCATGCAGACTAATATAAGGTAATTGTAAAGGGAAAGGCAGCAGTTTGTTGTTTAAATGGCTTGCTGCTTGTTGTTAAAGCAACCAGAATCTAGAGGTGTTTACTCTTCACAGGGGCCAAACCTCATCCTGAGATTTTTCTCCATATCTTCTCAAATTGTCCCAGGAAGATCTGGTTCTGCCCTTATTCTTATATTTTTTTTTACCTGCACCTTGTTTAACCTCAGTTGCTATTTTATCTCTTTTGTAGGGGAAAATCTAGAGAGCTTGGAGTTTTCTGACGTACTTGGCCATCTTCCCAGAATCCTCTGAGCTTGGCCTTTTTTAAACGTAGGTCGTTTCCTAGTCTCGGATTGTCTGAGGCAACACCTATTTAGTAGTTCAAGGCCAGGTAAGAATTAAGGTAAAAGATAATCTACTTTGCCTTCACAAAAGAATCAATCAGGGAGGGGAAGATGCTTTAAGTTTTGGCCAGAACAGAAACAGTTGCTATTTATATTCACTTTTAGCCATCAAAACTCAAACAGTGAGCACCTGAGGCTTGGGCTGAGGCTTGTTATTGACCAGTAGGTGAGAGCCAGAGTAATTTGGGTTTAAAGGTATGGTCAAGTAACTTCATTTTGACTATGCCTTTATCAAAACTTAGTTTTCCAGAGCTATATTTCAAGAAATCATAAATGAAAACTACAGGAGACAAAATACTTAATTGTTCCAGTTTTAAAAAAATAGAATAAATAAGTAGGGAAGAAAAAATTCTAGTCTCCCAATCCCAAGATATCTTATGAAGTATAAGCCATCAAAATTTATATTCCTTTGGATAGAGCACCCACATGTTGTAAGGATATGACTCCCCACATGGACAAAGGAGGAGGAGGAGAAGGAGGAGGAGGAGGAGAAGGAGAAAGAAAATGAGGAGGCAGAGGAGGAGAAAGAGGAGGAGGTAGAGGAGGGGAAGGGAGGAAATAGCAGCATTGCCCCACTGCATCTGACAGCTCCTATTACTAACAGATTGATGTTCATCCTTAATTCTTGAGGAGGACCAATGATGTCAGGAGGGTGGTATCTTGACTTGCAAGTGAATTGGATTTATAGGAGGGAGGGCAGTGCAAAGTCATTAACCCAGCTCTCTCCTCCATAGTCATTGGAGTCCAGTGGCAAGACATAGGTCAGGATGACTGGAGATGGCCTAGGATGATTTGGTCTTTTTAAGCTAAGTTCTTTCCCAGGTCTCAGTTTGTCTGAGGCAACATCCATTCAGTAGTTAAAAATTAGGTAGGAATTGAGGTAAAAGATGTCTTATTTTGCCAAGAATCCATCATATGTATTATAAGTCAAAATGAAAAGCTGAGGGTGATAGCAAGATTGTATACTCAGGTGAAAAGGAGGATAATGATAGTTCATGGATTCCTATACTGCCTCAGACAAATCTTCTAAATTAAAGAGAGTTATTCCTCATTGTTGATTACCACAATCAAGATATTGGGTCAGTTTCCTCTAAATTATCATTTATAAAGAATGACTTGGCTTCTGGGTAAAAATAAGTTTTCATTTGGGTTCAGGTAAAGGGGGTCATATAGGTTAGTCTTTCACAAAGGTGATGAGTTACATGGGTGTATTCAACATTCTGGTTAGGGAATGATATGGAATATTAGCCCATTCACTAAACTCCTCTGCATTTTGATGGGATTCCTCCTTACCTTGTCATTCCATGTTACCATGAAAAAAATTTTGGTATTGCGTGCCTTTTAATGGTCAGTTACACCATTTTAGGGGAAAATAAAAATGGGGGAGCCCTTCTGCTTCCTGCAATTTTTATATTTTTTTTAAGGATGCTGTTTCCTTTATCCTAGACCCTAGTACTTAGTGCAAGAATTATCATCAAACCACAATCCTTCTAACACGATGAACTACTGAGTCTTACCATACTCCTTGCTGTTGCTCCCTAGAGTCCACTGTCTCCTGTCCTCTTCTGTCCTCCATACCCTCCAGAGGTTCAGGATTTTCCATCTGACCTGCTCTCACACTCTAAGATGAATGTGATTTTTGGGCTTTGTCACATGCATTGCTGCTCTACCTTTAGAACCATGGCATATGTATATCTTCCTTGAAGCAGAACTATCCTGTACAATATTTGTTTTCTCCACTTACTCTAATTTGAATTGCTTGGAAACAGGGATTGTCTTCTTTTGTGTTTGGAACCCTGGGCTTTTTGTTGTTTATTTTATTTGCTGTTTAGTTGTTTTCAGTTGTATCTGACTCTTTATGACAGCATTTGGAATTTTCTTGACAAAGATACTAGAGTGGTATGCCATTTATTTCTTCAACTCATTTTACAGATGAGGAAATGCAGGCAAACCAGGTATAAGTGAATTATCTAGGATCACAAAGCTGGTAAGTGTCTGAGGCCACATTTGAATTCAGGAAGAGGAGTCTTCCTGACTCTAGTTCTGGTGTTCTATCCACTGGGCAACCTTGCTGCCCTATCCCCAGGCTCACCGAGTAATTTGCACGTACTAAGCACTTAATAGATGCATTTACACTCTGTTCCATTTCCATTTTGCCAAGGAGAAGAGTGAGGCTCTGAAGAGCTGAATAACTTTCCCATGGTTGCATAACCAATATCATAAACCTTGGCTCCCTCCTAATTCCAAGTCTAGTGCCTTTTCTACTACGCTAGACTGCATCTTAAGCATTGCACTCAAATGACTATCTATCCCCTCTAGAAAGAGAAGTTATGGGCAGATTTAGCCTGAGTTGGGAGGGATGTTATATTGATCATTTAGTACAATCCCTTCATTTTACAGGTGAAGAAACAGGTTCAGAGAGGTCAAGTCACTTATCCAAGGTCATGCAGGCCGTGAGAGACAGGAGTGAGATTGAATGATAATACCTGCTTTCATAACAGGGTTGTTGCAAAGATCTATTGAAATAATGCATAAAAAAATACTTTGCAAACTTTCCTGTCTCCTATAAAAATGCCAATCAGCAATTACTAGGCCAGTTAACAAACCTAGAAGCTTAAGTCAGAAGGGAGAGTTAAATCAAGTTGGTTGTTTGCATGTGTCTTACAAATGGGGAGTTGGTAGAATCAGTGGTTTAGATTCCACTGAGGCTGAAACTGAAAGTCTTGAGAATGTCAAGTACTGATTCATGGACTCCACCCTTTTTCCCCCTACAAAATATTTTGGGGTTGTTTATATGCAACTTGAATATAGATTAAAAAAAAACACGGAATCAAGAGATGTGGGTTCTTTTCTAGATTCACCCTTGAATCACTGAATGACTTACACTGATTTCCTGTTCCATGATTCAGCTTCTATCTCTATAAAAATGTGAATAGCAACATCTCCTACTACTTCCCTGACTTAATAGACCAAGAACCCAGGATGATGAATTAGGTGGAGCCTGTAAAGGTCTCTAAGCCTTTAGGTACAGGGCACTCCATAAATCATCTTTTTTTTTCCAGGGCCTTGCAAAGCACCTTGTGTTTAGTAGGGGTGTGTGTGTGTGTGTGTGTGTGTGTGTGTACGTACATGCACACATACCTAATATATGTATATATGTGCATATTTGTATATATTCACATGTGTCTATTGAAACAAATTTTTGAATTGAATAGAAAGTGGCATTTCTGTGAGGCTTGGAGACAGATTGGAAGACATACTTAAAATGGGGATCGTGTTTGATCTGGAATCCTGAAAGGGATTCTTTTTACATATTGGCATGCCAACAGTTAAATTTAAACAAGAATAATAGTTGGGAGATAGGGGAAAACATGATTTTACTTTGGTAGATGAGAGGTAAGGTGCCATCAGGAAAAGGTATGAGCACCCCCAGGGAGATGGGGGGGTATCCTGACTACTTCAGTTTAGCAACATGATGTAGTGAAAAGATGGAGAAGGAAATTGCAAACCACTTCAGTATCTTTGCCAAGAAAACCCCCAAATAGTGTCTGGTGAAGAGTTGGACATGTCTGAAGCAGTTCAGCAGCAACATAAGGAAGAAAGCACTGGCTTTGAAATTGGAGGACCTGGATTCCAAGTCTATTTCTGTCGCTTAGTACTTGTGTGGTGTTGGGCAAATCATTGCACCTCTTGGGCCTTAATCTTTTTTTTAATCTGTAAAATGAAGGAGTTAACTTTCAAGGTCCCTTATGGATCTGCACGATTCTGTGATCTTATTTTTTTAATACTTCACATTAGTTTAACACTTAGCTTTATACTGAAAGTTCTAAAATTTATCTAAATGTGCTTTTACTTATTTTTTTTGTAAATTTAAAAAATTAATTTATTTTTAGTTTTCAACATTCATTTTCACAAGGTTTTGAGTTCCACATTTCTCCCTATCTCTCCCCTCCCTCTGACCCTGATATGGCATGCATTCTGATTATCCCTTCCCCTATCCTGCTCTCCTTTTAATCATTCCCCCCTTTTATACCCCTCCCCCTTACTTTCTTGTAGGGCAAGATAGATTTCTGTACCTCATTGCCTATATATCTTATTTCCTGGTTGCATGGGAAAACAGTTTTTAACATTTGTTTTTGAAACTTTGAGTTCCAAATTCTTTTCCATCTTCCTTCCCCACCCACCCTCATTGAGAAGTAAGGCAATTCAATAGAGGTAGTACACGTGTAGTTATGCAAAACACTTTCATAATAGTCATATTGTGAAAGACTAACTACATTTCCCTCCATCCTATCCTGTCCCCCACTTATTCTGTTTTCAACTTGGACCCTGTCCCTTTTCAAAAGGATTTCCTTCTGACTACTCCCTCCCCCAGTCTGCTGTCCCTTCTATAATCCCCCTCCCACACCCTTCCCCCTTACTTTCCTGAGGGTAAGATATCCAGTTGAGTGTATAGGTTACTTCTTCCTTAGCCAGTTCTAATGAGAGTAAGGTTCATTCCTTCCCTCTCACCTCTCCCTTCTTCCCCTCACTGTGAACCTTTATCTTTCCTCTTTTCTGTGACATAGTTTAAGTTTCTTTGTTTCCCTTGTCCCAATATATCCCTCACCCCTTAATTTTATTTCTTAGATGTCATCCCTTCATATTCAACTCGCTCTATGCCCTCTATGCATATATGTGTGTCTGTATGTGTGTTTCCATTTCCTCCAACTACCCTAATACTAAGCAAGGTCTCAGGAGTTACCAATGTTATATTTCCATGTAGCAATCTAAACAGTTCATGATTTCTCTTTCCTGTTTACCTTTTCATGTTTCTTTTGATTCCTGTATCTGAAAGTCAAACTTTCTATTCAGCTCTGGTCTTTTTAGCAAGAGTGCATGGAAGTCCTCTATTTCATTGAAATTCCATTTTTTCCCCTGAAGGATTATACTCAGTTTTGCTGGGTAGGTGATTCTTAGTTTTAATCCTAGTTCCTTTGATCTCTGGAATATCATATTTCAAGCTCTTCCATCCCTGCTAGATCTTGTATTATTCTGATTGTATCTCTACAATACTGGAATTGTTTCTTTCTGGCAGCTTGCAATATTTTTTTCTTGATCTAGGAACTCTGGAATTTGGCTACCATATTCCTAGGAGTTTTCCTTTTGGCATTTTTTTAAAGAGTCAATGAGTGTATTATTTCATTTTCTATTTTGCATTCTGGTTCTAGAATGTTAGGGCAGTTTCCCTTAATAATCTCCTGAAAGATATGTCTAGGCTCTTTTTTGATCATGGCTTTCAGGTTACTCAGATAATTTTTAAATTGTTTCTCCTGGATCTATTTTCCAAGTCAGTTGTTTTTACAATGAGACATTTCACATTGTCTTCTATTTTTTCATTCTTTTAGTTCTGTTTTGTAAGTTCTTGGTTTCTTATAAAGTCATTAGCTTCCATTTGCTCCATTCTAATTTTTAAGGAATTATTTTCTTGAGTAAGCTTTTAGATCTCTTTTCCATTTGGCCACTTCTGCTTTTTAAGGCATTCTTCTCCTCATTAGCTTTTGGGACCTCTTTTGTCATTTGGGTTAGGCTCTTTGTTAAAGTATTATTTTCTTCAGTATTTTTTTGTGTCTCCTTTAGCAAGTTGTTGACTCATTTTTCATGATTTTCTTGCATCACTTTCATTTCTCTTCCCAATTTTTCCTCTAGTTCTCTTACTTAATTTTTAGAATCCTTTTTGAGCTCTTCCATAGCCTTTGACCAATTTTTATTTTTCTTGTAGGCTTTTGATGTAGGACCTTTGACTTTGTTTTATTCTGGTTGTATGTTTTAATCTTCTTTGTTTGATCTTAACTAAAGCAAGATTCTGTAGTCTTGAGTTTTTTTATGCTCATGGTCCTAGCCAAATTCTTGTCTTTCTAACTCTTTGTCCAGGTAAGATTCTGCTTCCAATGGGTATGATGTGGCTGTATTGTCCCACGCTTTAGGGGTTTTGCATCAGCTGTTCAATTCCCCACCATCTGTGAGTCCAGAGCTCTGGAAGCAGCTGCTGCCACTGGCACTAGCACCCCTACCTCCTCTGACCTGGGGCTGGGGCTGGACCCTGGCCAGCCTGGTCCCACAGTGTTCTCCCATTGACTTTCTATGCTGTCTTTAGCATTTGTGGGTTGGGAAGTCTAGAAATTGCCACAGCTGCCAGCAGTTAAGTCCCCTGAGGCTGGCTCTGACCTCTGTTCATGCTAGCACGACCCACGCTGGACTGCACTCTGCTCAGCTCTGTACCCAGCCCTGTGCAACAGATGCCTCTTGTCAACCTTGCAGGCTGTCTGGGGTTGAGATTTGTTTCACCATGTCATTTTATGGGTTCTGGAGCTCTAGAATTTGTGTTGAGTAATTTTTTGCAGGTATTTGAATGAGTTTGAGGGGGAACTTTCACTCCACCATCTTAGGTCCCCCTCTGATCCTATGATCTTGTGATTGGAAAGGCTAGACATGTGCTGAGAGGTAATGGATGGGCAGTGCACACATACCATTGACTTCCATATGTTGTGAAAAGAACATGAAGAAGTCCTTTAGCATGTTGGGTGGACCCTCTGTGATGAATTTATAGGAGGATGACATGAACAAGAGTCTTTCTTACAAAATGGAAAGGCATTGATGGATTGCAATCAGCATTATTGATTGAATCTATATGATTCCTATTAGTGATACTTTAGAATATTGGAGTCGGGAAGCAGCAAGACATGAGGATCTTATTTAGCTGGTTAATTACAGTAGTTGTTTGTTTTCCTAGAAATGACTGACCATCTCTTTTTTACACCTGGATAAGGAACTTATAGTAGGAATGCCATTGGATTACTCCTGATCTAGCTCCTAGTGGCTACTGTACTATGGCACAGTATCTGTACCTCTCTTTTCTGTTTCTAGTTTCCTAACCCTTGTCCCTTCATTTTATCCACTTCTCACTTTAAAAAATCCATTCCTTTTCTTTTTTTGCTTCCTTACCATCTCATGTCTGAAATCTACTGATGATAGAATTTAAGGGAAGTACTAATCTTATTGGTGGCATTTATGCTAAAGAGGTCATTAACTCTTCTCTCAGTTTCTTCATTCCTTCTGTAGCTACTTTTGACCAGTGAAGATCAATATTGCCCTTCTTCTTGAGAGGAAGCTATGCCAATATGTTCTTGAATGCAAGGACCCCATCTTTAAGCCTTAATTGTCTTCAATGGCCAATGCAAAATAAGATATATGGAAAAGTCTTTAGTAAATAATAAATCTTTAGCAATATCCCAAATACAACTCACTTCTTTGTAAGATGAGAACATTCCTTGGGTGTTTCACACACTAGTCTATGAATAGGCCAAAAAAGAAAAAAAAATTGAGTGGCAGAAAGAAAGAGAAGGTGGAAGGAGATTTGGTGGGTTTTATTTTGCTCCAGTAGAAGGCCTCTCTGGAATTATTTAGCCAACATTTTCATTGGCAGGATTCAGCAAAGCCATTAGAACTATTAAGTGAATGTATTGTTTTGAGTTTTCTTTGGCTCGATCATCCCTATTATTTGGGGAAACAGAATTGCATATTTGCAGAGAAGAGGGTAGATGGAATGCCAACAAGCCTGAACCCTCTAGAATGGGTATGTTGTGGATAAATAAGACTAAAGGCTGGGAGAGGAGCAGAGAATTTCTAGCCTCCTTATATATTCATTTGTGCCAAGTGCAATATTGGAGCTGATCAAATCCTGGTATTTTTCTCTTTCTTTCTGGTTAAAAAGCAATAAGAGCTTTGCAAAAACTCCCCCAATAAATTATCCATTGGCCTTTTTATATCTGGCAAAGGAGCATTTTTAGAATGTCAGCCCAGGAGCAGAGGGCTCCGATCTGGAAAACCCAATCTTTTTGGTCTTTTAGGTCTAAAAATAAACCTGGATTTGAAAAATCTATTTTTTTAAACTAGGGGGAGTCAAACAGAAAATATTGAATAGTAAAAAATGCTTTTCCAATAGATCCTGGGTTTGGAAATTATGATTTCTTTTGAAAATGAAGGATGACATTGGGCAAAAATTTGTCACCTTCATTGTCAAAGGGTTGAATCAAGAACAATGCAGAGTGAAACTGTCCATAAAATGATTGAGACTTTCTTCTCTTCACTATCTGTGTGGCCTAGGGCAAGACATTTCAACTTAATGGGACCCAGTTTCCTCATTTGTAAAATAGCAGGAAGTTAGGGCAGAGGAGATTCAATTACATTTTCTCTACCACCTCTAAATAGATGGTACATTGATTGATCTTATTAAAATTTTATTTTTGTTTTTAGTGTCTTCAGGTATTAATGGCTAAGCCATCCCTGGGTATTCTGTAGTTGAGTTTGAGTTCCAAGAATTGAAGATGCCCCAAGAGGTCATTTAGTTTTTCCTTCTTGCTTAGGATGACTTGTCTATTGTTATTTGCTCTAAATGTGTGTCATTCAGCCTGACACTTGTGTGAGAAGCATGCTTTCTCTAGAAAGAACAGTACTTGTTGTAAAGCCAGGAAAGCTCTTATTTTATTTTACATTTGCTTTCTACTCCTTGTAAATGGGTTAATTCACTAATGGAGCATACTTACTCGAACAAATGCTAGACTGTTTATGCCCTGTTCCCAATTCGAATTCCTTCCCCCTGTCCCCGCTCTACATTGACTAGATGCAACCTCATGAACCACTCACTTCATATTCTCCTCTGTGATATGTTCCCCCTCAAACAGCACATTAAGTATGCATACAAGCTTCTAACCTTTTACTTAATCAAAAATCTGGTTCTGCTAGGTCACAGCTCTGATTAGAACTAGTCACCTCTGACTTACATTTTGATATCACTCCTGCAAAACTGGGAGTAGTTTGTAATCCTGTGGAAATGGAATTCCTTCTTTTGTTTCTTATACTTGCTTGCATTCAGTCTTTGGGTTTGGGTAATTACATGATGAAGTGGACTTTCATTGGTTTGTCTAGATAGATGGTTTGATATGGGACAAATATGCTAGAAAGCAGTCTTACTTCCTCTTATCCTTGAAGGCAAGTCCAATTCTGAGTTTGGAGTACAGTAGGTTCATGCTGTCCCTGTCCTTTTGGGTGATAGAAACAATTGTTGCTTAAGGTACTTAAATATTCACAGGGGTGAAGGGTCATGAGTCAGTTTCTGCAGCAAATCCAAGACTAGGGCAAAGTGAGCCTGAATGCCCAGGTTGTCTTTGTCACTATTCCCATCCCCTCCAGATACCAGATAAGACATTGGCAAAATTGCAGAGCAGGAAATATTGATCTTTCTGTCTCCATGTTCCTCCCCTTCCCCTCATCCCCTAAATATGTCTTGTTCAAAGCAGTCTTTCAGGAATGATTTTAGAAGGTAAGCTCCTTGAGCTTAGTCTTGGTCTTTGCTTTCCCAGTGCCTTACACAGTGACTAGAACATAGTAACAAATAGCTTCCTTCAAGTCTCAACTAAAGTCACATATTCTACAAGAAACCTTTGTTAGTTTACTTTAATCTTAGGGCCTTTCCTTTAGGACGACTTCTAATGTATCCTGTCTATATCTCATTTGAATAGAGTTGTTCAAAGGTTGTCTCTACCATTAGATTGAGTTCCTTCAGAGTAAGAGCTATCTTTTCCTTTCTTTGTATCCCCAGTTCTTAGCAGTGTCTGGCACATAGTATACACTTTAAAAAAGCTAGTTGGCTGATTTAATAAATGCTTGTTGATTGGTGGTAGATGAGGCTTGATGCATTGATTCTCCTAAATGCAAGTTCATCGAAGTCATAAGCCATATGAATCTTTTTTCTAATTGTGTTAGTATAGATAACAACCAAGGAGGAACAGATACTTAACTGGCCTAAAATAAAAAACTGGTTAGACCAGCTGCTGACTTTGCCTGTGCAGAAACCTGACCAGCTTGTTATCCTTTGGCTTAGGGGTTCAGCCTAAGTCCCCCAGGAGTCATTAGGGATTTTCCAGTCCTCCTCTGATTGGTTTTTTCATCATCATCTGGACTAGATCAGGATTGATCTATTCTATGGGAATGGCAAGTTGGATTAGAAAGAGAAGAGGGAGGATTCACCCTGAAGGAGTTTATGATTATTGTGTCTTAGAACTAGAACTGGCCTTAGGGGTTTGATTCCTTCTCAAAAATACCTTGGACAAGTGATCATCCAACTTCTTCCCTAAAACCTTCAAGGGAAGGATAAGCTCCAAAGGCAGCCTATTTCCACTTGGGAAGGTCTTAGAAAATTTATATTTCATCAAGCCTAAATATGACTTCCAGAAGGCTATTAATTACCTTCTTATTGTCAGATCTTGTGTCCTTTTCTCAGCCCTTATCCTGGATCGTTCCAACATTTGACACTATTTACTCTCCCTTTTTTATTACTGCTTCTTCTTCTGTTTGCTTCGGTGACACTACTTAGGATTCTTGTTTTTTTTCTTACCACTCTCACCATTTCCTTCTCTGTTTCTCTTGGCTTCTTATCTGCCTTTTCCCTTCCTGCTAAACTTTTGTGTATCCTAAGACTCTCCCCTTGACTCCTTTCTCTTCTTTTTTCTACAGTCTTTCCTTTGACAGTTTCAATTTACTGCCCCTGTATAGATACCCTTAAATCTATATCTCCACTCAAATAAGATATTCATGAAGCACTTAGCAGAGTGCCTGGCACATGGTTGGCATGATACAAATGTTTATTCTTTTTCTCTCCTTCTCTAGTATCTCCTCAGAATTGTAGCCTAATATTTTCAACTGGTTTTGGTTAATTCCACCTATATTCTACTTGAACTTCAAATTTATTCCAGAGAGCTCCAAATTTCTCTGCCAGAAACCCCTCATAAATTACTTCCTCCTCAACTTTTCTAGTCTTCTTGTACTTCACACCTTCCTTGGAGTCTTCCATCCATAACATTTGCCTCCTTATTGTTCCTTGAACAAGATACTCAATCTCTCACAGGCAGGCTTTTTTTTTTTCCTGGCTGTCCCCCATTCATTGAATGTTTTCTCTCCTTATTTCAGCCTCTTACCTTTCCGGGTTTTTTTAAAGTTCCAGATAAAAAGGAAGACTTTCTGAATTCTCCTTAGTTTTAGTGCCTTCCTCCTTCTGATTAATTTCAATTTATCGTACAGTAGCTTGTTTGTTTGCGTGTTGTCTCCCTCCTTCTCAAAGGCAAGGGCTGATTTTGCCTTCTTTGTATCACCATTGTCTGGCACATGGTAGGCACTTGTTTATTCACAGACTGCAAATTATAAGGAGTTATGACCTTGGGGAATTCCTTAGGATTTGCATAGGAAATGGAGAGGAAAGAGGCTGTGATAAATTGTGGTGACCTTTCCCCTTTTTCATCTGTGGCTTCTGTCCATAAGATATATTACATCCATGTCCAGATATAATGACCTTTCTCATTTCCCTTTTAATTGTTGTTTTTGTTGTTTAGTTATTTCATTCATGTCCAACTCTTTGTGACCCAATCTGTAGTTTTCTTGGCAAAGATGCTGGAGTAGTTTGCTCCTTTCTTTTCCAGCTCATTTTACAGATGAGAAAACGAAGGCAAACAGGGTGAAGTGAATTGCCCTGAGTCACATGGCTAGGAAGTGTCTAAGGCCAGATTGGAGATCAGGAAGATGAGACTTCCTGACTTCAGGCCCAGGGCTCCATTCACTGCATCACGTAGATGCCCTTCCTTCTTATTACCCCATGCAAATTCGTTTGACTTCATTTTGAGAATGGAGAATACAGGCCTGGCATAATGGAGAGATGTCCAATTATTTTCTCTTGCTTTGCAGATAGTCTGTTGCTCTTGGGAGCTTGCTCTACGTGAGCATCTTTGGTATTTTGCATCTTAGTGAAAACCTTGAGATCTTCTGTAGGATACCCTGTGTGAATGTGGATGTCACAGAGTGTCTATAGCAAAGTGGGGAGAGATGAGTCTCTTTACTATGCTGAGCCCTACTATAGAGTGGGAAATCCATTTTAGGATGGAATGTACATGGTAAATACTGTGAGACTTCAAGGATCTGACTCATCTCTAGACCATACTAGGAGCTCTTGACTCAGTAATACTTCTCAGATTTGATGGGGCTGAAGGGAGAAGTCAAGAGAAAGAGGTAGCTTACATAGGTCATTGTAGATCATTTCTTCATGGAATGGGAAACAGTGGTAAAAATTAATTCACCAGCATGTCACTTTGTTCTTAGAGGGTAGAAGTATGTGTGTGTGTGTGTGTGTGTGTGTGTGTGTGTGTGTGTGCATGTGAAGAATTCCCTCTCCTCAGCAATCACAACACATAGAACTGTCAGTTGGAGGAGGATGGGCTGGCCTTCTTCTGGAAAAGCATCCACGTTTGTAAACAATAATGTAAAAAGCCAACAGAAGTGTCCTTTCAAAGGCCTGGTGTTTCCAGCCTCGGATTTTTACACGAACATCTGCATGTGGTATGTGAGTGGGTGCATCTGGGCTTGTGTGTTAAGGGCTTACCAAGGTGGAAGGGTGAAACTTGGAGCCTTCTAATCCTAAAGGCATGATGTTAATAGGATTCTGGCAGGATGTTCTCTGAGATGTATTGGACAGCTGTGTATACCACTGGAAGCTCTTAGATGCACATGATGCATCTGGACTTCCCTGCTTTTTTTTTTATCATTAATGGAATTTCCCTTGGTGAAGATTATTCAGTTATTGCTCAATTTATTATCGTGCTATCTTTATTACTTATTTTGTTCTGTCAAAAGAATGTCCTATACATCACAACCTCATGAAATCTACAGTGGAGTCTTTAACAGTCTGAATTTAGCCTTCATAAAGATGAGACATATGCCGTTGTCAGGCCCGAGAGGAAAGGCATTTATAAATTTCTCCATTTCTGGTCCAAGAATGCAAGGATATTCAATGAATACACCTAAAATTAGGTTAGGTATATTGCAGTGTAAACCAAAATTCTTAGTACATTTTAAAGCTTTATAAGGATAAAGACTTCTGATATACCTTGTATTTGTTATAAGGGATGACTTTGGGGTAGGGGGAGGGAGGAAGAAAGAGAAATAGGAGGAAATCTAAATGATATAAAACAGAAGATATCAATACATCTCTATTAAAAATTAGGTAATGTTTAATATCAGTTTATGCCTACACCAGGAATAATTCAATAAGATTCATGATGGGATGCATATTGAGATAAAAGTACCATTTCTTATGGACCTATTTTAGGAAGTACTCCCTCTCCTTCAGGAATACTGGTAGTTATCTCAAAGAAGAAGTTCTCTTTGGTACATTGAATCCTTAATGCCAGAATGGGAAAATGCCTTGCCCATAGATTAATTGTATTCAGCTAAAAATACATTGATTAAGCACTTGCTGTGTCTAGAATAGTGTGCATGATATAGAGAAAAGGAAAAAAAATCAATTTAGATAAATTCTTGTACTTTGGAATTTTTGTTCTAACGAAGGAGAAAATTCAGACAAAGCTAATATACAACAGTACAGGAAAAGGATATTAGAGAGGCCCAAAACATGTGGGAGCCAGAGGGAAGTTTGTGATTCTTGGGGTAGGTGAGAGGGTGGGTGGGATTGGGAATGACTTCCCAGAAAAAGTGTCATTTTAGCTTGGCTTGGGCTAAAAGGATGAATGAAAAGAAAAAAAGGAATAAGTGCTTCCTTACTATATACTAATAATTGAATGAATCAGAATTCTTATCTGGTAGGGACCCTCCCAGCGGGCTGATTGAGACTCTTCCCTAGGATACCTTCAGCTTCTCCTCCAGCCTTCCTTGAGTAGTTCAGTGGATGGTAAGATGAACTTGGAATCAAGGAGGTCTAGGTTTAAATCCTTCCTCACATATTTGTTAGTTCTGTGACCCTGGGCAAATCACTTCACTTCTGCTTGCCTCAGTTTCCTCATCTGTAAAATGGGGATAGATATCTTATATCTCTCTCCAGGGTTGTTGTGAGGATAAAATGAGAAAATATTAGTAAAATGCTTTGCAAGTCTTGAAGCACTATATATACATACATATGTATATACATATATATATATATGTATATACATATGTATGTATATATATTCTAGCTCTATTATTTGAGTCTGTTCCTTACTTTCTTCATCTGGAAAATAAGAGGTTTGGACTCCATGTCCTCTAAAGTCCTTTCCAGCTATTATCAAATCCCACCTCAGACATTTCCTTACTATGTGACTTGGGTCAGTTATAAGCTTCTTTCTGCCTCTGATTCCTCATCTATAAGACAAGGAAATTCATAACACCTACTGTGTGGGGCTGTTATGGGAATCAAATGAGATCATACACGTCAAGCACTTTGTAAACCTTAGTGCTATGTAATTGCTAGATACTGTTGTTGTTGTCACTGGTATTCTTCTATGATCTCTAGTGAGAGGGAATAAATCCCAAATCAATCCATTGCACCTTGAGATAGTTCTAATTGTTAGCCAGTGTTTTCCCCTATACATCAAGCTGATAGCCTTTCTGGAACCACAACCTCTTCAGTGATGAGCAGAACATGTTCAAGTCTTTCTTCAAATGCTAGCCCTTCAAAATATTTGAAGACATTCATCATGTCCCCTTAAAGTCTTCTTTACACCTCAGCCCTGGGATAGTCAAATTGGGTTATCTTGGACTCCCCACTAGGCACAGGGCTTGATAGATGTTTGGGAGTCCGCCTCTGACTACATTCCATAGACAAGTGTAAATGATTTTGCACTATCAATTATTTTGCATTAGCTCTAAAAGGACATTTGAGAGTTGATAGAGTATGCTTGTTCTTTGGCCTTATACCTTCTGATAATTTGTAGAAAGCTCTGTTGGAAAAAATTATATTTCAAGGCAATTTTGTATTTTTTGCTCTGAAGCAATGGAAGAGTTTTAAGTCCCAGAGACAGTATAATGTGAGCAACATGAGAAAAGGACCAAAATATCAGTGACTTCATCTGGTTTTTCTGTCAGCTAAGAACATATCATGCTTGTTCCAGTTCTCTACTAGGGCCACTTGGGGAGCTCTCCACAACACTGTGATCAGGCTCCAGGGAAAACCTCCTATTTTAAAATTCCAATGTGATATTTTTGGAATTGCATACCACATCCCTACCCGCGCCTCCAGAAGTCAAGATCATGGTGTTTTGCCAAGGACTTGCTTTGTCTTAAGATGGTCAGTGTACAGAATCTACTCAGATAACAAATTCTTTCTGGGATTCGACCATATCAGAGACTCGGCCTTATGTGACTTTCATCCCTACCGTTCAGCCCTCTCAGAGGTAGTATTAGTTCTTGTAAGAAAAGGGAGCTTTTGGTCAGGGCTAACAGGAGAATTCCACATTCCCCTTCTTGCCTTCAGAACCTCACCAACATTGCCAGATCCCCATAATTACTCAAGCCGCTTTCTCCGTGCATTTCCTTATTATCATAATTAATTCATTCACAATTAAATATGCAATATATACATGATACTGAGCTGATAGTTGTAGGAGATACAAAAGCATGAGACCTGCCCTCCAAAGACATAGCCATATTAAGGAGATAGTCAAATAAGTACAATAAAGGTAGTTGCCATGTTCAAGGTCCAGTAATTCAGAGAAAGAAGAATGAAATCATATCAAGAAGACTGTTATTCTGTGTAGAATAACAGCAAAGACCCTGGCAAACACAGAAGGGCCTGCTATGCTTTTCTAAAAGGAAAGCAACTTTTGAGAGGTTAATAATGCACTTTAATCAAGCACATATCTCATTCAGTTAGTTCAGGGAAAGAAGTTAGAACTTCAGAGAACTTCAGAGAAAATACAAGCAGAGAAATAAAGACCAATTGACAGGGCTTCTCTGACCATAAGCAATACATATGTCACGGATCAACAGACAAATCTGACTGTCTGACCATTACATACATACTTAGGTAGCAGAGAGAGAAGCACCAACATCTGGATTTTCAAAACTGGGGGGGCTCCTTAGTGACTACCCAGAGTTTTTTCTGGCCAAACAAACACTTCCAATGGGTAAACCTCAAAACAAAACCTCATCTCAGAGCATATATACACTTTTCAGAGCCAAAGAACATCACAGCCCTTGAGAACCAGGGCCCCATTAGAAATTAGCAAAAGGTGTGGGCCTTCCTACAAAACAAATCTCCCCTAATCAAGCTTCCCTTCATGGACAGAACCATTAATGGGTAGGGAAGATCTTTAACTCTCATTAGCATAATTAACATTACAGACGGGCATTTCCATGGCAAGGTACAGTAGAAGGGATGATTTTGCATGGGGCTGCATATCTGTTGTGTACGGCTTACTGTTCCTTTTAGGGGTATGATAAAATTATTATGTAAAAAAAAATGGAGGCTTTGAAGGGTGAAAAGAGAATTTTGGCAAGTGAAAGACTTTCTTTTGCATGAGCAAAGAAATGGAGGCCAGAATATGCAAGACCGATTTAGGGTTGAGTGTAGACCAACTTGGCTAAGACTGGATCCATGAAGGGTATGATGGGAGATAAGGTTGGAAAACAGAGGAGAAGGAAATTGGAGAGGGCCTATAATGTCAAGTAAATAAGGAATTAGGATTTTATTCTGTAGGTAGCGGCCAGTAATTAAATTATTTTTTCAACAGAATATCACATGATGAAAGGGGCATTTTTAGGAATACATTTGTGTTGTTAATATATAGATTAGACCAGAAGAATGACAGAGATGCCAGTTAAGGACGTTGCAACAGCCCAAGAGTGAGGTAATAAGAGGTTAAATTTGGGTGCTGGTAGTGAAAATATAAAAGAAAGATAAATGCAAAGGCATTGGGAAGAAAGAATTGATAGCCCCTGGGAGCTGGATATAGAGTGAAGAAAAGAGAGATAAACATCAAAGATAACTGTGACTTATTAGAACAATGAGAGCTTTATTAAGAGAAATATGGAAGTTGGGAAGAAAAATTTTCTGTTTTTTTAGTAGCTGAGGATAAAGAACTCAGCATTTGTCATGCTAAGTTCAAGAAGGAAGAAGGATATCTGGTTAAAATGTCTAGCAGTCACTTGGAAATGAGGAATTCAACTCAGTAAATGAAGATATAGATTGTCAAATGATTTGTGCAGACATTATTAGTGTCAGTCAGGATTAGAACTCAGTCACTTGGACTCAGTTTAGTGCTTTTACCACTGTATGATCCTGGTGGTTGCTCCCTCTTGGAGCATATATTCTTAACACAGGGAATATTTGACATATATGAATTGGTAACAGTTTCAAATAATTAGGTAATTATAATGAAGAATAGGACATAGCAAGAGGGCTAGAAATGTACCAAACATAAGGAAAATACAAAGTTATTTCCAACTGAGAGGATTAGGAAAGACTTTAGATTTGGACCTTGAAAGGTGAGTAGAATTTCATAAAATTGGAAATGGGTATAGGGGTGACAGTCTATGCCATGAACTCTTCTGTGTATAGCTATGAAAATTATATCCTTCCCTTCTCCTTCATTTGTTTATCATGTTCTTATTGTTCAGTCATTTCTGTCGTGTTTGACTCTTTGTGACTCCATTTGGGATTTTCTTGGCAAAGATATGAGTGGTTTTCCATTTACTTCTCCAGCTCATTTTACAGATGAGAAACTGAGGCAAACAGGGTGAAGTGACTTGCCCAAGGTCATACATACAGCTAGTAAGTGTCTGAGGCCAGATCAGGAAGATGAGTCCTCCTTGCTCCTGGTCTGGTACTCTACCCACTGTACCCCTGAGGTGCCCCCATATAAGTGTTAGACTTCATTATCATCATTGCTTTTAGCTGAACAAAAAGATCTGAGAGTCATCTGCAGAGATGATAATTCGTTAAGAGTTGAAGAGATCAGCAAACAAAACCATACAGAAAGAGATAAATAGGACAGAGTCCACAACTGGTGGGGAAAGAGGGAGCAGTCAATGGACCCAGCTAACTAGAATAAGGTCTGTGAAAGTGAATATAAAGGCCGAGCTTAAGAAATGTTTAGCAAATTAATGGAGTTCTTTGCACATGGTTCACAAATATGTCCCTGCCCTCTGTGCTATTATGTTTCCATACCCCTTCATAGACTAATAACTCCTTTGGTGAGAGAAAATGTCATGTTTTATTCATTTTAGTATATACTCTTTCCCACCCTTCTTCCCAATGTACCTACTGCTGTCTGTGGCATCATTAGCTTTTCCCAATCCAGAAGTCATCCCCTACTTACTCTGTCCACATGATATCCAATCATTTGCCAAAACCTTATCATTTCTACTTCAATGATATCTCTCAGGTTTATCTTCTTCTTTCTGTACATATGGCCACAATCCTAGTTGAGAGCTTCAATCACTATTGGACTATGATGATAGTATCCTCATTGGTGTCACTGCCTACTCTCTCCTTCTATTCCAATCCATCTTCCTCAAGGCTTTCAAAGTAACATTCTCAAGGTCCAAGTCTGTTCATGTCACTTCCCTACTCAGTGAACTCCAGTGACCTCCTATTGCTTCTAGGACAAAAATATCAATTCTGATGTTTAAAACCCAGTCACAGTCTGGTTCCAGTCTACCTTTCTAGACTTATTACACATTATTCCTCTTCACACCCTTTACATTCTAGGCAAACTTGCATACTTGCTGTTCCCCCTACATGGCATTCCTTCTCCCCTCTCCATGACTTTGAACAGGTTGCCCCTGTATCAGGAGTGCACTTTTTCCTTTTGTCTTCAAAGCCCAGCTCAAGCATCACCTTCTATAGGATGCCTCTCCATGTCTCCCCAGCTGCTAGTGTCTAATCACCACCTCCTGAATTTGTATTTGTGTTTGTTCCAAATTCTATATCAAACAGATAGGTAATGGATGTTGACTAAATTTTGATTGACAGAACTATGTAATCTAGAAAGGGTCCTAGAGACTTTACAGAAAGGGTAGGCAGACCTAAGGTGGATACTACTCATTCCTTCCTTGCTTGACAGTCTCAGCAGCAGTGCTTAAAATAAACCATAGTTTTCCTCCATCCAGCCAATTAATGAATTCCCTCCCCACTTTTCTCCTTCCTCACTATTTATGGTTTCTGTCTTTGTTCCCTATCATAGACAATAAAAATTATAATGCATCTCTATCTCACTGGCATGTAGGAATCTTAGTACACTATGCCCAGCTCACCATTAATGTGTTACAAATACTTTAGAAGGAAAAAATTATGTTGGCTAAATAGGAGGGGGAGGGAGGGTAAGGGAAGGATTGGCTGGGGAGATGAGATGAGCAGACACTGCTAATTAGGTTTGTGGTGGGGCAGGAGACTTCTGTGAGGGTACTCAAGGGAAAATAGCGGAACTGCTAGGGATGAGGGAAGACATTACTGTGCAGCCAAGAGTGGTAAATGACAGACAGAGACGTCAGTAATATGCAAGCAAAGAATGCTAAGGACTGGGGAATACTGGGAATGGGGTAAGTGGGGATGGGAAGAGGAGACAAAGCAAAGAGGGAGAACTTTAAAGTTGTCAAGTGATATTGGCCCAGGATAAAGCATCTCCCTTTGGAATGTTGCTAGAAGGGGACTTGGTTCCCCATTCTCTCTTTCTATTCTTTTCAAGCAGCTCCTTGTTGGAATCATTTAACCTCCCCATATCCTTAAACCACCAGTCTCTCAATGGAGGAAATTGAAGTTATTTATAATAAAAGGGAAGGGGAAGAAGGGGGATGTAGCTAATGTCAGGGGAAAACCAGGCGACAGTAGAAAAAACATCATGTCTCCAAGAAAGAAGGAGTAGGAATCTCCCTCTGATCATGTCTGACATCACCTCATGGAATTTGGATGGCTTCTGGGTCTGAAGACTATTTTTCCAAGATATCATAGGTCAGGAAGAGACATTATTTTTAAAGCCTATTTCTCTTAGGCATCTTTGGTATGAAAGAGAGGTCTCCCCCAGCCCTCTACCATCTCTTTATCCCTCTTAGTTCTCTTTTTGATTCTGGTTCAAGTAATGCAAGAGAAATGTCCTCTGAGATGTGTTTTATTTCTCTTGGCCTCTCTGCTAACACACCCTTCACATGAATTAAGTAGACGGCATTGGCATTACTGGGGAGTCAGAACAGGCAAAGAGAAAGGGGGTCATGTCGTCCTCAAGTTTAGCTTCTGGATTGGGAGACTGCTGTCTGAAGTGTCTGTGGGGAAAAAAACCCCCAAAAACCAGGTATTATTTGGGGAAGCAATTTTTACCCTTGTGTAAGAAAAACTTCTTAGCCAGTAAGATATAGTAAAAATGTTTTCTGTTCTTTTGAAGCACAAGGCCCGGGCTAATGCTGAAGCTGCCTGTGGGGACTGGAATGTTCAATAAGCCTTAGGTTTGTCCTGTGTCTCCTGAGTATGATGATTCAAAGCACATAGAAGTTTTATGTGATCCAAGCAGAGGTGTAAAGGGTCCACTTTAACTGGAGACCCCTTATTAAATGTGAGTTTATATAGGGATAATGGGTTCTTTCATCTAACATTTATTGATTGTCTATCATGCCTACAGAGCAGCATGGTGGAGAGAACTGTGCACTTAAAAATTGGGAAGACCAGTCTGCCGGCTTTGTTACCTAGGGGCAGGCACAGTTTCTCTGAACTTCAGTTTCTTCTTCTGTAAAGGGGGAAGAATATTAGCACTCACCAGACAGGGTTCTTGTGCAGACCACATGACATCATGCATATAAAGTGTTTTGCAAGCCTTCAGATGCTATATCATTGCTAACTGTTACCATGTGTGAAGCCCTGTACACTTTGGGCATTGGCACATATGCATTATTCTCTCTTCTGGATTATGAGTCACATGTTTTTAATGTTCTTTTAAAATTATTAACATAACATTAACAGACAAAAGGCTGGCTGTTGCTTTGAGGTCTTCAGAAAAATGTGCCTTTATGATGTTTAACAAAGTGGTAGCAGTAATGGTAGCAGTCTTAGCAGTATTGATTTGTGTCAGAAGCAGCATGGCAGTGGAGATGGAATCAGAATGACTTGGTTTCAGATTTCATTTAATACATTTGCAAGATAGGGGACTCTGGGCAAGTCACTCATTCTTGCTAAGCCTCTAATGTCCCATCTATAAAATGAGTGCAATAATGCCTACAGTATATGTCTGACAAGTTTGTTAGGAAGATATGACATATGAATGTGAAACACTTTGCAAGCATTAGAGATCTATTTTACTACTACTATAAATGAGTAGATATTTAGTGGTCAGTGGTCATTGTGGTATTTATAGTAAGACTTATCAGCAAGTACTCATTAAGCACTTAATCATATGCCAGACACTGACCTAAGTGACAGGAATATAAAAATAAAAGTGAAACAGTCCCTGCCCTTAAGGGTCTTATATTCTATTGGTAGCTTAACTGAGTATTTATGAAATGAATGCAAGATAGTTTTGGAAGAGAATGCATGAGTACCTGGTTGGGTGGGGGAGGGGGGGACTGTGCAAGGAAAAGATTCATGAAGAAAAGGGTTATTGAACTGAGTCTTGAAGGAAAGCAGGTATAGGTGAAGAGGGAGTATAATCCAGGGACTGTGGCTAGCTAATACAAAGTTTGCACAGAGATAGAAGATGGAGTACTATGTGTACCAAACTGTAAGTTGATCATCTTCCTGTGAATTTGAACTGGAAACAAAAATAAATGTTAATCCATACACCTCCCCCCCCCCAACCTCTTCCTTATTATTTCAATTAAATTCAATTAACGTTTATTAGGTATCTGATATGTGCCAGGCACTGTGCTATGCACTAGGGTTACAAAAAGAAATAAGAAAGACAGACTTTGTCCTCCCTCAAGGAAATTGCAATCTAATGAGGGAGACAAGATGCAAATGGAAGTTGGAGGGTTGGGACATCTTTGGATCCATACCAGATGGATCTGGATGGAAAATTGTTGTTGTTGTTTGTCCTTCATTCTCAAAGAGGACCATGACATCAGGAAGGTGATGCCATGACTTGCAAAAGAATTGGATTCAAGTGAGGAAAGGATGTGCAAAGTCACCAGCCTCACTTTCTCCTCCAGAGCCATCTGGGTCCAGTGGCCAGACTTAGATCAGGATGATTGGAGATGGTTCTCAGATGGAGAATGGAATGACTTGCTAAATCATTGATTTTCTGGTTAGGCCCCATTGTTAGCTTGCCCACTTCCATCTGTGTAGCCTCTGACCTTGGTTTTCTGACTTTTTTCTGACCTTGGTAGGCATGAGCTGAAATATTGTGCTACCATTCTTACCATGCTGTCGGTCTTTTTGTTTGAATAGCTGTGCCTTAACAGTTGTTACTGAAGTTGGGGTGGATCAAGGTTCAAACACTGAATTGGGAGCCTTCGTCTATTTCCTCATTTATATATAGCAATGAGTTTGACTCCGAAAGCTTCAGAGGAGGACTGTCACCCACTTGCTTCTACCTGCCCTTCAACTCCTTGAGTTTCTGTTTATCTTTTCTTTTAGTTGAGAGATTAGGGTTGGATGTATAGATTTGGGAGTCACCCTCATCAGGATGATGACTGTTGATTCCTTGAAAGCTGATGAGATCATCAAGAAGGAGAAAGGATAGAGAGAGAGAGAGAGAGAGAGAGAGAGAGAGAGAGAGAGAGAGAGAGTCCATGATCTCTTTGATTTAATTGAACATTCAAAACAATAAAATCATATTCAATAAAATTATTTCATAACTACACATAATATATGAATGTATATGAAATGATGTATTAATGTAAGAAGGTGCCTACTACATATATGGTACTATTCTAGGCCGTGGAGATAGAAAGACAAAATTAATGTGATCTCTCTTCTTGAAACACTTACATTCTACTGATTAGGGTAGGCAGAAGACATTTCTTTCTTTGGATTTTCTTTTGACATCCAGATCACTGGTGAAAAGCCTGAATTCTTGTACTATTCCTTTGGGTAATACCCAGAGCAAAGATTTGGCAGATTTTCTTGAATGTGAATGAGCTACTGGGTTAGGCGACAGCATAATGCAATGGAATGAATGTTGGATTTTGAGTCAGAGATTGCTGTTGTTTAGTCATTTCATCATGTCCGACTTTTCATGACCCCATTTGAGGTTTTCTTGGGAAAGATACTGAAGTGTCTTTTTTTCCTCTTTTCTAGCTCATTTTGCAAGAGGAAACTGAGGCAAATAGGGTTAAGTGACCTGCCCAGGGTCACAAAGCTGGTGTCTGGGACCAGATTTGAAATCGGGAAGATGAGTCTTCCTGATGCCATGCCACATAGCTTCCCTAGGTTCAAATCCTGGCTATGTGACTTACTAGTTAAGAGACTTTACAAAGGACTTTATCTCTTTGCCAATTTATAAAATGAGAGGGTTGGACTAAATAATTTCTGAGGTTCATTCTAACGATATTTATGGTCATATGATCCTAAACTAGACAGAGTCAAAAGACTGAAAGAGCTAGGTGTGATGTAAAATGTAAATATCACTGAACTTTCAGATGAAGTGGTATAGAATGCCTCCAGAAAGGAAAATATCTCCTCAAGCACTGAGTCTTTCTTGCTACTTACACTCAAATCTTTAAATAACATTTTTTTTAAACTATCAATCTATTTCCTTCTAGCATTTCTTATTTCAAACTCAAAGAAAAGTTTTCTATACCTCTTTCCTCTACTTTCTTACACTGCCCCAATCACTTCTAAAACCCCTGGCTTCTGTCCCACCCCTCTACTGAAACTGCTCTCTACAAGGTTTTCAACAATTTATCGCTAAATCTAAGGGTTTGTTCTTAGCCATTCTTTTTCTATTTTTTTGCCAGTATATTTTGGTTTTATTCTCATTTTATTTAACCTCTCATTATTTATGTGGCTATAAATAAGTTAAAAACTTTTGGGACTTTACCTTCTTTGTCTATAAATTGAGGGGTCTAGATTATACAATCTCTAAGGTTTGTTCCTGTAAGATATGTCCTATTCTTTTTTCACCACTTAATAGTATTTATATTTTATTTTTCCAGTTACATATAAAGATAGTTTTCAATCCTCATTTTTAGAACATTTTGAGTTCTAAATTTTTCCCTGTCTCTCTTTCCCCTCACTTCCCCAAGAAACAAGAAATCTGATATAGATTATCCATGTACAGTCATGTTAAACATATTTCTACATTAGTCATGTTGTGAAAGAAGAATCAGAATGAAAGGGAAAAACCATGGCAAAGAAAAACAGAAACAAAACAAAAGAAGTGAAAATAGTTTGCTTTGATCTTCATTCGGTCTCCATAGTTCTTTATCTGGATGTGGATAGCATTTTTCATCATAAGGTTTTTGGAATTGTTGTGGATCATTGTATTGCCGAGAACCAAGTGTATGATAGTTGGTAATCACATGATATTGCTGTTGTTGTGTAATGTGTTCTCCTGGTTTCAATTTTAGAAAAACTATTAGCATTATTGATCATATCAACAACAAAACTAACAGAAACCACATGATTATAGCACAGGAATAAATGGAACTTTCCATAAAATGATAATCAGTATATACCTAAAGAAGAAACTAAGTTATTACTCTTTGCAGATGATATGATGATATGCTTAGAGAATCTCAGAGAATCAAGTAAAAAACTACTTGTAATAATAACTTTGGCAAAGTTGCAGGTTACAAAATAAACCCAGAGAAATCATCTGCATTTCTGTGTATTACTAACAAAGCCCAACAGCAAGAGATAGAGAAATCCTGTTTAAAGTAATGATAGACACTATAAAATATCAGGGAGTTTACCAGCCAAAACAAACCCAGGGACTATATGAACACAATTACAAAGTACTTTTCACACAAATAAAGTCAGATCTAAGTAAGTGGAAAAAATAAGTTGTTCATGGGTAGGCTGAGCTAATATAATGAAAATGACAATTCTACCTAGATTAAATTACCTATTCAATGCCACACCAATCAAACTACCAGAAAATTATTTTCTAGAGCTAGAAAAAATATATCAAAATTCACCTGGAAGAACAAAAGGTCCAGAATATCAAGGGAACTAATGAAAAGAAATGCTAGGGAAGGTGGCCTAGCCCTACCAGATCTCAAATTGTGTTATAAAGCAGAAGTCATCAAAACCACTTGGTACTGGCTAAGAAACAGAGGGGTAGACCAGTAGAATAAGTTAGGTACTCAAGTTACAGTAGTTAATGAATATAGCAATTACTGTTTGATAAACCCAAGGACCACAGCTTCTGGGATAAGAACTCATTGTTTGACAAAAATTTCTGGGAAAACTGGATAGCAGTGTGGTGGAAAGTGGGCATAGACCAATGCCTGACACCGTACACAAGAATAAAGTCCAAATGGATACATGATGTAGGTATAAAGATTAATACTATAAACAAATTAGGGGAGCAAGGAATAGTGTATTTGTCAGATTTATGGAGAATGGAGAAATTTATGACCCAACAAGAGATAGAGAACGTTATGAAGTACAAAATGGATAATTTTGATTACATTAAATTGAAAAGTTTTTGCACAAACAAACCCAATGCAACCAAGATTAGGAGGGAAGCAGAAAACTGGGAAAGAATTTTTGCAACTAGCGTCTGTGATAAAGGCCTCATTTCTAAAATATATAGAGAACTAAGTCAAATGTACAAGAATACAAGTCCTTCCTCAATTGATAAATGATCAAAAGATATGAACAGGGAATTTTCAGAGGAAGAAATTAAAGCTATCTATAATCATATGAAAAAATGCTGCAAATCACTATTGATTAGAGAGATACAAATCAAAACAACTCTGAGGGTACCACATCACACCTATCAGATTGGCTACCATGACAAAACAGGAAGATGATAAATGTTGGAGAAGATATGGGAGAATTAGAACACTAATTCATTGTTGGTGGAGCTGCGAGCATTCTAGACAGCAATTTGGAACTATGCCCAAAGGGCTACAAAAATGTGCATACCCTTTGACTCAGCAATATCGCTTCTGGGACACTATTCCAAAGAGATCATAGAAATGGGAAAGGGTCCCACGTGTACAAAAATATTTATAGCAGCTCTCTTTATGGTGGCCAAAAATTGGAAATCAAGATGATGGCCATCAATTGGGGAAATGGTTGAACAAGTTGTGGTATATGAATGTAGTGGAATATTATTATTCCGTGAGAAACAATGAGCAGGAAGACTTCAGAGAAACCTGGAAAGACTTATATGAACTGATGCTGAGTGAAAGGAGCAGAACCAGGAGACCTTTGTACACTGCAACAACCATAGTACTTCATTGAAATGCGTGGACTTAAAAAATTTCCAAAGGACTCGAGGCAAAATGCCTTCTACATCCAGAGAAAGAACTATGAAATTGGATCACAGATAGAAACAGATCCTTTTCTTTTGTATTATGTTTTGTTTTGTTTTGTTTTATAGTTTCTCCCATTCCTTTTAATTCTTCTATACAATATGTATTTAATAGGAAATTACATGTAGAACCTATGCAAGATTGCATTCTGTCTCAGGGAGGGAGTGGGGAAATAGTGGGGAATGAAGGGAAGGGAGAAGAAAAAAAATCTAAGATATATGGACGTGATTGTTGAACACTGAAAATAAATAAAATAATTAAATTTTTAAAATGTTCTCCTGGTTTTCATTTCACTCATATCAGTTCATATAAGTCATTCTAGATTTTTCTGACATCTTCCTGCTTATCATTTCTTAAAGCACAAAAGTGTTCCATTACATTCATATACCATAAATTGTTCAGTTGGTGAGCATTGCCTCAATTTCCAATTCTTTGGCATTACTAAAAGAGCTGGTATAAATATTTTTGGATATGGGGATCGTTTTCCTTTTTTTGGGGGGTCTCTTTGGGGTACAGACCTAGCAGTGGTTTTACTGGATCAAAGGATATGCACAGTTTGATTGCTCTTTGTGCGTATTTTCAAATTACTCCCAGTTCCCAATTCTACCAACAATTCATTAGTGTTCCAATTTTCTCACATCTTCTCTAACATTTATCATTTTCTTTTACTGTCATATTAGCCAGTCTGATAGATGTGAGGTGATACCTAAGAATTATTTTAATTTGCATTTCTCTAATCAGTAGTGATTTAGAGCATTTTTATGTTAATTTAGATAACTTTAATTCTTAGCCATTATTTTTCTTGTTCGCTTTGCAGCATTTAACACTGTTGACCACTCCTACCCTTCTGAATGGGGCAGCTAATTGGCACAGTGGATAGAGTGCCAGGCTTGAAGTAAGGAAGACTCATCTTCCTGAGTTCAAATCCTGGCTCAGACACTTACTAGCTGCGTGACCCTGGCCAAGTCAATTAACCCTTTTTGCTTCAGTTCCTCTCTGTAAAAATGAGTTGGAGAAGTAAATGGCAAATCACTCTAATATCTTTGCTAAAGAAACCTCATAATGGGGTCAAAAGAGCTGGTCATGACTGAAACAACTGAACAGCAAAACAAAGTACTCCTGAATATCTTCTTCTCCCTGAGTTTTCATAAAACTGTTCTCTTGATGTTTTACCTATCTCTTTTGAAAGATCATACGTATCCTACTATATCCCAGGGTATTGTCCTGAGTCCTCTCCTTTTTCCTTCCTACACCTTCTCTCTTGGTGATTCCTTATCTTCCATAGGTTCAGTGATCATATCCATACAGATGACTCTCATCCCTCCAGTCCCACAAAGAGGCAGTTGGTGACTAAGTGATGAGAAACAGTGAAAGCAGGAGGCAAAATAGTTTGGAGAGAACCTAAAATGCAAATCCTTCTCCAATATAGATATGGGAAATACAATACTAACAACATAATAATTCACATTTATATAGAGCTTCCTTCAGAATTGCTCTGTGAGGGGTAGGTAGTATACACATTATTATGTCCATATTATAGATGATGGAATAGAGGCTAGGAGAATTTGAGTGATTTTCCAGTAGTCGCATAGTATATAACAGAAGTAGGATTCAGAACTAGATCTCTTCTGATGCCAAGTCCAACACATTTCTCACTGAAGTTATTTTGAGCTTCTTGAAAGCAAGATTATATAGTTATCTAAGATTTTTGTTTTGTTTCCCATTATCTAGGTGTGAACAGTTGAGGGCAATATCTTTAACTAAAACTAGTATTTCTTAATTATTATAATGAAGATAACAAGTTTATATATGTATCTATCGATATATATATATATATATATAAAACTCTACTATACAATAAGCACTGTGTTAAATACTTTAGCCAGGGAAAGAGATGGGTGCTTTATTATTCCTATTTTACAGATGAGGAAACTGAGGTAGAGGTTAAGTGACTTGCCCAGGGTCACACAGCTAGTCAGCACCTGAAATGGAATGTGAACTCATGTCTTTCTGACTCAATACCTGCATAAAATATTATCTTTACTTCTCCTTGCTCTTCTCCCTTACACCAAAGCCCCAGTTTAATCTACGTTTGTTGTTTGGGCTGCTTCCTGCCTTGTTGTGATCCATATAGGTGACAGGGCTAGGAGTTAGAGGAGAGAGAATGTATTGCTCTTGCCTGAGCCTGTTCTGACCACTCTGCTCTCCACAGCACTGGTCCCCTGTTTATATGCTCTTTCCTCTTCTGCCCTTCCCACAGGGCCTACATGAGTGTGAAGGAGCTGAAAGAAGCTTTGCAACTGAACAGCACCCACTTCCTCAATGTCTACTTTGCCAGTTCAGTACGGGAGGATCTGGCAGGTGCTGCCACGTGGCCTTGGGACAAGGAAGCCATCAGCCACCTCGGTGAGTGAGACCCAAGAGACTGAACTCTAGAGAAAAACAAGAGAAACTTTGATTTAGGTTGGAAGGTGCCCTCTTCTATGTTCTATTTCATTAGAGGAAGTACTGTGAAGGGATATGTGTGGACAAAGGGATAAATAATTAATTCAATAGCTGTTTTTTATTGTTCAGTGATTTTTTTCTTCCTTTGGCCTTTTCTAAGGCTGACTCAAAGGAGTGTTATACTTTCAGAGTGACTTTTGCAGCAGATAAATCAGATGTATTAGAATAAATAGTGGCAAAATGTACAGTATGTTCTAGATATAATTGAGAAAGGAGATGGTAATAAACCACTGGAATTATTGGCATCAGCCCAAGATTTTTGAAAGACCTTGGGATGGTGAAACTGTGAAATCATTGGCCAAAATGCATAACCTCAAATTCTAAATGACTACTATGCCAGGAGAAAGGTAAGTTGCCAATATGACTACCATCCAGAGGAAGGCCCTTCCAGAGACCCCGGGAATTAGAGACTTGTGGGTCTTATGGTCTTTAAACTGGTACAAGAAGTATCATCAAGGATAAGAACAACATACATTTAGACAAGCATAATTCAGTGGGGGAAAGATAAAATGATTTCTGCAAGAGAAATAGCTGCTGAATAGTATTTATTATATGTTTATATTATTTATAGATGTCTATTTTATTTATTATAGTTATAGCAATTATCTTAGCACTTTATAAAACACCATCCATCAATAATTATTTACTAAGTGACCATAAGGTGTTAGGTAACAAAAAAGCAAGCTAGTCCTTGTCCCCAAGGAGTTTCCATTCCAAACATTGGGGATATATGCATGTGTGTGTGTATGTGTGTGTGTGTGTGTGTGTGTGTGTGTGTGTGTGTGTGTATTCAAGTACACATTATATATATGTACTACATATTCTATATATAAATATCAACACAAACATATATGTTCTCATACACACACATACACATCTCTAGAGGCTGGTAGAAACACTGGTAAAACATATGACATTAACTTTCCCAGTGCTGGGCCTTTTACACCTCAGGTAACAAGGCAGACAAAGGGCTTCCAAGCTCCCTTAAAGTACTGCCTTAACTGACATTAAACAAGTGTTGCTCTGATCATAGGCATAAAAGGATAAAATCATATCTGTAAAACCAGAAGAGAATTTGGAGACCATCTCATTTCACCACATCGTGGTACAGAGGAAGAAAAAGAGGCCCAAAGAGGTTAAATGATTTGACCCTGATCCTACAAGTAGTAAGTGGAAAAATTAGGGTTTTATATTCAGGTCCTTTGAATCTTAAATCAACACTTTTTTTGTTTTATAAATTTGTACTAAACTCAGAAGTTATGTTACTCTAGGGCAGCAATGTGATAAAGTGCTAACACCTCTGACTTTGGGGTTAAAAGATCTAGGTTTGAATCCTTGTTCTGTTTTTAAAAAAGAAAAAAATAAAGGAAGAAGAGAAAAAACAATCAAAACTGATCAATACATTGAAAAAATCTAATGATACAAATGCACTTGGGAAAGATGTCTTTATGATAGATTCAAGATAAGAGAACATGGAGAATATCTCCTGGAAAAGTCCATATTTATCAGTTTTTGGCAGTATAGTGAAAAGAATTCAGGATTTGGAGCCAGAAAACTTGGATTAATATTTCAGTGCTGCCATAATACTTACTACTTGTGTGGTAACAGGCGAATCATTTAACCTCTCTGGGCCCCAGGGTCCTCATCTGTAAAATAGTGTTGGACTGAATGATCTCCATAGTCTCTATAGCTCCAAAGCTTTGATTATACTCATAACAGATGATGGGTGAAGAAAATTGGACAGTGTTGTTAACATATGATAGATTGTTAGGAGCAAGGTGGCCTGCCAAGTAGTTCTGAATGATCTTACTCAATCTCTTTTTAAAATTCTCCATCTGAGATGCTTTTTTCCAGTCACAAATACCTTTCAACCGATACAACCAAATTCATATAATCTAGCATAGATTTTTGTACCTTAGTCAGTGTTTAGGGTTGAAACTGTACCATCTTATTTCCTATGAGGATACCTAAATATAAATGGGAATTCATATCAAAATATTGATAGGGCCCTAGCAAAGGATCTCTGTCCTCTATCATGGTCCCTGCCTACCAATCTTGAACTTTCCCAGTTTTCCAATCATGAAAGCTACTTAGGCCTAATTCCTTGAAAAGACATAGAGTTGCATCTAAAAGACAAACTGGCACTGATCCTAGAAAGTTTAAAATTTCTTTTAGCTAAACTCCAAAAATGGACAGAGCAACCAGTAGTTGCAGGGGAATATCTTACATAGTTGAGTTTGTAAGTATCATGTTAACAAAGTGTTAACTTTAAAAAAAAAAAGATACTCTGACATTTGCTTTCTAGGCAAGAAATCAAAACTCTGCCTCAGTTTCCTCACTGTTAAATGTGGATGATATTATAGGACCTATACTGCAGGGTTATTTTGTGGATCAAATGAAATAATTTTTATAAAGCACTTGATACAGTGCCCCACATATAGTTAGTGTTTAACAAATGCTTATTTCCTTCATCTTTCCTTACATTTCATTTACTTCTCTTCTCTCTTCTACCCAGTAAATTCTCTGTATCAACTAAGAATAAGGAGAGAAAAATAATAAACTAAATTAATCAAACACATGACTGCATGTGCAAAGAAAGAGACTGATAGTCTTCCACCTCTACAAAAAGGGAAAGGAGGCACTTTTCTCCTCTCTTTTCTGGGGACACACTTTGTCATTATCATTACACAGCTTTGAGTTTTACTGTTTAGGGCTGGTGTGTGTGTGTGTGTGTGTGTGTGTGTATGTGTGTGTGTCTCTGTGTGTGTGTTTCAGTCTATATTGTTGCAATCATTGTGTATAGTTTTTCTGGTTCTGCTTACTTAACTATGCATAAGTTCATATATCTTCCCATGCTTCTTTGAATTCTTCCAATTCATTGTTCCTTTAACTACACTAAGAACCCATAACATTCATGAGCCACAATTTGTTTAGCCATCCACTAAACAATGGATCTCTTCTTTGTTTCAAGTTCTTTGCTAACACAAAAAGTGCTGCTATGAATATTTTTGTATATGCAGGAATTTCAGTATTTGACTTTCTTGGAGCACATTCTTAGCAGTAAGATGTCTGGCTCAAAGGTCAGGGGCAATTTAGCAACTTTCAAAGCATAATTCTGAATTGCTTTTCAGAATAATTGGCCCAATTCAGTTCTGCTGATAGTGTATCAGCGGCACTGGGTAGTGTCACTGAGGCAGCCTGAGCTATCATAATTGCTGTTCCAGGTGCTGAACAACAACCCCCACCAGATGAATCAATGTGATTTGTGAGAAAGGTCATTTTTTAGTTGATGTTTGTCTCTAATAACTGGAACAAGAAACAGACTGGGCTGGCAAAATCTGGAGAAGCAGTAAGAAGACTGCATCAGATGTCACAGTGACATCCTTATTTTTTCCTGCACTAGTATAAACTGAGTGCATGAGCTCTTTAGCTAAATCAGGCATGGTTCTTTAAAATTTGCAAAACTCTTATCCACAACACTGACATTCTCCACATCAGTTAATCAGCAATCAAGTTAATTCAATAAACATTTATTAAACACCCACTACATGTCAGGTACCATGCAAAAAACTCCTTTCCTCAAGGAGATAACAATCTAGTGGATCTTTTGTTAAGTGCCCGCTATATGTCAAGTGGATAGACTGCTGGACCTAGAGTCAGGAAGACACATTTTCATGAGTTCAACCCCTCCTCCAGACATACTGGCTGTGTGGCCTGGGGAAGCACTTAACCATTTCTGTCTTGGTTTCTTCATTTATAAAATGAGCTGGAGAAGGAAATCACAAACCATTCCTGTATCTTTTCCAAAACCACAATGACAACAGCAGCAAAGCAACAACAGAACATTGGGTCATGAAGACTCAATGTGCTGAAATAAGACTAAACAACAACAATGTGTACCAGACACTGGGAAGTTAAAGGCAGAAGTGGAAGAAGCTCTGTCCTCAAGGAACTTATATTTGATTAGGGGAGACAACATGTAATGACAAAAGTATGTCTGTTTATGTATGTACATATGTACTCATGTATCACATATCTGTGTTATGTGTATATATACACACATACAAATATAATAAAACACGTGTTTGTTTTATATATGCCCATACACAGAACTCTACATGTGTTATAATATAAGCACACATGTGTGTATATATATATGTATGTGTGTATATATGTATATACTCACATACATGCATACATATAAAATAGATAAAAGGTAACACTGGGTGTGGGGAGATGGAGAGAACATGATTAACTTGGACAACCAAGGAAGACCTCACACTAAAGCTCTTGAGCTGAATCCTAAAGGAAATTAGAGATTCTGAAAGGGAAAGATAGGGAGGAAGTTCATTTCAGGCACATGGGATAGCCAATGGAAAGGCATAGAGATGAGAGATGGAATATTGTGGTTAGGAAATCATAAGAAGGCCAGTTTGGCTCCAGAGTAGATTGCTATAATAATTCCTGAAGAAGAGGAGATCCTACACCAAGACACTTGGCGTCACTTCCTCATGTCTCCTCGTCTCTCCAGCTTTCTCCCCATCTAGTATTCTTCCCCCTCCTCACACAGTCTTTTCACTCCAATTAACGTAGTGCTCACAACATGTCTGTTGTCTTTCCTACTACTGTTTGGTGGCTCTATCTTCTTTGCACCAAGGTTGGTCTCGTTTATTTTCCATCACTTACTATGTGCCAGCATCCAGTCTATATTAGGTCACCCACAATGTCCTGAATAAAATCGCAAGCAAATGCTATTTTTATCAACTATGTTCTATAGCAGTGATACCTATGGAGTAAATGTTTCTTCTAGCACTGTATATGGTACCTTAATTCAAGCATCTCTGCTTCCCAGCCTGGTAACATCCTAGGCTCCTAATATTTTTCCCACCAGGAGTTGGTGGCAAATGTTTACCAGCTTGAAAATTTTTAACTTTTAAGTGTCACTTCTTTTTTAAAAGTAGATTTTATTGATACTTTAAAAATATCACCTAAAATTTCCCCTTACATCCTTCTCTCTACTTTCTGAGGAGATATCCCTTTTTAACAAATATTTACAAGAGGAAGAAGAGAAAAAGTCCTCACAACTGATTAATACATTGAAAAAAATCTCAAACTCTATAATCTTCCACACCTGTGGACTACCTCCACCCCATATATCTGCAAAAACAGGTGGAGGTATCTTCTCACATCTCTTCTTTGGGGCCAAGCTTGTTCTTTATAATTTTGCAACATCCGTAGGTTTTTGCTTCTTAATGCTTATAACTTGAAAAGAAAAACAAAGCAAAGCCCTGTTAGGGCCTCCTTGTTCTGTTTGCCTCCTGTTCTGTCAATTCCTACCTTACTTCTTGGGAATTGTCCTGTTCAAGGAAAGGTTTTCCTGGAGCTTCGTGGCTATGTGCAGCCCCAGGATGGGAGGGTCTGGAGCTTCTGTAGGACCATAGAAAACCTTTGGCGTTGACCATTTGCATTGTTGGGAGCCAGTGGGGAAGTAAGCTGTCTGTCACAATATGATTTTTCCTCAAAGTTGATTTTGAAAAAAAATTGTGTGATGAGGTGGAAAAAGATGGCAAGAACTTGGTTCTTTTACATCGCAGGCAGCTGAACTTCCAAACGGGTGGCTAGTGGTATTTTTCCCAGTTATTTCAGAAGCAGGCTGAAATGGCAGAAGTGGGAGAGGGGGAGGAGAAAAGAAAAATCCTGACTTCTGAATCCACCTGTCATGAAAACTTGGACAGACTGAGGGGAGGCTACTGGGTAAAGTTACTTTAAAATAGCTCCATGATGTCATTGTAAAATTTTTAAGGTTGAACATGATATGTCCATAAAACAGAGGTCAAGGTCTGGTTCACAGGTGCCTGAGTAATCACTTCCAGTTTCTTGCTTAAACACACTTAACGAGTTGAAATTGGGAAATGTAAAGGACACTGCCAGAAAAGTGTGTGTGTGTGTGTGTGCATGTACGTGCATGTGCACACATGCGCTCCTGTATATGTGTGATTTGGAGACTGGGATGGGGAGCAGGCAATAAGCAAGGGACTGGTACGGTAGTAAGGAAGGATGGAGAAAGAAAGAGAGGGATGAGGGCAAAAAAGGGAAATAAGTGAGAAAAGTAAGGAAGAAAGAAAAGCATCAGGACATCAGTAGTTGTAACCTATAATATAAATGTTGTACTTCTTTTAATTAATAGAGTGATGAAGCATCCCAGTTCCTTTTTGGAAATACTGAAATGACATTTTTCTTAGTTTTTCCTGACATTCCTGGGTTCAGATTCTTTCTTTGCTGTTTGCTTAATTATCTAATTTTGTGCAGTTCACTTGGTCTCATGGGTAAAATGCAGATGTTTACACTTGATAGGTTCATGGACTGTCTGCCTTATTGTATTTTAAGAAAAATTTTAAAAAAGCCTCAGCAGATCATAAAGAACCATGTTCATTGTTATCATTCTGCGCCTTTCCTCCTCTCCCTCCACTGCCTCCTAACATCCCTTCTTTTCACCTCCACTCAGCAGCCAATGCCTGCCTGCTGGAAAAACTATATTATACACATGAGTGAGGGACACATGTAAACACTTTCTCTAAAGATAAAAATTATTTGATAAATTAATTCATTCATACTATGTGTCTGTGTACTGCTCATCTAGATTATTTATGTCTATGTGAGTTGTCTAAAAGTGGCTTCCACCTATCTTTAAACCAGGATTACATTAGGTTTGTGACTAATTTATGAGGGACCCTTTAGTCCCTCCCCAAGCTCCACACAATGGCTGTGTTTTGGACCCTCCTGGCTTAGAGTGAATGTCAGTAGTAACTGTTTCTCTTCCAGACCACAACCCGGAGGCTCCTGCCCCGCCCAGCTTTATGTATGTATGTATTTATTCTTTTCTATTTAAAGGGGCCATCCCCTGACTACTTTTAAAGAGGCCTATTCTCGGAATGGGCATTACCTCACTTTAAGCGAGTACCTGGAAAGGCCTTAGCCTAAAAGGCCAAGGTCTCCCACTGTATCCTGGGCCTTCTTTAGTCATCCTGATGAATATCAGGTCACTGGAACCAGATGGCTCAGGAGGAGAAAGTGAGGCTGGTGACCTGCCCAGCCCTCCCTCACTCAAAACAAAGTCAAGTGCAAGTCATGTCATCATTTCTGTGATGTCATGGTCCTCTTTGAAAACTAAGGACAAACACAACCCCCTTCCAATCCAACTGATACACCTTACTCTTAAGCAATATTTTCAGGGAGACCACAAAGACTTATCAATGGTCAGATTTTAAGGGAACAAAAACATAGGCTCATAGAACTGAAAACACCTTCTAGGTTTTAAAAAGAGTTTTCTTTCTAAAGAATTATTTATATTATGATTGAATCATGGTGCTGGAATGGACCTCAGAGATCATGTAGTCTGATCTACCCTCCCATTTATGCATTAGTATTTTCTGAATACTGAGGATTAACCTACGAAAACCATTTAAACTCTTCAAACCTCAGTTTCCTAATCTGGAAAATATACACGATAATACCTCCTCTTACAATCATGGGATGTTAGAGTTGGAAGAAGCATAGAATAGTAGCATCATTGATATAGAAATGAACGGTACTTAGATATCATTTAGTCCTGTCCCTCGTTTTTTAGATAAAGCAACTGAGGCTCAGAGAAGTTTTGACTTACAGGATTCAAGTCTAGATCTCGTGCTGACATGATAGAGAATAATCCATTAAGGTAAATCTTATATAGGTGACAAGTTTATTGTGAAAAATCTCAAAGGATCTTCATGGTGCCAAGTTAGTCTTTATATTCTTTACTTAGTAATGCTCCCCCTTCTCCCAATGATAGCACCCTGTGGTATTACAGATTTAGAAGTAGGAGGACCTATAGAGGTCTAGTCCAAGCAAATCATTTTACAAATGAGGCAACCCTGGCTTGTAGAAGTTAAGTGATTTCCTAGTGATGCAAGAAGCAAACCAGCATTTGAACCCAAGACCAATGATTCCTAATCCAATACTCTTTCCACTCTCCCATGTCCTTCTCTTCCCTTTTTGTCAAATGCCTCACTTGGTACTTAAAAAAAGTAATAAGCTATGTCTCAAGTTCCATCCCCTCCATAATTCTACAATTCAGATTACCTTGGGATGTAGTTTGTTGAGGCTAGTGATTTTAACTCAAGTACAGCTAGGTGCCCTTGCACTATGGTAGCTCCATTCCAAACAGCTAAGAGGTGACTCAGTTTCACTTGTATGACCAAGGATGGCTAACTTGGCAGAATCTTACCACAGTAATGATGAATATAGTTGTTTGTTTGTTGTCCATTGTTCTTGAGGAGGACTGAAATAACATCACTGTGTTTGAGTCAAATTATGGTGTTTCTGACTGTGGATGCTCTACCATAGTCAGTCATGGCTAGGCATTCACTGACAAAAAAAAGGCTCCACAGATAACAAAATATGGAGTTTTGCCTTTATGCCCATATACCTATAATGTAGGCAGTGAGTTGTAACTCCAGGATTTAAACACAGGTCAAGTTTCAAGAGAAAAAATACTGTCTCTTTGTAATCAGAGAAGTTACTTTGGAAGGAGTGTAATATCCCCAGTGTGATCAGAACCATCACTTTAAAAGATGACTTTTATGATTGGCCAGAGTTTTGCCAAATGTTAGAAAGTAGATATTTAAATACTAGCTAAGTTACTTGGAGTTCGGGTTTGAAACAATTCTACAACCTCTCAATTAGACCTCTTTTCTTTTTTTTCTTTTATTTTTGCCCAATCATTTTTTTTCTTTTTTTTAGATTTGAAGTAGTGAAGGTACTAAATAACTCTTGTACTTAATTAAGTAACTTGTTCAGGCTTACATAGCTTCTCTTTTTAAAAATTTATTAATTTATTTTTAGTTTACAATAAACTCAGTATAAATTAATGTGATATGGCAAAAAGAAGTTATTTTGATCTTGAGCTACATTAAATGGGGCATGACTTTTGATAGTTCCACTGTACTCTACCCCTGTCAAGGTCCATCTTGAGTATTGTGTCCAGTTCTAGGAACTCCATTTTAAGAATGCTGATAAGATAAAGACTGTCCAGAGGATGGCAACCAGCATAATGAAGGGCACTGGGTCTGTCATACAATGATCAGTTTCAGAAACTGAGTGTGTTTGGCATAGAGAAGACGCAGGGAGATTATAATAATTGTCTTCAAGTATTTGAAGGATTGTCACATAGAGAAGGAACTCAAGACTTGTGTTTGTCCTAGAAAGGTGAACCAGGAGAAAGGTGTGGAGGTTACATAGGGGCAAATTGGAACTGTTAGCCAAAAACCAAACAGATAAAATAACTTCCTAACAATTAGAGCAATCCAGAAGGAGGATGGAGTGCTTCTGTTCTTTCTCCTTGGAGGTCTTTAAGCAGAGGTTTGATGATCACTTGTTGGGTATGTTAATATTGTAGTGTGTATTTCTTTTGATTATAAGTTGAACTAGATGGCTGCTGAGGTCCCTTCCAACTCATAGTGTTTGTGCACAGTCATTATGTCTTATCTTTTACAGTTTTCTCACTGGTAGCACTACCAGACAGTAGGGGAAGGGAAATACATTGCCAAGACTGAAGGTGTGGGGCTCTGTGGGCTCTATGTCCACCACCTGTTCTGTTTGTCCTTGTGTTCAACTTTCCTCTCCATTTTTGGGCTTTTTCGTTCCCTTTTCTAGGTATGCCCTTGCTTCACCTGAAGGTCGTAACTATACAAGAGATCTTATGGCTGGTGGAAGTAGCTTTTGTCACATTGGATTAGCATATACAGAGACCTGGATTTATTATATCTTTGGGAACTTGCAGTATCTGCATGAACTGGAGCAAGTCACTGTATCTCTGGAAACTTCAGTGTCTTCATCTCTTAAATGGAGAGGATATTGATGGAACTCACTTTCCCAGATTTGTTGTGTGGCTCAAGTGAGATGACCTACCTATGAAGTGGTAGAGCAGTGACAGTTATTACTGTTGGCACCAAGATCTTACCGTTATGGCAGACTTGTTTTCCTCCTATTTAAACTACCATTATAGGATGGGAAAAAGAATTCTGGTAAAAACTATTGTTCGTATCTACCCTCCTAGCAAGGCTCCCTGAGTTCCTCTCCATTCTCTTTTTCATCCAGTTTCTGGTATAGAGAAGCTTATCATTGATATACTGATTCATTTCTGATGAAGTAACGGGGATACATTTATTCTTTCATTCTATCTTAACTTTCTCCTACCCCATGTATATACTTGTCTTCAATTTCCTGGATATTTTTGTTCTTTGGACTTACTAGAAACATGAAGGGAAAAGCAGGTGTTTTCTGTTTTGGATTATTAGCCTGAAAGCTCTGGGTTCACTTATTGAGGGATTATGAATACGTAAGACTAAGATTCTCAATAATTTCACTGGAGATAACTTTATTTTCCCTTACACCACTTCACACTCACCCACACATCAATTTTGCCATGCTCATGCTTCTTCTGCCTGTGTTCTTTCTTCTTCCTGTAATGCCCTTCTCCTTCCTATTTATGCTCATCCAACTTCTTTTCTTATGGCCAGTTTTCCATAATTCCCAAAGGTACAATTTACAGGATTATGACCTTGCAGAATTTGAGTGAGTGTATAATACCTCTTCCATGTGGCAATCTTTCAACACTTGAAGACAACTCTCTGCCCCACTCATGCCTCATTTTGCATCTGGGCAAAGCATACAGTACTTTCACTAGTACCCTTTTGGACATGATCTTAATTAAGGTCATCCACACTTTCTCTGGAATATTCTGTAGCTTATCAGTGTCCTTTCCAAAATGTGGCACATGGGACTGAATGCTTTACTCCACATGTGACTGAAGAACAGAGAGAGATTATCCTTCCCTTCCCACAGGTCAGTGTTCTTCTCTGTGTGGGCTAAGGGTATATTAGGTTTCTTTGGCTGCCATATCACCCTTTAGATTCACGTTGAGTATAAGGTGCACTAAAATCCTTGCACAGGAAGGATTTTATATCTAGTAATACCTGTTCTGCTTTTAGACAGGTTGATTTTTGGAACTCAAATTTTGCATTTGTTCATCCTACATTTCATTTTATAAGAGTTGGCTCAAATGCTCCAGCATGTTGAATTTTTTTTTTACTATCTCATTCCACCGGCTATCACTCAAGTCTTTGTGTCATTTTGCAAATTAGAAAAGCATTCCATCTTCCATTTTATTCAAGTGGCAGCAAAAAAAGAAAAGTTAGGATAAGTGAAGCCCAAAACAGTACTTGGTGATCTCGACTGTACTCTCTGGTACAGAGCAATGGTGAGGAAAGATATTCCTCCCATTCTCCTGAAAGTGTAATTCTTGGCCCATGTATCTGTGTATTTCGTATTCAGACACCTCGCTAGCCAGAGCCTTTGCCCAGCCTCACTTGCCAGACTGTCACACACTCTACACCCAGGGAACCAACACCATCATTCCCTTTTTCCTGGTTATCTTCCTAGTGGCATCAGCTTCCTTGATTTACCACTCATCCTGAGGACTCACACCACACAAGATGTATAGGTAATGAGAGGATTAGCTGAAGAAATCAGCAGTGATGGTGGCTTATCAAATGGTGGCCACACAGATTCTTTCAGTTGCTTTTCCATACTCTCTCCTAGTCACTTCCCATTTGCCTTCCATTTCCATTGCATCCATTGAAATCTTTCTCTGTTGTGGTTCAACTGAAAGATGAATGGATTTAGAGTTCAAGAAACTCAACTAGAATCCTCATTCTGCCACATGCTACCTGTATAGTCATGGACAAATCACTTCACTTCTCTGGGCCTTCACTTCCTCATTGGCAAAGTGAGGGTGTTGGACTAGATGTCCCTTCCGGTCCCATATTGCTCTATATCTACCATCTTACAAAAGATTTTCTCCATTGAAATAGAGATAGACTATATCTATAGCATTTTCTTGGACTACCAGTTCAGTAGACATAAAAAGAAATGACAGTATTCTGGTATGGTGACTGAGTCATATTCATTTTAGTGGCAACCACTTCCTTTGTGGGATGACTCCTACCTACCCTTTCCAACCTGATTTCACATTACTCCTCTTCATACATTTTACATTCCAGCCACTGAGCTATACATTTTCTCTCTCTCACCTCCAGGCATTTGCACAAACCTGGAATACACTTTTCTTCAGCTGAACCTTTCAGAATATTTATTTCATGTCAGATGATATGTCCCCACAAAGCCTTTTCTGATTGATCTATTCAGTATTTTTTCCTTGCATGAAAATTCCCATTTCATTTCATTTTATCTTGACCTGTTCATCCCTTCACTATTTTATTTACATATTGTATTTTATTTACATATTGTATTCCACCAGTAGGATAGAATCTCTTTGAATACAGGAAGTATTCTGCTTCTTTGTCTTTATATCCCCAGCATCTAGCACAGTGTCATCAATGGCTGATGCTTAACTTTGTTCAAGTTAGTTAAATTAACAAGTGCATTCACAAATGCATTAGGTTCAGCCCTATGGCTTGACAATGATGATTATTTCAGAATTAACAGTGGGGGAAGACCGAGACTGTGATCTACTCAGTGCTCTTAAATTTGTTCATTTGTTTTATCAAGAATCAATATACAATCAGCAGGATGCCAGGGCCCATTGAAAAGTTGAGGTCATTCAAGTTTACCTTAAGTAGAATGAAAGGATACTAGATAGTCGAAGGTCTAGACTACGCCCTCCTCAAGAGTAAAAATAATGGCTTTACTGATGATGGTGAGTAGGTAAGAGTTTTTATTGGTTGAATCATTGATGTGAGCAATATGACTTTTTTGGTAGTAAGTAGAATTTGACATATGCTCTCCTTATCTCTTTGTGTCTGTAACTTTGCTCCTGGAATAAGAATTGCAGATTCTTCCTTAAAGGTGGGAGTATTCTATGTCAGAATATCAGTAGTACAATTGAAATTACTTGGTTCATCAGATGGGATGGCTAGCAGAATAATCTTTTTCTGGGGTTTTAGTATTCATTTAGTATTTATTATCATTGTTTGGAGCTTTCTCATTCTTTCTTGCTTTTTAAGTCCTTGCATGCATTCCTCTTTTTAGTTTTTTGGGCAACAACCCTTGGTGTCTCACTCAGACTTGTTTTTGGCTTTGGAAGACTGGTTTTTTTCTAACTTTGTTTTTATTATAACTTTAAAATTATTCTGAGCTATGAATGTGCCTTTCCTGTCTTATCCCTCCTGTGCATATATGTTTTTGAGTGTGCTGTAGGATGTTCATGGTTGACTGCATGTTTCTTTAGTGAAGAACTTACTACTTTTTTTTTTAACAGTTCAGGTTTTATAACTATGAGAACACACCTCGAGAAGAGAGGTAGAGAGATTTTGGGGGAGATTAATGTTGACATCATTAACCTGCAAAAACAGATGAAAACTTTTTTATTAATTATGCTATGAGAATGAGTCTCTTAGAAATATATGTACATACACAAAAAATATACATGTATGTATAAATTTGTGTAAACATATATGCATATATTTACATATATACAGATAGAACTATATGTATCTATATAGAGGGAGTGAGGGAAGGAAGGAAGAAAGGGGGAAGAGAGATGAGATAGTAAGCATGTGTAGGGGTCCCTGTTGTGCCAAGTGGTTCTTTATCTATTTTCAGTTCCCATGCCTTTTTCTTGTTAATAGTTGTAGCTACAGAAACATTCACTAGACATTTGCTCTGGTATTTAGTCAGCTTATTGGAAGAAGGAATAATCTTAAACAGTTGAAAACCTGCATTATTCTGACTTTTCTGCTTCTTGCTTTCTATAAATCTTTTATGATGAAGAAATTCTTTTGAGAAGGTCTTTGAATTCTTTCATAGGGCACTAACCTTAGACTAGAAAATAACATGTTTCTAACCCAAACTATTGCTTTCAGAGGTTGACCAGAAGGCCAGTGCTCAAAGGCTTTTCTATGACTGCTTATTGTTTCCTTTTACTTCAATTACTCTTTTTCTGTACTCTGTAATATTTTATTTTTCCTGGTATGTCATCTGGTGATTACAAATCACATGCCTCTTTACTATACGAATGGCAGAGATTACCAGAGGGATTTTAGAGCTCAGTTGGAAAATAGTCAAGGTTGAATTGTCCAGAGGGCAAGCTATTTTGCTGAATGGCAAGGGAGAAAAAACAGTTTGGTACTGGATTTTGTGGTCAGAGGACTAGAGTTTACATCTCAGCTCCATTATTAACAAGTTGTGGAACCTTGGGTAAAAAATTTAGCATGTCTGGGCTTCCTTTTACTCATCTGTTTTAAGGAGCAGTTGAACTTGATGACTCTTTCAGTATAAATTAGTGATCCTGCAGTCTGTATGCTCCTTGCCTCCTTCCCTCCTGGGGAATGGGTGGGGCTTCTCTAAAGATGAAAAACCACTTGGCATCCAGGTTTGTCCTGCTTCTTAATGACAGAGACAAGAGACATGAGAGACAAGCAGACATATAGTGACACACGAAACTTAAAATAAGACATAGGAAATGCAACTTGGAGAGATCCATCTGGTCCCTGAATTTGATTCTTCCAAGACCCATTTTGAGATGGCGTTTGAAGTACTGAAGTGCTGAAAGTCTGATTGTTTGTGGAATGTGATAATGATGATGACAGTGGTCATCATAGTAGAAAAAGACAATGAGACACATTCATGACATTGAAATTCTCTTGCTTTCAAAAAATTTCAACTTTCCATCTAGAATATGATGATTTTTTTTTAAATTGGAAATTGAGATGATAAGTTTACTTGCTGTTTAGTTGTTTTAATCATATCTGACTCTTTTTAACCTTACTTCGGGTTTTCTTGGCAAAGATACTAGAGTGATTTACCATCTCTTTCTCCAATTCATTTTACAGATGAGAAAACTGAGGCAAACAGAGTCAAATGATTTGCCCAGGGTCACTCCAGGTAGTGCTTACTTATCTAAGGCCAAATTTGAGCTCAGGAAAAAGAGTCTTCCTTACTCCAGGCCCAGTGCTCTATCCACTGTGTTACCTAGTTACCCAGAGACAAGGGTGGGACTGTGTGTATTCCTCCTAGGAGGGGTCAAAATGGTGAATGAAAGATGGAAGATTTGGATATTGAATGGACCCCAAAGAACACAAGTTTAGGCACTGAGATACTTGGAGATCTTTCTTCTTCCTTCTTTGTGCTGACACTGGCACCATCATTTATTCTTATTTTTAAAATCATAAGTGGTCTTGGGGGCAATAAATCGAAGTATAATAGATTTGAAGCTGGTCATTTTACAGATGAGGAAATTGATACATAGAGACATTAAATGACTTGTCCAGGGTCACACAGGAAGGAAAGAAACAAGCATTCGTTAAATAGCAACTCTGTGCATTAAATTAAGTTTTTACAAATATGATCTCATTTGGTCCTCAAACAACCCTGGGAGGTAGGTACCATTATTATTTATTATTGTTTCCATTTTAAAGATTAGGAAACCAAGGTAGACAGAGGTTAAGTGACCTGCCTAAGGTCACAAGCTAGTAAGTATCTCAGGCTGGATTTGAATTCAAGTCTCCTTGACTCTAGGTCCAGCGCTGTGCCCACTGAGTCACCCAGCTGCCTCCCTACTACTGTCACTGGGAGTCATAAAAAATCTGTTTATCTTTGTGGAGGCTAAAATCCACTAGCTGAAATTTATCAGGAAGTTTTTGCACTGGGTTGGGGAGGGAATTGATCACTTGTTCTCTCAAGGATGTGTATCATACTTTCTCTTGTAGGAGGTGTGGTCCTCAACCCAACCTATTATGGCATGCCTGGTCATACCAACATTATGATCCATGAAGTAGGACATGTCTTGGGACTGTACCATGTCTTCAAAGGGGTCAGCGAAAGGGAATCTTGTGATGATCCCTGCAGGGAGACCACACCAACCATGGACACAGGAGACCTCTGTGCTGACACAGCTCCCACACCCAAAAGTAAACTCTGCCAGGACCCAGAACCTACTAATGACACCTGTGGCCAAAACCAATTCTCTGGGACACCATTCAACAACTACATGAGCTATACAGGTAATAGAAAAATCCATCGCCATCTTTGTTTTTGTCTCATGAACACATCCTTTGGAGGGATAGGAGAGAGGGGTAGGAGGTAGAAATGATTTAGAAGCAGGGAGACAGAAACAGAGGGGTTGCTTTTATTTCATGTCTCCTTGAAGAACTTGAAACACTAGTGGAGTGATACAAGATTAATTAATCTTGAGAGAAAAATTGGAACTTCTATCCCTTTGAATCTTTCAAAAGAGAATAGATACCTGTCTATCCAAATTTATTAGACTAGGACCTCTTGAGGACTCCCCCAAATTCTGGGATACAGTGATTCTATGGTCTTTGATTGGCTAATCACTTATTAATTGTCTACTATGTGCAAAGCACTGGATGTTGTTCATTCTCTTCAAGCATCCAGTCTAAAACAAACTTAATGGGGTTTAGAGGATAGGGATCCTTCTTGTGCTTACTGAATCTCAAATAATTTTTGTTCTTTGCAATTCACTAAGGAAGACATGGAGACTTAAGATCAGGGCATACCATCCATGGGATTTTCTTGACAAAGACACTGGAGTGGTTTCTCATTTCCTACTCCAGTGGGCAAAGGCAAATAGAGGTTTGGTGACTTGCCCAGGGTCACACAGCTGGAAAGTGCCTGAGGCCAAATTTGAATTTCGGTCTTCCTAACTTCTGACCCATTGCTCTATCCACTGAGCCACTAACATAACTAACTAGGAAGATTATACTTAGTTCCTAGTAGCATTCCGCCACTGCACACATAGCCTTAGGCTAAGAACAGCCTTGAGGCATTCCTCCTGGTGGCCATAGTCACTCTGACCTCTGGGGTAAAGAGAGTTTGCCTGGAAAGTCTTCTATAGAAACAGGCAAACAGGATAGTTTTTCTGTGAGGTCCAGGGGTTTTTTCTGAAGGAACATCGAAACGAAACAAACAAAAAACCAGGAATGCTTTGGCTGGCATTTTTATTGGGTCTTAATTTTCTTTTTCTTTGAAAAATACTTTAAGCAGACACTGATGATGACATTTGTAATCAAGTAGTTCTACAGAGAAAGTTGATAACCTGATCACTTCTGTGACCTAGCAATAATTATGTAGTTCCATATTGCCAAATCATCCAGGTACTCTTAGCTAGTAGATCCCACCCCTCCCCCCAACCAGCTACCAGAATGAGGACAGAGTCATGGTTTAAACCTCTAGAGAAAACCCAAGAAATTGATCAGCAGGAAGGGAAAAAGAAAGAGTTCTGAAGTAAAGGAAATGTTTCAATTGTAATAATAATTTTCCTGAACCATAATAGATGATTCATCAAAATTAAGCCACTTGCTTTTTCCACGAGTAGCACTGGGACTTATTTCTTCTTGTCTCAGGTTCTTGGGACATCTCTCCCCTGCCCTGTCAGACTCTGGGCAAGAAAAAGGGTTTCTTCAGCATCACCACTGGTCACACATGGAAAAGCCATGTGCTGAAACACTGCCATCTTGTGGTTTGTTAAACATTTAGCAGTACATTCAGACCAATTTCTGAGCCTGGGGGCATTTGAATTTTACCTTCATCTAGTGGAATAATTTGGAAATGATACCTTACTTAACATTATGCAGCAACTCTTTTTCTTTCTCAACTTATTTTCTTTGTCTCCCTTTTATATTTCATTCGTAGATGATGACTGCACTGATCACTTCACCCCAAACCAAGTGGCCCGCATGCATTGCTATTTGGATCTGGTGTATCAGCAATGGAGTGACAGCAAAAAACCCACCCCCATTCCAATTCCACCAGTGGTTATTGGACAGACCCAAGATTCCCTCACAATTCACTGGCTACCTCCCATTAGTGGAGTTCTGTATGAAAGGTGAGATTCGTGCTTGGGGATGGGGCAGAGAGAGCAGTTACAAGGAGTAATTGTCGTTTTTTGCCTTTTCTGAGAATAGTGGGGAGTGTGCCTGTATGGGGAAAACCCCAAATTATACCAGTGAAAAATTAATGAGTCACACAGTGAGCTCCAGGATATTCTCTTGACCCTTATTTTTGCTCCAGTCCCAGATCTGACCTCATTTACTAAATAACTGGCCAGCTGACTACTACATGTGCTCATTTTTTCTGGGAGGATACCTGACAGGCATTTCTTTGGACACTCATATAGAAAATGTCACATCTGGCATGACAGCTGTTGTTGTCCAGCAGTTGAAGAAGGTGTTGAGGATGAATGGGCAGGCCGTGATATATACTTGCCAATTGGCAGGCATTATTAGCCACTACCTTCTCATTGAGGAAAGTGGCCAGCTACTACTCTAATGTCAGAGAGAGGAGAAAAATAGGGATCATTCCTCCTGGCTGTGCTTGTGGCATGTGTGTATATTTTGCACAAAAAAATTCAAGGTAGTGCCTGACAAATATTAAATTTGAAAGCACAACGTAGGGTCCAGTTCTGGGAAGAATTGTGTCCCCAAACTTTCTCTTCAGGACTTTATTCCCTTTGGAGAACCTGGATGATCAGATTCCCACGGGGCATTTTGCTAAAATGCCTTTTTACTCTTCTCACTATGATCAAAACCCACTCTAGGATCTTTTATTTGTATTGAGGCATTAATTACTGACAATAGCTTTAAATAGGACCCTTCTCAGAATTGTTGGCATCTTGGCAATTATCAAAGTCTTAAGGTAAAACCCAGAAACCTGCCTGAGATTATTTGACCAGGAGGTTGGGCAAAATTGGTGGTCAAGGGATGCTTTTTGGAACTCTCTTGAACTACCATATCAGTGGTTGACTGCTTCCCTTAGGAGGAAAGATAGGCTTTGCTCTACTCCTTACTGTGCCGGAGACCAAGCAAGGATATGATGTACCTGAACAGCATTCCTGAAAGTCACATGCTATATGGCTTTGAATGGGAGAGGAAAGCAGGGAGAAGGGAGGCAATTGTAATATGACCAGAAGTCCTAAAGGTACTTTCCCTAAGCTTTCTCGAGGTGACAATCACTTTGATTTCACATTCCCAGCTTCCACTTGATGCTGAGACTGAGCTCATATTTTAGGCTGTTTTTATATTTTTAAAGCACTTTTCTCCTATATCTCTGTCATTTTATCCTCCTTACAATTCTATGAAGTGGTTAGGGAAGCTAGTCTTACTCATTAAAATACATGAGTATGTGCATGTGTATGTGAATGTGCTTGTGTGTGTGTATGTGTGTGTGTGTACTAGACTTGGAGTTAGGAAAAGCTGGGCTTAAATTCCTCCTCAGGTACTTACTAGCTATGTGACTCTGCAAGTCATTCAACTACCTCAGTTTCCTCATCAATAAAATGGTAATAATGATATTATTTACCTCACAGTGTTGTGAGAAAAAATGATATTTTATATATATGTGTATATTCACATATAATGAGACATAAGATCTCATTATATATAAACATACTTTCATTATATAATATGACTATTAGAAATAACTATATGCACTACAATTGTGTAGTACATATAAGTATATACTGCAACCATGTAGGGTCTATATAAATCTATACTATATTCTATACAACATATATAAACTATAGTTATGCATATATACTTCATACTAAAACAATAAATATATTTCATTCCATATAATGATATATATCATATTTATATAACTATATAAACTACATCTGTATATAATTATATACATAGTATGTTCAGTATATGTACTATATATAATATATACTATAAATGATATACTATGTATAGTATATATAGTTATATATATTTATTAAATTGCATGTATATAATATTTTACAAACTTTAAAGTGTAATGTAAGTATACCTATGAGCTATTATGGTCTACCTGTACTTGTATTTTGTATGTGTGTAGATAGATAGATAGATAGATAGATAGGAATAGATATATACAGACAGACATATATATGTATATATCTGTGTTGGTATAGGTATATATGCAAGGATCAAATGAGATAATGCATATAAAACTTAACATTAAATCACTATAGAAATGATATCTACATGCTTACATGTTTTATATATACATATATGTTAGAAAAAATCCATCTGTAGATTATGGTAAATTAAATTAATTTTATTTGTGGAATTTTTTAGGGATAATTTTGTGATATTCCTATAGCAATCCTTGGAGGAAAGGAAAGGGTGATGGTTATAAAACTGGAAGGAAGAACCATTGCCTAACATTTTTGTGTACTAATATATGTGTGTGTATATATATTTATATATATATATACATATACATATATAATCTAAGCCCAGAGTCACTTAGCATATGAACAATAAGGTTGTCAATGCTAGTTATACATGCATCTCCTTTATGTGATAGGGTGAGGGGTATCTTTCTGCACCTGTGATTTTGTGTAGCTTGGATTGGGCAAACTGAAGAGCGAGCCCTGTGGGAACACACACAAACCAGAATTTTACATCTGTTTACATAGCACACATAAACAATTTAATCTTTCTCTTTTCTCTCCGGTACAAACCTGACGACAAACCCGACATCAGCACTGGGTTGCCACAAGCTGCTGGCTGAGAAGACAGCCATTTGCTTTCTTACTTCACTCTACAGGGTTGTAGTTTTGAGATCTCCTGATATGTTCATTGGTTACAGACTCACGTCACATCCCCAGGAGTTTACGTGGGGCAGGCTACTGTGTTTACCATCCCTAGTTGGTATTTGGAATTCTCGTGTCATAAGGGGGCCCTGTCTACGCATACAAGTCAGAAGAAAGGCCAAATGTATCCAAGAAAACATGATGAGTTCGTGGCCATTGAAAATGAATATCAATGCCAGGAAGTGAGGGGCCTATGGAAACCTTCACTAATTACAAAAAGAGCAGAGTATCAGAACATTAAACTGTGTACACCAACATTCCAGCAGAGTGTCAGAAATCTTCACTAGGAGAGAAGCTTCCCCAGAACACTGGAGAAGTGTTCTGATTTAATGCCTGTTTCCAACCCCAGCTGCACTGTGTCTGGGGAAACTGTCCAGGTTTCCGGGAACATCCCTCAAAGACTACTCCCCCGACCTTCAGCTACTGCTCACCTCCCCTCTTGGTGGCCCAGATATGGACTTGTTAGTAGGCTACGCTATTTCATTCATTTTATTTGGTCAATGTCATTAGTAGTTGGGAGTATTTTAATACAGCAAGGGATTTCATTCAATAGGTCACTGCTGAGAGGTCAGTGGTAGAAGAAGCCCTGTACTAAAAACCAAAAGGTTGGGTTCAAATCCTGGCTCTGGATGAACATTGTAGCTTTTCTGAGTCTCAACTTCTTCGTTTGCAAAATGGGAGCATTAATACTTGCAGACCTACTTCATATAATCTTTGCTTTGAAAAAAACCTCCATGAAAACTAGAAGGCATTACATAAATATATTATTAATTCAACAACTTTTTATAAAGCACCTATTATATAAAGGCAACATGCAGCAAGACAGTGGATAGAGAGCTAGCATTATACATATTTGTGCCTAATTGTAGGGAGAAAAAAAGAAAATATAAATAATATACGTATATATATAAATTTATTACATATTTTGTATTATGTCTTTAAAAGGAATAGCTAATTGTACATGATAGATTTGCAGTTTCATGTGCAATCATCTTTTTATTATTCTACTATGTTATAGAAATGCTTATTTTATTTCATAAATTAAAAATAAAGGAAATGAAATTTAAAAAATACATAAGATCTGGAATCGAATTTCACCTCTAGCATGTGATCTGGGACAAGTTTCTTAATCTTTTTGTGATCCAGGAAGCTCTGTAAAGGGGGTTGGGTGGGGTTTACATGCCTCAATAGAGGGAATTTTCTCCCCAGTAGTTTTCTATAACAATTAAATCATTACCTCCTCCCCCCAAAAGAATATGCCAAACACGAATGAAATGGTAAAGAAGACACAAAGACAAAGAATACTGAAGCTTACATTTAGGAAAATTAGTATAAGTTTATGAAAATTAGTATGATCATCCAGATATCTAAATCTTGTTCTGAATTTTTTTTTAACATTGACAAGAACACTAGAAGCTTTCGGACTCTGCAACAGAGTAATAAGTAATGAAGAAATGATAATTTTTCATGTTTTAGTGAGATTCAATACTAACTCCTCTGTATCTTCTGACTGCTTGGTTAGGGCTGATTTGTCCTTTATAACTGTTAGATTTCTGTTAGTATGTATCATGCTGCAGGGAAATCAAAACAAGAAGAAAATGAATTAGGTGATAAATGGATCTTCCCCTAGACACTCTCAGTTATGGACTGTCACCATTTCCTCCTTCTTTGGACTTTCAGCCTTTGAGTGTTCCTGCCTCTTTTTCTCTCACTCTCCTTAGGGATGCTGGCAGTCTGTGTGGAGTGTGCACAGAAGATGGGACTTTTCGTCAATATGTTCACTCTGCTTCTTCGCGCCGTGTGTGCGACTCTTCAGGTTACTGGACTCCTGAGGAGGCAGTAGGTAAAAATGAGCAGCTTCTCACTCTTTGCCCTGTGCCAGGAGATGGCAGAACCATACTACTGGTCCTTGAGATAAGCAGGAGAATATGACAGTGGGTTGGAATTAGTCTTAATTTGGGACAAAACACTTCACATCCTTGGCCTGTTTCTTCTTTTATGAATCTAAGTGATATAAAGATAAATAAGTTATTGAATATCAGATCTTTTTGGTAATTGATACACGATTACAACTGCTTTGAAAAACTGGTTGTGGAGATTATTTTGATGTTCTAAGGCACAGCAATAGAGGGCTAGAATGATTCCTCTCATTGTCTAAGAAAGGCAATGGGGTAGTAGTACCCAAAAAGTAATTTTAGATGGGCACATAGAATTGTGTATCCTTAACTGTTGGTTAAACATTGTGTCCTATTATATTGTTATATTACATTTTATTTGTTCTATTATGCTTTAAGAAACATAAGAGATTTTGACCTGCACAGGGTAGGGAACTCCCAGTGAGGAAACTCCCTCTGAATGGAGAGATTAAGTAATTTTCCCAGGACAATGCAGTTAGTATATGTCAATGGTAGGTCTTGAAACAAGGTCTTCTTGACTCCAAGATTGGCTTTCTATCCAATATGAAACACTATAATATACCCAATATCATATGTAGTTGTTTAAATGAATGTAACTATATAGTATTTAACACAAATAATAAACATATCTATGAGACAGCCTAACCCACAAAGCACTGAAGCCCTACTTCTTAGTCATTTGTTTCAGGAAGATAATGGAAAACACATTACTGGGGGACAGTCTTACATTGGAGGGAGTCAATGGGGATGAACTAGGTGTTCCAAACTGTTCGTTCTGATCTAAGGTATTTATGAGTCTATTAACTGGGAACTAGCTGTACTTGAGACATAACTTAAACCAGGCTCCCTAAAGACTGAAAATACTTTAGTTGTAGCTTTTGTGATCCCCTCCTCCCCACTTCACTCACATATGCACTAGCACACATTAGCTCACTTTACAAAGGGAATCTTTTTCTTTTCCCAAAGGAGAATGATTAAAAAAAGATTCATAATTTTTTCTTCAATTCTTTTCCGAATCCTTCTCTCCAAAGGGAGATATTACTAGTGGTCTCTTTATCCTCACATCATCAGCATCATGACATCATCACTATCACCATCAACATTATTGTCATTATCATATTTTTATAATTCATAAAGAACCACTGTGCCATTTGTTACTGGTGGAGGCACCACTGGTGGAGATATAGTTCCCTTTTGACAGACATAATATAAAATCATGTAGAGAAAAATTGAGGCTAATATGGTCCAAGAGTTAAAAGTGTTCTAAAAATTGCCACTTTTTATATGCAAGAGAAAAGAACCTTGAAGAAGGCAGGATGAGGTAAAAGCCTTGACTGACTGTATACAATATCCTAAATCAGAGTTTTCTGGTAAGGATGGAAAAAGGAACATCAGCTCTGCACTGGCACAGTATCTGAATAATTCAGATTGGCATTTCATGAAAGACCATTTTTCTGTAGCAAACAGTTTGTCCTGTGCTGGTGTTTTAGGACCTGTTTCATTCCCTGGCCCTTTATTTATCTTTGAATTCTTGTAAAAAAATTCAAAGTTCTTCATGGTCTACACACCAAGAGGTAAGAGTAAGGAAGAACTCTGAATTCTAATGTCTGTTGAGTGGTATGGGACAAAGCACTTTAGTTTTCTAGGGTTCCCTTTTAGTCTCCAAAATGTGCATTTATTAAGCACTTGCTATATACCAGGCATAGTATTAAAAACTGGGGATAAAAATACAAGCCAACAAGACAGTCCCTTCCCACAAGAAACTTATATGCTAAAAGAGAAAGACACATCATAACAGGGAGATGGTTAAGGGAGGAGTACATACATAGGGTAAGGCTACTGGCAAAGAAATGGAGGTCTAGAAAGTGAGTTCAGCTGGTGCTTCTCATGAAATGGCAATCACAGCTAGAGATTCCTCCACCCAGTCAGGAAAGCAAGTTCCAGGGGAGAAGGATCTCCAGGTGAGGTAAGATTTCTAACCTCTAAGAATGACATTCCTCCTAAACCTAGCTTCAGCTAAGTAAAGATCAATAGTGCTACTTTCTAGTTTGCTGGTCTCTAGAACTATGACTTAGTATTTTTAAAAATGCCTTATACTTTACCCACTTCTTTGAAAAGGTTGGGGAACTATGGGCATGGAATTCATTTATTGAATTATTGGTTAGTTTTGATTAGTTTTTTTTTTAATATTTGTTGTCATAAAGGATGGCTCTCTTCATAGGGAACTCCAGATGAGTAAGCTCCATCTAGCAATATAAGATAGCACCATTTATACAACTTATGTACCGTCTTTTAGAGTTTCCTAGAGCCTAGGTTGCTCAGTGGCTAGAGCACTGACTCTGATCTGGCCTCAGATCTTTACTTGCTGTATGATCCTGGGCAAGTCACCTAACCCTGTTTACCTCAGTTTCCTCATATGTAAAATTAGCTGGAGAAAGAAATACTGAATCTCTCCAGTATCTTTGCCCAAAAAATCCCCCAAAGGGGTCACAAAGTTGGGCATGATTGAAATCACTTAACAAGAACAGTAAGAGCATTAGGAGGTTAAGTATCTTGCCCAGAGTCACACAACAGTATATAGGATACTACTTGAACACCTTGAACTTTGGTCATGGCTTGGGGAAGCACTCCATCCATGATACCGTGCCTACCACATGTATTCCTGCATAGGTGGAGGGGATACTAACATTGACATACAGACCTTTTAGAGTACTGGCCTAGATTTAGGCTTATGTACTACAGTCATAGAATGACCTCCTATCGTTGCTTCATTAGCACTGTGATCTAACCAAACACACTAACATGTCAGAGCAACGTTTAACACAAGTACAGGATTTTATTCTCTATCTTTTTTTTGTTGCTCCATCCTCTCACTGTCTTTTCCTAGGGCCCCCAGATGTGGACCAACCCTGTGAGCCAAGCTTACAGGCCTGGAGTCCAGAACTCCATCTATACCATATGAACATGACCGTCCCCTGTCCAGCAGAAGGCTGCAGCCTGGAGCTGCTCTTCCTCCATCCAGTCCGTGCAGATAGCCTTACACTGTGGATCACCTACCTCTCTATGGATTCCTCCCAGGCTCTCTTTGACATGGAGGTCTTAATGGAAAACCATAAGTCTATTCACCTGGGACCCTTGGACACCTTCTGTGATACTCCCCTCACTGTCAAACTCAATGTTAAATGGAAGGTCTCAGGAGTGAAGGTCTACACATTTGATGAAAGGATGGAAATTGATGCAGCTCTGCTTACCTCTAAGCCTCATAGCCCACTGTGCTCGGGCTGCAGGCCAGTCAAGTACCAGATCCTTCGGGATCCTCCATTTAAAAGCAACTCCCCTGTAATGGTAGCACACCGTCATCGAAAATTCACTGACAAGTGAGTTGGAAAACTGTCTTGGAGTTATTCTAGTGTTTCCAATGGAATTATGGTTTTCTTTCTTTAGGAATTTTTAAATACCTACTATATTCTAGGGGGCTATGTTAAGTACTGGGGAAACAAACATTAAACAGTCTCTGCTTTGAAGGAGCTTACAGTCAATTCAGTAGAAATTTAATAAGCACCTACTGTGTGTTAAATTCTGGAGAAACAAAGTTGAGAGTGAACCAGTTAATGCTCTCAAGGAGCTTACGTTGAATTCAACATGAATTTTAAAAGACAGTCCCAGACTCCAAGGAATTTATACTCTACTAAGTGGGACAAAAGGAATATATAGACAAGAAAATAGACAATAAATCTAGATGGTAAATGTTGTTTCAGAAGAGAAGACTGTTAGCTTTCTTGGAGGGGATGGTATTTGAACTGAGTTTTGAAGGAAGCTTGGGATTCTAAAAGGAGGAAGAGCATTTTGGGCATGTGGATAGCTTAGGTCAAGACAAAGAAATAGGAGGTGAAATGCCTTGTGTGAGAAACAGCTAGTGGCTAAATTAAATATAGACTGCATAGAGGAGAATAATATATTATAAGACTGGAAAGTTAGATTGGAACCATATTGGAAAAATCTTTAAAAGGGAAAACAGAGAAGAGTGGCTTTTTGTCTTAAAGACAAGGGTCAGCCTCCTTCTTGAGGATGGAAGTGGCATGGTCAGATCTGTGCATTAGGAATATTGATTTGTATGTAAGTAATGTGGAGGCAGCTTGGCAAGGAGAGAGACATGAGGCAGGGAGGTCATTTAGGAGGTTATTGCTGCAGGAGTCTGGGTAAAAGAGGACAAAGACTGGATTGCTATTGCGTTCTTGTGAGTGGAGAGAAGGGAAAGAAAGCAAGATACATTTTCCCAAAAAACTCAATGAGACGTGACAATACATTGGATGTGAGGAGTAAGGGAAAGTGAAAAGTTAAGAATGACTGAGGTTGTGAACATGAGTAATTAGAAGTATGATGATCCCCTCAATGGAAATTAGGGAAGTTTGAAAGAGGGCATCATTTTGGGGACTTAATAAGGGTCTGTTTGGACATGTTAAGATTAAGACATCTACAGTCATCATCCACTTGGAGAAACCCAGTATCTGTTTGGTTATATTGGACCATATTCAGGAAAAAGAAGAGGGCTGGTTATATAGATATGGGAGTCATCTGAAAAGATATGTAATTAAACCCTTGGAAGTTCATGAGATGACTAAGATAGAGACTGGATAGAAAACATAGCACAGAGCCCTGGAATACATTCATATACAGAGTTGGAGAAAAGGTTGATGATTCTGCAAATGGCACTGAGAAGTATTGACCAGATGTATAGGTGAAAAAAAAAAGTAGTATTACAGAAATTCAAGATATTATAGGTTTCTATTTGAAGAAGGGAAATGGCATTATCAAATGCTACAGAGAATTTAAGAATATTAGGTACTGAGAAAAAAACTATAGAATTTGCCAGTTACAAGATGACTGATAACCTTAGAGAGTAGTTTAAGTTGAATGTTGAGGAAGAAGCCAAATTGTAGTGGCTTAAAAAGTGAGTGTTCTAGTTCAGCCAGGAAATGGAAAAGAGATTTAGGTCAATAGTTTGAGGAGATAGTAGACTTAAATGAAGGTTTTTGATTTGTTAGCTTTCTCCAATGGCATAGATTTTGGCATATTTGTAAGTAGTAGAGAATGAGTCTAAGGATAGATTTAAAATTGAGGGGAAAAGGTTTAGATCAAAAAGAAAAGTTTCCAGGGACAGGCTTCCAGGGAAGATGGAAGGGGATGAGACCAAAGATACAAGTAGAAGGGCTGGTATTGTCAGGAATAAGGACTACCGCTACCTTCTTGATTGTACTATAGGAAGACAGAGATGGATCATGATATTGAGGTGGCTTGAAGTATAAAGTTGAGGAGGAAAGGGAGCTTTGTGCTAGATAACCTCAATTTTTTTGACGTGATATTTGGTGAATTGTTCTATTAGGGAAGACATTCTTCTATTAGGGAAAATTGTATGGGTAGTTTGAGGAGAAGGGAAAAAATCCGGAACAGATGTTTAGTAGAGTGGAATAGAATGGCAATTAGGGAAAATAGTAAAAGGACTGTTGTTCAGGAGTATGACTTGTAGAAGATTTGGCCATCACAATCATGTGACTTTCTCCATTGGCATTCAGCAGCATGGGTGTAGGATTGGAGAAAGTGAACATTTGTAGTTGACAGAGATCAAGGATCTGCTTGACCTTTTTTATCCCCAATTGAAGACGCAGTAGAGTGAAGGTCATGGACATAATAATGATAATGATAGTACTTAGGTACGTCAGGGTCTTCTTTGTGTAAATTGGATTTAAGTGAGGCAGAGTGGCACAAAGTCGTCAGCCTCACTGTCTCCTCCAGAGTCATCATAGTACAGTGGCAAGACAGAGTCCAGATGGCTGACGATGGCTCAGGATGTGGTGGATGGCCTTGGTGTCTTCAGTGTCCAGCCAAGCTTGGAGTGTTCCATATCACTTGTCTTAGCTGCCTTCATGGCCTTTGGAACAATTATTCTCATTTACCCATTCCACCAGAGGAAGTCTTCACATGCTTAGGGTAGACACCCTTCTAACTCACCAACGAGTTTGAGACCCCTTGGTTACGCTCAGCCTGGTTAGGGTGTAGGGTGTGTTCAGGAAAGATCAGTACCTTTAGAATGATGACTGCCAAACCCATTTTTGGGGCTCTTTCCACCTTTGGTGTCCACCTGTTCCACCCAATTCTCACCTGTGTTTCCAAAAAACTACAGCATGCGCAGCAGCCACGCCCCTGTGAATTGTTCTGGCAGGCGGTCCAACTTCAAGGTATACAAAGACCTTTACATGTAGAATGTCATTTGAGCCTCACAATAATCCTCTGAGGTAGGGAAATAGCAGCTGCTCAGATTGTTGTGTTCATCCTTCGTTGCCCAAGAAGGCCACGCCATCAGAGGAATGACGACATGGCTTGCACGTGACTTGTTTTGGGTGAGGGAGGGCTGTGCAGGTCACCAGCCTCACTTCTCCTCCAGAGCCATCCGAGTGCAGTGACCAGATATTCGTCAGGATGACTGGAGATGACCCAGGATGGCCTGGGAGACCTTGGCCCCTTTTGTTCAAGATCTATGCAGGTACTCGCTTAGGGTGAGGTAACACCCATTCATTGAATAGGCCTGTTTAAGAAGTAGCCAGGGCATGTCCCCTTTAATGAGGCCAAGAAAAAAAACGACATCAGGCTGGGAAGGAAACAGTAACAGTTTCTATTGATAATCACTCTTTAGCCAGGAGGGTACAGAGGAACCTTTAGGCAGAAGCCCAATGATGTCTGGGTTTTAGAGTGCAGTAGGTTTCAGGTTTGGGGAAAGGATGGGAAAGGTAAGGAAGGGAAGGGAAGGGAAAAGAAGGGAAAGGAAAGGAGAGGAGAGGAGAGGAGATCCATTCAGATAAATAAATAAATATTAGCCATAAGGTAAATACAATATAATTTCACTTGGGAGTGAGGGAGAGCACTAGCAAGAGAGATCAAGAAAGATGTTGTCTAGGTGCTGATACTTGAACTGAAGGAGGCTTGAAGAAAGCTAAAGTTTTGAAGAAGCAGAGATGAGAATAAAGTACATTCCAATCACACAGCCTTTACAAAGGCATGAGATTGGAGATAAAATATCATGGGCAGGGAAAAGTTAGGTAGGTGACAGTTGAGTAAGCGAAATTTATTTAAGGAACCACCAAACTCCCCTAACTGCATCTCATTCATCACAAACTGTAGACTGCCTAATGCAGTGAGAGTGTCTTCTGGCTATCAATCTACCTAACGAAAGGTCATGATATGCTCATTCATACCGAGGTTGAAAGAGCTAATAATGTTAAAAATAACACATTTCAATAACTATTAATGAAAGCGCTATTATGTACAAATATCTTTGCTGAGACTAAGGAAGATTCAAAGTTGAATGAGCCTCTGGCCTTCCCTTAAGGAATTTGTAGTCTTATTGGAAAGATACAGAAATGACTATGATATTAGGCAATTTATGTTAAAGGTGTGAGAGATACAAAGTGTTGTGAATGAGGTTTATGATAATAAGGCTTAATATGTTCCTTCTCAAGTACTGATTTATAAACAAAGGATAAAAAATACTTATCTAGATGAAGAACATTGGGCATCATAGAACATCTTCTAGAACATAGACTTCTGTGTGTGTGTTCATCCTTCATTGCCAAAGAAGACCAAGCCATCAGAAAAATAATGACATGACTTGCACTTTACTTTGTTTTGAGTGAGGGAGGGCTGTGCAGGTCACCAGCCTCACTTCTCCTCCAGAGCCATCTGAATCCAGTGACCAGATATTCATCAGGATGACTGGAGATGACCCAGGATGAGGCAATTATGATTAAGCGACTTGCCCAAGATCACATAGCTAGTGAATGTCAAGTGTCTGAGGTGAGATTTGAACTCAGGTCCTCCTGACTTATGCACTGGTGCTCTATCCACTGCACCACCTACCTGCCCTAACTTCTTCTAGAATATAGGAGAGTGGTATAGTAGGGTAAGCCAATGATCCTGAACATATACCAGGTACCATACTATAAGGAAGCTGCCTTGTCTTTATAAGACTTTTCTTGGGAAATAGTCATATGGAGTAGTGCAGCAGTTCTCTGGTTGACCTTGTTGCCTCAAATGTCTCCTAGCTCTAATCAGTCTTCCAGGTGATCTTCTTAAATTGCAGGTCGAATACACATCTTCTACTCAATAAATTCCAATGACTCCCTGGGCTCAAATACAAACTTTAACTTTTGAAACCCTTCATCATCTGGGCCCGTCCTGACTTTCCATTCCTCTTACACATTTTATGGCCCTCTGCCATCTACCAACCCTGTCCTCATTGCTGATCCTCACAAAGGACTTTTCCATCTCCCTACTACAGTCATTTTCACTCCCTGATCCCTCCCCCCATGCCTGGAATTTTCTCCCTCTTTCTCTCTACCTCCTGGCTTCCCTTGTTTCCTTCAAATCTTAGCTGCTCACCACCCTCACCCCACTTCTGCAAAAAAAAACTTTTCCTCAAGCTCCTTAGATCTTTTCTCTAAGTTGTGTCCAATTTTCTTATACAGTAATACTATCTTGTATGTGCATAGTGGTTTACATGTTGTTTTCCCCCACTAGAATATGAGTTCCTTGAGAGCAGGGACTGTTTTTGGTTTTCTTTTTATCTTGAAAGCTTAGCAAAGCTCCTATAAGTGATTAATAAATGCCTGTGGACTTTACTTGCCGTGGAAGTGAAAGAAAGTTGGTAATTTGACTTATTCAAAGAAGTACAAAGAAGAAACTAAAAGAAGAACAAAGTTAATCCCAAGTTCCATAGCTGCCATCATCCCGGTTGCTTCTAAGATTCCTGGAATCAGTTCCTTTTCGCACTATCAGATAGGTGATACAGTGGATAGACCACCAAGCCTGGAATGTGGAAAAACTGACTTCAGATCTGACCTTGGATGTTTCTTAGATCTGTGATCCTGCCAAGTTAGTCAGTCAGCCTCAGTTTCCTTATCTCTAAATTGGGGGTAGTACTACTCTTATTGTTATGAGAATAAAAGGAGATCATCTTTTTATCTTAGGTATCTAGCTCTGTTTATGATGTACTTATGTACCTTTTTTTTCTTTTCCCATTTTTGGGCATTTTCCCAACCAGTTACTTGACTTTTGGGTCCTTTGTCAAGAGTCAGGTATACTCTGGGGACCTGTAAGATATCAGTTCCTCCAAGGTGGCACAATCAAGTGTGTCCTGGTCTGGGCGCAGGGAAGGATTTTTGTGCCCAGAATCTTAGCAGCCTTTCCTCTCCACAGGCACCTGACCTCCAGTTCCGCCAAGTGGGGGGAGGGGGGGGGAATCCAGTCAAGCTGCCGGGCAGGGCCTCCATTCAGTGCAAGACAAAGATCATCTGCCTCAGGGTGTCTACACAGGGCTGAGGTAAGACTCAGCTCTTCAGAGCCCCCAGGGGTTTTTACAATCCAGCTGTGGTCTCAGGCTGCTGTGGGGGCTGCCCTGAGAACTCCTGCAGCCTGCCGGATGTGAAGGCCCTTCTCCCTTCCTGGCCAGCTGAATAAACCCAGTCACTGACCGTGGACCCTCTGCTGCTGGGACTGGGGATACCGTCACTGGAGGTTCCGCCCCAAAAGGCTGTTCATGAGCCATGCATGCGAGGCCAAGGCTGGGCTGGGCTCCACGCTCCAAGCTCCGCTCTGCTTCAGGTGCAACTGACGTTTCCTGTGGGTCTTTCAGGTCACCCTAGGCTGGAAATCTCCTCCACTCTGTTGTTCTCCACTTCTGCTGTTCCAAAATTTGTTGAGAGTCCCTCTCTACAGGTGTTTTATGGGTTGTGTGGGGGCAGCCTCCATCTGTGTGTCTTTCTACTCCACCATCTTGCCTCGTCCCCCTACTTATGTACCTTCTTAATATTTCTCTGTACTAAAACATTTGCAAAGGACAAGAGTACATTCAATTCTTTCACTCATTTAACCTTGACTCTGTACATACCACGTATATATGGGGCAGTCTGGGAGTAGACAAAGAAAAATATAAATACACAGACAGAGTCCATAGTCCTAAAGAGTTTAATTCTAGTAGAGGACACAAGACACGTACACAAATAATAGTAATATTTGTTGTAGTAAGTAAATATGACAAGTACCACAAAGGAGGCACAAAGTTTCTATAAGGGTCATGGGAGATTTTGAGAGTAAAGACAGTTTCACTCTTTGTATTTGTTTCTCCAGCACCTAGCATTGTATCTGACGTAAAGGAAGCCGTTAATGTTTGTTGATTAATTGCAAGGAAAGACCAATTCTCTAGGGACTGGTGTGTGGGGAGGGGTATAACAGGAAAACCTTCATGGAGAGGGTTGGATTTGATTTTAGTTTTAAAGGATGGATAGGATTTGGACAGACAGACATGGAGGCAGAGAAAGTTTTTCCAAGTAGACAGAACAATGTGACCAAAGGCATGAAAGGGGCAGAGGTGGGGATTGGAATGCATATTTGGGGAATGATGCTGTAGTCCAATTTGGGTGGAACAAAGGGTACATTAAGAGGAGTAGTAGAAATTCAGGCCAGATTACTGTAACTATGAATATCAGGCTAAAGAAATTATGATTTATTCAGGAGGTAATGGGGAGCCACTGAAACTTTGGGGCTATCATTAGTCCCATGTTTAATGATGGTAACTCTAGAGCATGTCTCTTCGTACTATCCTAGAGGCTCCTTTCAATGATTCCTCTTTGGTTTTGACAGGGAAGTTACACCTGGTCAGGTGTATCAATACCAAATTCGAGCTGCAGCTGGCACAGAACTGGGAGAAGCCTCTCCTCCTCTGATCCATATCCATGGGAAACCCTACTGTGGGGATGGGCAGGTGACAGAGTGAGTACTCTTTTCAGTAGGAACTTATGAGCAAAGATGGTTACATTATGTAGAACTCTTAGCCCAAAGTTTGGGTTTTGACTTATTGTGTGAAATTGGGGTAGGGTAAGAAATGTCAGCCTTTTTAGTTAATCATAGCTTCCTGGAACCCAGAGCTTAAATAGGAATCTTCAGTGGGAAACACAGTCCACATCCCTCTAGATTTTGGCAGTTGATCTGAGCTCCTCACTTTGTGGTAACTCCACATTATTGGAATAAGTGGTTACTGGTCAGTGACTCAAAGAGGCACCTAAGTGGGAGAGAAGGAGATGAATTGTAAGCTTCTACTTAAACATGACCTGAGAACCAACATATTGGCAGAGTAGTATATTAGAAAGACCATTGAACTGGATTCCAGGGTTGGCTGTGCCACTAACTAGCTGAGTTACCTAATAGATAGTGAGAAACTCAGGGGAAGAGAGTGTACTATTACATTGCCTTAGAAATAGAAGTATTTGTTCTTGTAAACTCCTCGATTCTATGTTATTGTATTTTGTTTTGTTTTACTTCTCCCATAGTTACCTAATAAAGCTCCTTTTGAAATGTCAAACTTATCTTTGCTAAACTGAAGGAGTAAGGATTCCTTTTTTCCATACTAGACTTTCTTCCAGACCTTGAGAAAATGGGTAATGGCATTATCCCTAGAGGCCAAGGTGTAGTGATGGTTATTATAGGGGCCACATAATTCCTCAGACTTTCTGGGAGTTTGATTTATCAGAAAGGTGAAACGTCATGATCAAAGACCCCAGGGTGGAATTGTGAATTCTGTTCGTCTCCTATCTGGGATATTTCCTAAAGTCATAGAGATGTCTTCCACCATAAAATGTCCCAGTGGAATTGGATTAACCTCTGGGCTCTATAGTGGTAGATGGCTCAATATTTCCCTTTCACAATTGTAAAACCAAAAGAGTATGGTAAGGACTTAATAGAAGGGTCTTGCAAACATGGTGAAATAATTAAACCCTTGGAAGAGAGCACTATAAAAGCCTTGTGATCAGAGCAGTTCATAAAGTTGTGGGACATCTTGGCAAAGGACTAACAGTGTCTTTGTCAAATTGTGTATCTTTTTCTTCTATACAGAACATTGTTATTGGCTAGAAAATGCTCAGTACCTCAGAATCATCAAGTATTCTGTGCTCCTGTCATTATGTAGTGACATGTCAAGAGCCTTGTGGCTCTTGCGGGATGGTGATGCACTTGCACAGACTGAGCAGTCAGGAACTAACATGACTTTCTGGAAAGCATCTAATATTCTAGAATGACATTTTCAATGAGCAATGAAAAGTCACAATTTGCCTTTTGTGGCCAAAAAAAAAGTTGCACAAATGAAACAACCCTACAGAAGCTTGAAGTTCTAGCTGTCTTTTAATAGTTGGCCCATCATGACTTGAATATTCCGTATGATATGTGGAAGGAACATCAAGAATATTGATGTAGTCACCTAATCAGATGGCATTTCAATGTTACTTAAATAAAAAAGAACAACTCCCTGTTGAATTCCAGTTAAATTAAACGAGGCAAAAACTTTTTTGAATTCTCTGTGCATTTATTGTTTGCTAATCTCATGATCAGACTGTCACTAGAGCATAGTACCACATCTGGTATCCTCCAAAGCATTATTAAGTTCAATGAAGTATTGGGAAATCTCAGGGGCCAAATAAATAGGGAACTATGTTTATTTAAGTCAGAAATGCCACAAGTCATTCCCTACTTCATCATATTCTGTTTGCCTATGAAAGTCATCTTCCTAGAGCACAGTTATCTATTGTATCACCTCCCAACTCGATCAACTTCATTAGCTCCCTATCACCTTCAGATCAAATATAAAGTACTCTTGCATTCAAAGCCCTTTATAAGTACCACCTCCCCTCCACCACACACCTTTCCAATCTCCTTTATACCTAACTCCCCACCCCTTCCCATGCTTGACCATTCAATATCATTGACTTACTTGTAGTTCCTTGAATAAATCACTCCATCTCCTGACTCTGGACATTTGTCTCCAATGTCATAATTGTGTAAGTGGCTCTGCTCATTTTGTATCAGTTCATACAAGTCTTCCCAGGTTTCTCTAAAACTGTTCCTTTCATCATTCCTTACAGCAGAATACTATCCAATATAATTCATATACCATAGTTTGTTCAGCTCTGTCTCACTTGAGAATCACCTCCTTAGTTCCCAGTTCTTTGCATAGATGGTCTACTTTTGTCAGACCTCATCAGGAGTGTTATTTTCAGTTCTGAGATCTTAATTTTGAAGGATATTGATAAACTGGAGAACCTCCAGAGAAGGATAACCAAGATGGAGAAATGCTTTGACTCCATGTCATGTGAGACTCGTTTGAAGATATTTAGCCTGGGGAAGAAAAAACTAAGAGGAGGACATGATAGTATCTTCAAGCATTTGAAGGACTGTTACTTGGAGGACTGATTAGATTCATTCTGTCTGGCCCATGAGGGAACAACCACAAGCACTGGATGGAAATGACAAGAAAATTTAGCTTTGATGTTGAGACAAAATTCCAAATTATTAGGACTTGCTCAGAGTCATAGAATTTGGCAGTATGAACAAGCCTGCAACCATGGTCTCCTGATTTTTGCTTAGTTTGTTTAAATACATCATAGATTTTTTTAAAGTTTGTAGAAGTTGTGTTGATTTTTACATACATTTAAGATACAGAGATAATAGTTTTAAGTTATGGAACTGGATAAAGCTCCCATAACAGGACAAGTAACGTATTTTAACTTGCTTCATCACAAAGACAAAGGGAAACTCACTATTTCTCACTCCTTCTTTCTAGAAGTCTGGGAGAAGAATGTGACGATGGGGATTTGCTTGATGGAGATGGCTGCTCTCGAAAATGTGAGAAGGAAAAAGGATTCAACTGTGCTGGTGAGTCTGGGACCTTGTCCTTGGGGCTGTTTTTGGATGTATTTCCTTTCGTCAGTGGAAATGGATCATTTCCCCGTTCTTGTTACTATTACTTAGCCATTTGTTGAGGAGGAGCACAATTGTTCATCCATGTTATTTATGACAGCATTATGGTATTTGAGTATGACAAAAACTATAATTTGAATAGTTTTTATGGAGTGTTAATTTACTTTATAAACATTAGACCCTATGTTGTATGTTGTACAAAACGTATGCTTGCTATGCTTTCTCAACTCTAAAAGCTTGGATTCTTTGCTCATACAGATGTGAAACCTCAGAAAGTAAATTGGAGGTCATACAAAATCTGCTGCACTGGATAGAGTCAGATAGGTTCATCATCCTGAGTTCAAATCTGACCTCAGATACTTGGTAGCTGTGTGACCCTGGGCAAGTCACTTAACCCTGTTTGCTTCAGTTCCCTCATTTGTAAAATGATCTGAGAAGAAAATGGCAAACTACTCCAGGATCTTTGCCAAGAAAACCCTAAATGGGGTCACTAAGAGTTGGACATGACTAAATCATCACAGCAATAAAGTAGCAAATCCAGCCTTCTATTTAGTGCAGGAATTCCTTCTACAGAATTCTTGACAGGTTCAAATCATTTCTACAAGGTTTTATTGTGTGACTACTATGCACCAGGAACTGCACTGGCTAACTAGGCACTGGGAATAGGCAGACAAAAATGGAAGATTCCCTGTGTTTATAGAGTTTACATCTTATTTGTGGGAAAAGAGTATGTAAAAGAGTATATCAGTAAACATAAAATACACCAAATGAATACAAGTATTTGGCAATGGGAGATACTAAGAACTGGATGGATGAGAAAAAAAACCTCATGGAGTAGATGGCACATGATGTCAGTGAGAGTGACTCATTGGAGTCTGGACTTTGTCAAAGAATCTGGGTTCTGATCTCAGTCTTGCCACTTTCCATTTACCTGCATGTCCTTACAAGTCTCTTAATTTCTCTGAGCCTTGTTTCCTCATCTGTCAAATGAGAGACTTGAATTAGATGTCCTCTAAGGTTCCTTCTGGATCTGCATTTATGATCCTAAAATTCAGTCCCATGAACTAAGCCTTGACTGGACCTGCAGAGGTAAGGAGGGGGACCATTCCAGGCATGGGGGACAGTCTGTATGCAAAGGCAACTAGATAGAATGCCTGGACAGGGATTAGTAAGTTAATCAGTTTATAATGATAGGTACATCTAGAAAGATCGGCTGGCACCATATTTTTGTATTTTATCCTAGGTCCGATAGGATCCACTGAGGGAAGCTTCTTGATCTAGGGAGTAAGACTTATGCTTTAGCAATATCAATGTAGCTGCCCTGTAGAAGATGATTTAGAGAGGACAGTGAAGGCAGAGACCATTCAGGGCACTATTGCAGTAGTTTAGGTGAAAGGTGATCAGGAACTGAACTAGGATACAAGTGGAAAGGAGGGGAAAGATCCGTGATACAGCATAGGCAGTGAATCTACAAGACTTGTGAAATGAAAAGCGCAATAAAAAACGTAATAGCTAGAAGTCATATAGAACTTTAAGGTTTATAAAACAAACAACTTTACAAACATCTTATTCTATCCCTAAGATAATCCTGGGAAGGAGATACTATCATTACTCCCATTTTATAGCTGAAAAAAACAAACAGAGGCTAAGTAACTTCCCCCAAGTCATACAGCTAGTAAGTACGTGAGGCAGGGTCCACATTTGGATCTTCCTGACTGAGGTATCGAGCTCCCATTCACTGTGCCACATGACTGAGATTAGGAGTTTATACAGAACTGAAATGGATGTAGTTCACCACTTCCAAAGGCAAAATACTCCATTTTTTAATAGCTCAAATGCGGGAAAGTTCTTATAACGAACAGACTGCTTCGTCCTTGTTCTCTCCTCTGGAGCCATGCAAATAAAATTGTCATTGTTATCAAAGCTAATAATAACCAACACTTACGCGGCGCTTGCTCTGTGTGTGCCGAGCATGAAGACTGGTGGTCCTTCAGGTGTTTGAAGACAGCTGTTATGTCTCCACGAAATCTTCTGGCCCGCCAGCTCTTCCCCTCCCTCCTTCCCCATCCCATACACACAGGTCTTCCAGCCATTCTTCAGATGAAATGATTTGAGTCTCCTCACTTTGCTCTTGTTTTCAGATGCTGAAGTGCCCCCTACCATTCAGTTCTTGTGAAGAATTTGCTTTGTAAATATTAAAGAGTTATAAATCTGAATTATCGATGGCTATTATATGTCAGTATCTCTCCTAAACTCCTCTGATAGAACCGAACCCAACAGTAGAAGTGAACTGACCAAGTCCGAGGAGAAGGGGAGCATCATTTCCCTGGTTCTGAGCTTTAGACTTCCATCCATTCAGCCTGGGATCTCTTTAACTTCTAAGGCATCCTTATGCCCACTGTTCATCTAAGTGATCATTTTCATTAGCTCTTTTTATATGATCTTTTTACATTTGCTATTTAGCCAAATTTTGATTTTCGAATCTAAGAGTATGGCTTTACATTTTACTCATTACCTTTCATTTGGTTAGTGCCCCAAATCTAAGAATTTCTGGAACTAAATAATACTGTTTAAAGCCTTCCAGGGAAGCATATTCTGTAGCTTCTTAAAGTTATTTGTTACAGTAAACAGTAAAGGTCACAGTCAAATCTAATACATTAAACAGAAACCAGCACACAGTCCTATTTTGCCCTATCTCAACATACCAAGTACAGTGTAACAGAGCTAGAATGAGCATGAAGCGATCAGATTTGTGCCCCAGGGTACTGAAAAGTTCAAGAGGTCTTACAGCAGTCATACTTCTTTAGCAGATAACATGAATTGAGCTTAGCACTTTTTAAAAATATTTCTTTTGGTTTGTTTATACCACATCTGTGATTTCATTGATTAAGGCAATCATTGCCAAATAGGGGCTTTAGCTTCCTGGAGGGCCATTGCTTCATCTGAATAGGTATATGATCAACCAATCTGAGGGTGGGCTAATGGATCACATCCCATCTGCTTTGAGAACCAGTTGGAAGGCACATCTCCCACATAGCATCATTCCCCACTTCATTCTTTCCCACTCCTTTGCAAGCTTCCTGTCTTTTTCTTTCTACCATTCGGACCACTCAGAATGGTTATGACCCCATTTCCACCTGGGTACCCACACCATCCACTGCAAAAATGACATTGAAAGGTTTCCCCAGCCCCCAATGAACCCCCAGTATGCCCTCTTGATCATCTTGTGGATGTAGAAAGTGGCACTGAGTAGGGTTCAGAAATTGGGGTACAGAGTTAGAGCCCCTTTGTACAGGGCTGTCATGGAGCCAACACCTACCTACTGATCATTAAATTTTCATTATGAACACTGACACCTCAAAAATGGACAAATCAGGCTCAAACAACCAGTGTATATCAGAGATGGAATTTGAACTCTGGTGCTCTGGGTCAGCACTCCTTCCACTTTGCCATACTTCATCTTTTTTGAAGTCTTTATTTTATTTTATTCTGAACTTAAATACTAAGTAAAATGAGCACTTCCATACACAAAGTTCAGTAGAGAAAGAGAACTTTGCGCGTACAAGCTCTTATTTTTAGCTTGCTTTTCTCTTTATGAATAGAATAAATTCAACATGTAATTTTCTAAGTTTCTTGCTTGGCTGTTTTCCTTTTGGCTTTCTTCTGGTTTCTTCTTTGTGTGTATAAAAGCATGCTTCTTATGCCCTTTTCTTTTTAAAAATAATCTTTTCCCAACTCTCCTCAACAACCTAACCCATCCCCCATTGAAGAGAGAAAAAACAAGAAAAATAAATCTTTATAATTAACACGCATACTTCATCCTTCAAAAACAAACAAAAAATGAAAACACACCAGTTGTGTATGTGTGTGTGTCTGTGTGTTTAACACTTTACTCAGCTGAAGAAATATGTATCTATGTCCTCTTAAAAACAACAATGGAAAAATACTGAAAATTAATATAAAATATGGAAGGAGACAGAAAGGTACTTGAGGCAGTGAGGTGTGCTAAATTTGGATTTCGAAAGATCTGAGTTTGAAAAAAACTGTGTGTATCCCTTGGGCAAGAGGTTAATTCTCTCAAAGAGTTTCAGTGTCTCTTGGAGGCAGCTAAATGGTGAAGTGGCGAGAGCTCTGGGCCCGGAGTCAGGAAGATGTGAGTTCAAATCCAGCTTTAGATATTGTTACCTGTGTGACTTTGCGTAAGTCCTTGGTATTGCTGTTTGCCTCAGTTTCCTCTAGTATAAAGTGGGGATAATGATAGACTCCCAGAGTTGTGAGAATAAAAGGAGACGTTTGTAAAGTGCTTAGCGTAGTGCCTGCCACATAGTAGGTGCTATGTAAATGCTAGCTGTCATTATTATTCATTATCCTCTCTGAGTCTTAACTTCCTCTTCTGTAAAATGGATTGAGTCATGAATAGTACCTACCTCACTGGACTCTTATGAGAATTAAATTAGAGATCATATGTTACATACTTTGTGTAAATATCAGTGCTTATTTCTGTTACTCAATCAAATTAGTAGTCTGTGAGGTTCGTGAGTTACATCTCCTTGACTCTCACTTTTTCAGTAGCCTGGTGGAAAAGTTATCACCAGTGGGATAATGACTTTTTACTCACAGTAGTGGCTTTGGGTGTTTCTCCCAAGTGCTTTGATTCTGTTGATCCCAAGAAAAAGACAATGAGTTTAATTAGGCACCAGGGCTAGGCTAACTTGCACTCTGGGAGTTGGCCAAAGGACGTTAGAGTCCAACTTCAGAGTAGGCCTTGGTTATGATGAACTTATAACAGCAAACTTGTGTTGGTTTGGTCAGTTGGGATATACCTGCAAATATTAATAGAAAATGCATGCTTGAGGATATACATGGGCTCCATATCTGCATCTTTCAGCAAACTAGTCAGAGAAAACTTAACCACTTGGCTTACTTACATAAAAATAGGCATCCATCAGTATGTAAATTACAAGTATGGTGTCCAGTATGAATCAATGGATTGAAATTAATTTAATTCAATAGAAATTTATGAATTATTTCCAGAACTTCTAACAGTAGCTAACATTTATGTGGCATTTTAAGGTTTGCACAGTGTTTTACAAATATTACCCTGGCAACAACCCTGGGAAGTATGTGGTCTTATGCCCATTTTATAGTTGAGAAAACTGAGGCAGAGGTTAAGTCATAGAATGAGGCAGGATGATCTGACACTTTGTCCACTGAACCATCTAGATGCCTCTGTCGTCTTACCTTTGTAAAGCTAGTCTTGTAAAAATCCCTTTTAAGTGATGTTTGGCATCACATCAAAGTAGACCCTTCCTATGGTACTGGGGACCCATTTCCCAAATGTGTGTCCTAGAAAATACTCAGACCTTCTCTGCTTCCAATACCAAATATCTTGACAGGGGAGCCAAGCCTGTGCTACATCTATGAGGGAGATGGGATATGTGAGCCTTTTGAGAAGATGAACAGCGTTCTAGACTGTGGCCTCTATACTCCCAAAGGATATTTGGATCAATGGGCCACTCAGGCTTATACATCTCATCAGGACAATAAGATGTGCCCTGTTTCCTTGGTGACTGGGAAACCTCTTTCCAAGGTAAGTCAAGTGCTATGACAGGGGTGGTGTGCAAGTAAAGTGGTAAATTAGTTGAAGTCTCTCTTTGGTGTCTTTATATTCATCTCCCTTCTCCTGGCTACCTTTATTCCACTTATCCCTGTGTATACCTATTCTGCATCAGCTTCTCTAATGACCTATCATAATGCCTGAAAAAATCTTAATTGATAAGGTACAGTCCTTTCCTTAGGTAATTTGTATCTTAAATATAACTCTTGAAAATCTATAAATCATAAGGCCCAGGGGAATGATTCTCTAATAGTGAGATCTGGAGTATTCCAACACATAGTGTGGGTAAAGATTTGGTAACAGAAGGCCACATATGGGGCCTTTCAGCTCATCACACCCCTTCTTTGTAAGGTCTGTTTGTGATTTTTCTGTCCTGCCTAAGAAAAAGAGGAAGATTTTCTTCTGATGCCTAGGCCAGGACATGCATTAGAAGAATCAGTTATCAAAGTAGCTGTAATATTTGAACTGGGCTCTATTCTTAGGAAAGCTTGAAATCACTACTCTCCCAGTTGCTAAGACAAACTACTGGGGCAAAGGATTTAAAAGAGAATTGCCAGGGCAGTCCTGGATTGACTTTATCATACACTTTAGCCCTTTCAGAGCTCAGAGCATTTAATGGACTTGAAGGGCTAGCACATAGAAGAGGAATTATATTTGTCATGCTTGATCTTGGAGGCCAGAACAAGAAGCAAGGGTAGATGTTTCAAAGGGACAGATTTAGCCTCCATGTTTCCTAACAATTAGAGTCATCTGGAAATGGAATGCCTTGAGGTAGGAAGCTCTTTTTCACTAGAGGTCTTTAAGCAGATGCTGTATGACAACTTGTTGGAGATTTTGTGTGTGTGTGTGTGTGTGTGTGTGTGTGTGTGTGTGTGTATGTGAGTGTGCGTGTGATTCTTGTCCAAACCAGTTGGACTAGATGGCCTCTGATGCCCCAACTATGAGATTCCATGGTTATAATGCTTCCTGGAAAAGACTGGGAATGAATCCTTTCTCTTGCCTCTCTACTGTACTACTCTTTCTCCAGGAAACATTTATTATAAAAGGATAGATTCAGTTTTAGCCATGTAGAGCTCATGTTCATCCTCTGGGAAGGAAGGGAAGCCATTTATAATAACGGTAATAGGAGTATTAGCCAGCATTTACTTAGTGCTTTCCTTCCTCCTCATGACAACCAGGTGGTTTTATTCTCCCCGTCTCCCATTTCACAGATGAGGAAATTGAAGCAGGCAGAATAAAATGACTTGCCTAGGGTCACACAGCTAGTAAGTGTCTGAGGCTAGATTTGAACTCAGGTCTTCCTGATACCACTTCCAGTGCTGTATCCCCTAACTGTCTTGGTTTATGTGTATGTATGTCTAGGGGGAAATGTTCACTATAAAACTTCTTGTAGATAGAGAACACTAAAGAAAATACTCATAATAATAGTAACTGACACTTCTAAAGTGCTTTATACAGTTTGCAGAGTATTCTCTATATAAATGAGCCTCCTAATAAGTCTCGGAAAGATGTGCCAGAGCTGTTACCATCATGCCCATTGCACTCTGGCTTAGTGGATAAATGATGATGTTCTGCCCCAAGTAGGATTTGGAAATGGAAGAAAGATTAAGCATCCCACTGAAGGCAAGCTGTCGCTGGTGGCTGGCCCCTGCTGAAGGGACCACAGCAGCAGTGGCCCACCCTCCTATCCATCCAGAAGGGCAGAAATTGAGCAGAGTATTACTTTCAATCCTTCTTGACATATTTTATGGAAAGACAAATAAGACCAAACCAAAGCAAACAAAAAACACTGACAGGGTGGAATATATTTCCAGGCAAAGGACAACAAGGATGGTGACAGAACTCAAAGCCATAATATGCAGAGGTCAACTGAAAGAAGTAGAAACAGCTAACCCAAAAAGCAGGGCAGCTAGGTGGCACAGTGTTATAGAATGCCAAGACTGGAGTCATGAAGTATCATCTTCTTGAGTTCAAATACAACTTCAGGCACCTACTAGCTGTGTGACTCTGGGAAAGTTACTTGATCCTCTTTGCCTCAGTTTCCTCAACTGCAAAATGAGCTGGAAAGGAAATGGAAAACTACTCTAATATCTTTGTCAAGAAAACCTCAAATGGGGTCACAGAGAGTTGGACATGACGGGAAAGCAACTGAACTGAACTCAAAGAGCAAAAAATGAGATCAGGAGGGGAGACAGAAATGGATATAAGTCTTTAGCACTTGAAGGGTTGCCTTGGGGAAGCTGGATCAGACTTATTCTCTGTCTGATCCTGGGGGACAGAACTAGGGAACAGTGGATGAAAGTAGCAGAGATGAAGATTCCATAGCAAATTAAAGAAGAAAAAAAGAACTTGTTGACCCTTGAGTCAACCCTGAGTGGGGATAAGCAGTTTCAGAAGGAAAAGTAACTTTCTCTTGGTCCTAGGAGACCTTCAATTTTTTGAGACAGTAGGAACTGGATTTGATGCCTTCTGAGATCACTTTTGTAGCTAGCTGGGAGACTTTGATTTTTTAAGCTAATAGACTCAATACCTCTTTGGTTTCAAACTGACAGCCTGAAGGATTTGGAAGCTACTGAACGTTCTATTGTATTTTGTTTCATTTGTTTGCATTCCTTTGTTCTGTGGTTCACATAGTTCACTTCAAGTTGAAACTCTTTTCTTTCCTTTTTTCTTTTTCAGGTTTGCAAATCCCACCATCCCAAGTCACCAGAGGACTGTCCTCTTGCTGGTTGGTTTCCCTGTATTGCTAGTGAAGGACAGGGAAAACAACCTGAGCTAGATGGAGAGAGGAATGAAAAGATCTGGCTCAAGGTAAGTGACCTGCATATCTGTCTTCCGTTTAGGCCGTTGATATGTATACATACATGTGCTTGTCTGTTTTTCTCTGGAATGGTCCAGAGCAAGGGATTTCCTTTCTTTTTCTTGATCTCTGTATTTGGGTTCTAAACTCATCCCTGTCTCTCTTGATTTAATTTGATTGGTGATCTGGAATTCCTTTCATGTAAGGCACTTGAACTAGTGGGCCTAAAACCTTTGTTCTCTGTGTTGTCAATTATCCAAGTAACAAATCCAGTAGACAGAGGCACCTTTATCCATAAATCAGAAAAAAAAAAAGTTTAGAATCAATGAAACGCCAGAATTTTCCATCTGGTGGTTCCAGAAATCTGGTCACAAAGAATAAGTCATTTCAATTGGCAAATTTCTAATGGGATGCAGAAACACTGGTTAATACAAATGAATGTGAGGTGTTCTATCTAGGGGGAAATGGTCGCTATGAAACTTTTGGTTGATAGAAGCATTTCAGAACATACCTGTAATAATACCTAATACTTAGGAGGAAATCATGAAAGACAAAACTCAAACAATTGAAATCTCTGCAGAATTTCAATGAAATGTTCTCCCAAGTGTTTTTAAATATAATTCAATGGAACAAAATGAGTTTGGGTAGTTTTAGAATAGTAATGTTCCTTCTTAGAATGAGATAGCTGTTTAATCTAAGAACAATTGTTCTTGTAAATCTCCTTAATTGGTGCCTGCTAGGCTAGAGTCAGTATTTTAGGAACATACAAGAATAAATAAGATGTGACCCCTGTCCTCAAAGAGCTTACCGTCTGTGAAGAGAGATGTGAATATGGACAAGTGACTATTGCATAAAATAGAATACTTTATGTGCTTAGAAGGATATGAGCAAAGTATTTTTGAAAGCTCAGAATGGGCAAAAATCCCATCTGATTAGAGAGACTTTGGCTTCATGAATGACGACTCATTCCTTCAAGACTCAGCTCAGTGCAGGCCTTTCCCCCTCTCCCACTCTAGCAGTTGATCATGACTTTCCCTCTTAAATCACCTTCTCCTTTGTGGACACCTTGGTGTTTACCTCATGAGCTTCTTGAGGTCAGGGACTGTCTTTGCCTTTCTTTGTATCCCTAATAGGGACCCTCTGTGGGGCCGTTATAGAGAATTCCAAAGAAGTCCAAAAGCAGTGTGGCTAATGGAAAATGGGGAGAAAAATTATGCCAAGCCCCCTCTTTAAACAGAGATCCTGAAGATATAGGCCCACCAATCAAAGGGTCTAAATCAGAAGGGCAGAGTGTACTAAGGAGATATTTGTACCAGGCATATTCAGTCTTGCAGCATAATGGGATTTCTGAGTGATGAATTTCTCAGGGAAGAAAAGCATGTTTATTTTATATATAGGGAAGCTCATGCTGAGAGAGGTTAAGTGATTTACCCAGGGTCATATAGCTAATAAATATCTGAACCAAGCGTCAAATTTTGATCTAAGTCCAGAATGCTATCCCTTGCACCACCTAGCTGCTGTCCTATTTTTCACTTTGTGAGTCTTCTTGTCTTGAGGATGAACATCACTGAGACCTTCACCATCTCATCATATGTCTTGGTTTCCTGCTCCATCACTCTCTCAGTCACTCTCTTTAGATGTATTCCAACCTGTTAATGACTTGTTGTTGCTCAGTCGTGTCCAACTCTTTGTGACCCCACCAGGGTTCTCCTGGCAGAGATACTGGAGTGATTTACCATTTCCTTCTCCAGCTCATTTTACAGATGGGAAACTGAGGCAAACAGGGTTAAGTGACTTGCCCAGGGTCACACAGCTAGTGAGTGTCTGAGGCTAGATCTGAACTGAGGAAGGTGAGTCTTCATGACTCCAGGCCTTGTGGTTTATCCACTGGACCACCCTTGAATAAATACTGTGAATGGATATTGAGGCAGTAGATGACAGAGTTAAAGGACATCTGGCTCTTAACACATTAATATTATGGGTGAAGAAGACACAAAGGAAGTTTCTAGAGAAGCAGACAATGAATGCTTCTTGATTGGAGTACCAAGCACCATATCAGCGCATTCAAAATATCATGGTCCTGTTTATTTTTGTGGCAGCTCTAAAAGAGTCTCAAATTCGGCATGGTTTCCCTTAGACTGGAATAGACAGCAGTCCTAACAGAAACAACCACCCACATGTGGTATTTTAAATATCACATGCTGCCACATCAGTGATACATTATGGACAGATGATTGCTTGGAAATTTGTACTGCACAAAGTCTCGAACTAATTACAGTCTCCTAAATAATGTTTCTTCCCATTCCTATAGTTAGCCAAGTGCTCTGCATGGACTTCCAGCACATAGTTCAGTGAAGCTTTAGTTCATTGCTCTTTGAAAGATGGAAATCTCTGATGCCCAGACTATCTAAGAATGCTTCCTTTCCTTTATCCATGATAGCATTGACTCTGTCCCTCAGAAATATTTGGATAATTATTCCTTGACTTCTTGTAAAAGATAGATAACTATTGGTCTTTTTCAAGTGTTTTTCTATACTATCTAACCTTTGGAGTGGAGCAGAGATCAGGTATCTGTAATGAGTTGAAAAGCAAGGTGGATTAGTATAGGGAAAACTGCACAGGAAGTTTGGGTTCTGGTCTTGACTTTGCTGGAAATAGTGTGATCTTGGTCAAACTACTTAAGCTCTCAGAAACTCAGTTTCCCTATCTGTAAATAAATTCGGAGTACTAGTTAATTTCTAAGATTCCTTTCAGCCCTAAAATTCTGTAATTGAATGAAAAAGTCATTTATTAAGTGCTTAAACTACTGGAGATACAAATACAAAATTAAAGATATTCCTTACCCTTGAGAATCTTACATTCTGATGAGTGGAAAACATATAGTGTAGTAGTGTCACCACTATGGCCAGTATGATGTCACACCATAGTAGTGGTCAGGGAAAGGTACTTGGATCCAGAAAGAAAAAAAGACAGTGAGTAGGACCATAGGAAAATATGTTGACACACCCTATCCAGGAATTGTGGCAGAGTTGATTTGATTTGGATTTTGAAGACTGGGTAAATTAATGAGATGGCCAGGGAGGAGAAAGTGAGATGAAACATGGCCAGAGTTTTCCTGAAAGCATTCAGGGAAGAACAGAGACCAGTCCTAGAGGTCCTTTGTCAGAAGTTCAAAAGTTAGCACAGAATAGTGAGGGAGAGACAGCACTGCACCAGTGCTAACTAACTCTGAGAATCCTATGCCAATAGAGATGTTAATGAACTACATACTCAGGAAAAAAAATAGGGAGAAGAGAATGATGGTGATCTGAAACTTGGAAATAACAATTTTCAGTGGCATAGGGAGGAGAGCTTGACTAAGCACAGAAGAGATGGAGGGCTTTTTGGAAGGAACAAGACAATGTGGTCGTTGCAATCTGGGAATATTCTGGGCCCTATTTCTTTCACAGCCTCTGTAGGGTTCTCTTCATTCAAGAGTGTAGGGAGCCAAGAGGGTGTCAGATGAATTCTGTTTTTCCCTGAGGAAAGTAAATTCTGGTGCTATTTGTTCCTCCCATTAGGGACATGAGAAGCTAACAACATCAAATCCAGGGGCAGTCCATTTACTCAGGGAAATGACAGTTCCAAAGGAATGTACCTAGACTGGTATCTGGTGCTTTTAACCTAGTGTTAGGGTCTCTTTCTTGAGACTAAAGATACTTTATAGAAGAAATGCATCTGTCAATGCCTGAAAACTTTAGGCCCTGTCACTGGGTACATTTAAGGGAAGGGCTTGTAACTCAGTGGGAACTTGGAGCAGTAATGGAAGGGTCAAGGGTAGAGTCCTCTCAAACTGGGGCAGCAGTTGATACCTGCAAAACTATGACAGCTCATTTCCCATCTCCCCACCCACACTGACGTTGAGAGTGGCCCCTCCAAAATCAGACAGGAAAGAGCAAAGGAAGGAAAGGGATCAAACCATGACCATTGCCAGGGGACCTCAGCCATGATTTTTAGGCCATGACAGAAGGAAGGATTTTGTGTTGGTTCTGTGAAAGGCTGCTCCTTGACTTTGGCACATGGCTGCAACCAGTTCTGGTAGGTACCTCAGGGTTTATGTTTACTCCATGCTTCAGAGGAGCTCCCAGCTTAGGGCAACTTAGGTATTTTACAGGGAAGGGAGGAGTATTGTTCCAACAAGTCTGATGGTTTTTTTCTTCCTCTGAAGTTACAGATAGGGAGGGGTCAATCAGTTTAAAAACCTAAAGTAACTAGGTTGGAAGATTCTGCACATTCAAGACTCCAGATACAAAGGATTCCAGAAAAGGGGCAGGACAAGAGGCCTGGGGTACCAGGTGGGAAAAGAATCCATGGTTAGGACATAGACAATTTGCTGACCAGAGCAAAACTAGATGCTCCCACCACTCAAAACATTTTTTCAGACTAGGCCTATCCTCTCAAAGATAAAAGGAGGATATGTCTGATATAGAGAACTTTACCCATGACAAATTTAAGAAAAGTCATCCTAGATTATGCCAGAGTTCTACCTAGCCTTTCTGTCCCTGAAAGTGGCACCAAGGGATTTTTCCAATGTGGCTCAGTTGATAGTATTGAACTTGGGGCTCAAAAGACTCAAATTCCAATCCTGACTCATACACATATCATGAGCAAATGATTTAAACTTTGCAAAATGGGAATAATATTGTCACTTATCTCACAAGGTTGTTGAGAAGATCAAGTCAAATTAACATATGTAAAATACTTTACAAACTTGTAAATGCTGGCTATTTGTTATTGTTGATAATTGATAATTGTTATAATTAACTTCAGACACCACCCCCCCCCCACCCCTGCACCAGAAATGTAATCCAAGCTCTTCTTGGACCTACTGATATATCAGCCCATACCACTTTATAATCTTTGATTTGAAAGGAATTCTAAAGTTTATCTGATTTAGGCCCCTATATAGATATTGTCACCAGAATGGAGAATAGTATCTCAGACATGGATAAACCATGGTTTGTACTATGGTAATAGCCTATATCTCTGACTGCATGTCTGCTCCCTTATTTCCCTTGACTGCTTCCTGATCTTTCTATAGGATTGGTAAGTATCAGATCTTTTGGAAGCTCTTACTTATGCCTTATATCTGGGTTCCCTGAGAGAACTTAATGATGCTTAAACATCAGTGACCAGCTTAGAATTATGGAAGGCAGGGGCCTTTAACATTGAGGCCCTGTGAAACTTTGTAGTCTCTCTTCATGTGACCTTCTGGCTCACTTGTGGCATATAGGGTAGAGCTCAAAGTAAATGAGATTGCCTTTGGAAAATTTGGCCCAGCATGTTCTTGATTTATTTTTACTCACTGGCCTCTGTGACCCATGTTCTTAGCTTGTAAGTTCAGAGGTGCTGCTTGTAGAAAACAGTTATGCGTCCATCCTGTGGTCTCAGTCCTGTACCTCTTTCTGCCCCCAGTTTGTATCTAGCTTTTCATATTTTTTACGACCCTCCCAACAAGTTTTTCAACTGTATTGCACAAGGATTTTATCATTAAAAGTCACCTCTCTTATAGATTGCGTCCCCAAAGGACAGAGTACAATGTGTTTCTCCAACTGCAGAACCAAGAAATTTTTACGTTTGTTTTTCTGACCATACCCCAACTTTTACTTAGTATTGCATCCATTATATTTTTAGAAGGGCCTTATTTTTCTCAGATTATTCTTTAATTTCAGTAAGGATATCTTAGTCTTTGAATTTTCCTTCTTTCAGAAATCGAAGGTCAGTGAATACAAAAAGACATGTTAAATCTCACACCCAACAAACAACAATCACTGTGATCTTCCATCTTTTTTTTAAACATTGCATCTTGACTCCTTTTCTGTTCCTTCTCACTTTCATTATTTCCTTCTCACACACACTCTCTTATTCTCTCCTTCTCCCCTTTCCCTCTCTCTCCCTCTCCCATTTTCCTTCTTTTTCTGCCTATTTCCCTCTTCCTTTTCTCCTTCCCCTTCTCCCTCTTTTTTCCATGTCTTTTTCTTTCTCCCTCTCCCTCTTGTGTCTTCCCCTTTCCATTTCTCCAATCTTTTCCCCTCTCTTTTCCCTTCCCCATCTCTGTCTCTCTCCCTCTATTCCTTTCCTTCTCTTTCTGCCTCTTTGTTTCCTTCTTCCTCTTCTTCTCCTTCTCCTCTCCCCTTTTTCTATCACTGTCTTTTTCTTTTTCCCTTTCCCTCTTCTCTCTTATTTTTCTCCTTTCTCCTTCCCCCATCTTTGTCTCTCTCCCTCTCCCCTTACTCCCTTCTTTCTTCCTCTCTCACCCTTTCTCTTTTTTTACTTCCTCTGTCTTTCTCACCTTTCTTCTTTGCTGCCTTTTTCTCTTCACATCTTCTTCCTCCTTCTTTTCTTTTCCCTTACATAGAATCATTGGTTCTCAAAGTTAAAAGAAACTGTAGAGGTCACTTATATCAACCCATACTTATCAGAAATACTCTCTGCTACATCTCCATAAAGTACTTATCTACCCTATCCTACAGGAATTCCAGTTATATGAGAATCACTGCTTCCCAAAACAGCTCATTTCATTTTTTGGACAGCTCAAATTTGCTAAGAAGTTTTTCCTTGTATTGTTAAAAATATACATTGTTTTCCATGTTCTTCCCACTGAATCAAAGAAAGAATGAAATACATTAAGGGCTTACTATGTGCCAAACATTGTGCTAAGTACTGGCGATATATTTACATGTAGTATTAAAAAATAAAGAGTAAGATAGTACCTTACCCACAAAGAGATTCCATTCTAATGGAGGCGATAACTGCCCAGGGTAATGGTGGACAAGGACCAGGGTTTAGGATCTGGTAAATCATTAAGATAATAAGTGGAATGATAAAGCAGTCCATTAGCGCATGAAGAACCCCACCCCACCCCACCCCCCACTTCGATTAACTCCAGTGACCTCCTATTACCTCCAGGACCAAATGCAAAATGTTGTGGTTGGCTTTCAAAGCCTTTCATAACTCAGCTAGCTCCTACCTTTCCAGTCTTCTTATTTATACCTTACTCCCTACCACATATTCTTCCTTCCAGTGAAAATGACCTCCTGGCTATTTCACAAACAAGATACCTGTGTCTTGCCTCCATGTATTTGTTCCATGCCTTAAACACTCTAGTTCTGTATGCTAACTTCCCTGGCTTCCTTTAAGGTCCTACTAAAGTCTTATCTTTTAACAGAAGCCTTTCCCTATCCCTAGTTAGGGAAGTACCTTCTCTCTGTGAATTATTTCCTATTTGTCCTAAATATAGACTGTTTATATAAATTTTCTGCATCTTGTCTCCCCTGTTAGATTTAAGTTCTTTGAGAGCTCTCTTTTGTCTTTTCTTGTGCGTAGTACCTGGCACATAGTAGGTGCTTAATGATTTTTTTTTAATTGATTGATCACAGTTTTCAGGGCAAGAGGTGGAGATGTACCTGGAATGACAGGAGAGTACAAATGCAGAAAGTGCCCTCAGGTAAAGCTGAGGATGCATGGTCCCAGGGGAAACAGAGTCATGGATGGCCCAGATCTCCATCTCTGGTGGTATGGTTTGGAGGGTAGAATGCTAACAGCTGTAGGATAAATGGTGCAGAAAATAGAATCAAATCAAAGTCTAATTCCTTCAAATACTTGATGACAGCTCTCATGCATAAAGTAAGCCTTTCCATTTCCAGTCTAAACATCCCCAGTTTCTTAAACTGATTCCCAAATAACTTGGATCGTCTTACCACCCTGGTCACCATCCTCTGGGCACACTGTAGTTTACCAATCTGCTTCATAAAATGTGGTTCTTAGGGCTACTAAAATATTCTACATGTGCACTGGTTAGGACAAAATTGAATGGATGTAACCTTCCTCATTCTGAATGTTTTCCTGTTGAGGTCAAAGATAGCATTGACATTTTTGGCTGTCATGTCACTCTACTGACTCATTGAGGTTTCAGTACATTAAAACCCATATGTGGTTTTCTTCCCATGTGTATTACTGCCTAGCCATGCCTCCCTGAACCTGTACTTGTTACAGATGATTTTTTGATCCCATCTGTAAGACTTTGCATTGATTCCCATTGAACTTCATCTTATTAAATTCATTCCTGACATTTCGCATTTTTTTCTGAGTCTTGATTTTGTCATCCAATATGAAATCTGTTTCATATTCCATACAATATGATGCTTCATCCATATCATTGCCAAAATGTTTAATACCCAGGACAGAGTCTTGTGACACCCTGCTAGACACACCCACCTAGGTTGACAATGTTCCATTAATTATCTGTCTGGTTGTTACACCAGTTAAAAATCCATCTACATGGATAATTGTAATGGGAGTCTAGTACAGTCACAGATCTCATCAGCTTGCTCAAGTGATATGACCTTTCCATATGGAAGATGCCTAGGAGCTTGCTTCTGAGAATTGACATATAAGGAAAATGAATGCCTTAGAAAGAGAGACTGTGAAGCCCCTTATTATGCAAAGGAGACACCAAATGAAGCAAGCTGAAACTGACAAGCCTTTTTGAATGCCTCGAAAGCCAATAAAGAGCCACCTTTAGTCATCAGAAGTAGTTACAGAACAGGCATAGCATGTTCCCCAGTCTCTTCAAAACAAAAGATATGTTATCACTCATCTCTTGGGAGCAAGTTCAAGAGCTTTATTGCTCTTCTTCCCAGTCAGATGTTCATTATTCTTCGTACGGAAAATAGACAAAATCAGATTTGAATGGTTTTGACTATTTTTTGTCTTATCACCATCCTAATCTCCTTTAGCAGTGATATTATCTTTTCTTTGATCCTCTCCATACTTCCAATATAGCTATTAAAAACACTTCAAAAACCTCTTTTTGTTGTCTTTAGCATTCTCTGAGTCAGCTTATTCTAGATTTTGACATTTCTGATATTTTTTAAAGTCTACACCACATTAAAAAATATATATATTCATCTTCAGTTTCTTGCCCTTCAATTCTATCATCTATACACATTTTTGAGGAATTATTTTTGTTTTTACCGTTAGTTGGTCAGTGAGTTCCCTGGGCAACCCCATCAGTCTGTTTAGGTAGTTTTCGTTTTTGTTCCTCCTCAGCACTGTTTATATTTCTCTGTGTAGAATTTTGCCTTCTCTTGTGACCTTGTTTCTGCACTCTATCATGATTACCTTGGAATAGCAGAAATAGAACTGAATTTGGAGTCCCCAGATATAAGTTTAAATTATTCTTGGGTCTGCCACTTTTTACTGGTGTCATTTCAGACAAGTCACAACACTTCCCTAAGACCTCAGTTTCTGTATCTGTAAAATGAAGGATTCCTACACATGAGCTCTAAATCCCCTTCCAGATGTCAAGGTCCCCATGTTACCCCCCCTTCTCCTAAATTTAACTCATAACAATATCTGATGCTATATGGAGATTCTAAGATCTCAACATTCATTCATTTACTTATTCTCTAGTACATAAAAGCCTACCTTTTTCTTTGCACAGATTTGAAAAGATTGAAATTCCACTCTTTTCCAGGGTTTACAAACTTGTTTCATTTTCATTGGAATGTGTTGCCTGTTTCCTTACTCCATAGATGTTTTATTCTCAGACTCGTTATCGGCCCTGACTGTCCACCATTTTTTCAGAGTTTTACTACATTTCCCTTACAGAATTATTTATAGGCAGGTAACAGGTAAATTCAACTAAAAAGAAATATGTTCAATTTTAGCTTTAATGAAAAGAATATAATATTGTAGATAGATGGAACTTTCGAGGTCATCTAGACCAGTCCCTTACTGTTGCAAGTGCATATTACACCTTTTCTGATTAGTAGAAATCCAGCCTTCCTTTGATAAGGAACTCACTACTCTTCAAGAAAAACTTTTCCAGTTTTGAAGAGCTCTCAGTCATATGAACTCCCTCCTTAAATTAAACCAAAATCTCTTTAAAATTTCCACTCATTTATCCTATATCTGGCTTCAGATGCCAGATAAGACAATTTGAATTCTCCTTCTATGTGGTAACCGTCTAAATATTTAAAGACTAGTATTATTGAAGTTTCTTCATTAGATCATCTGACACAGTTTTAAACCTCCTACCATCATGATTAATTATCCTCTTCTGAATGTATTCCGACTTCTTGAGACACATTCCAAAATGTGTTGCCCAGAAGTGTATACAGTACTCCAAGCATGATTGGTTAATTATTAACTTGCACAGGTATGCCCCTAGTCATGATTTATTTAATTGTTTAGTCATCCAGGCTCCAACTTTTTATTTTGTACATAGGGAAACTCAGAAAACTTTGTTAAATATCTTGCCAGACACATTCTATGTTTCTGACATTTCCCAAAACTAATAGTCTGTTATTCAAATCTGCAGAGATTAGAAATATAGGGAAACGGACCTTATTTGTATTTAATGGATTTGTTCTGGCTCTTGTTAATCACTATGCCCTTATCTGGGTAATTACAAGGCATCATTTTAGTAATTCATTTAGAATTTAATCAGTGATTGACATCAGTATTACTTATCTATAGTTTTTCAAATAAACTTTATTAACCATTTTGAAAATTGATACTTTGGCCTGTATGGCAACCTTTCCTTTTAGCAGGCCTGTCTTTCCTATCAACACATCCTTTTTTTCCTGTGTCTTGCCCCCTCCATCATCTGGAACCTTTATTGGATGGACGTAGGAACAGCCTGGCAATGCCCCTCATGGTCACTGTTGCTCTTTAAAGAGAAAAGAAAAAGTCAGCAAGGCAAGTTGTTGACTTTTGCTTCTCAAAGAGGCTCAGTGATATCATGAGGGTGATGTCTTAATTTGCTCATGAATTGGATTTAAGTGAGGCCAAACTGTACAATATCATCAACTTTAGTGTCTCCTCTGGAGTCATTGGAGCCTCCCAGTTACCCTTACTGTCTCATGTACCTTTGAAGAGAAAAAAAATTGTCAGCCAAGACAAGTTAAGAATGTATCAGACACTATGAGACTTTGAGCAGTTATATCTCCAAGTTTCCCATTATTATGGCAGCATTCCTCAGTACTAACAAACCAAACCCCTTTGGTTTGTTCACTCTTTTACCCCAGTGTTATTATTTTCTTCTTCTTTCAGAACCCTTCTAAAGAAATCGTTTTGAAAGAACATGTCAAAAGAAGCATCATCCAAATGAGCATGAGTTTGAGGGCATTAGATCTGTGAACAGAACCCTCCTGGTTTAAGAAAGATCTGTAAAACTGCTCAGGCAGTTTTCTCAAAATGAAATTTACTAAATTGTCAAGTAGAGGAATTCTTCAATGGAAGCACCAAGGTCTTCTCAAATACGAGGCTGAGGAGTTTAGAGAAGCTTCTGATTACTCGTCCCCAGTTAGGTAGGGCTGTGAATAGAATCAGGAAGCCCTAAGCTCAAATCCAACCTCAGACGCTTTCTAGTTGTGTGACCTTGGGCAAATCAGTTAACTTGGTTTCCTTCACTGTAATACGGAGATAACAGCATCCACCTTGTAGGGTTGTTGTAAGGGTTAAATGAGATAATACTTGTAAAGTATGGTGTTTATCACAGTGTCTGGCACATAGTAGGAGTTCTATAAATGTTTATTAATGCCTCCTTTCCCCAGAAAATAGACTAAATATGCATGCTATCATATTATATCCAACTATTTTGATTCAATCCCTTGAATAAAAGAAAAAAGGAAGTAAAGTCATTTAATAACTAAAATGCTTTATAAAAGAAGTGGAGGGCTTGTGAATAAATTGTTCCAAAAGGCAAAGGAGCTAGGATTACAAACATAAATAATCTAACTTGCAAAACTAAGTCTAATTCTGTGTGTGTGTGTGTGTGGAATGAATATTTAATGAAATAGAGGACTTTTAGGCATTCCTGATGAAAAGACTAGATCTGAAAAGAAAATCTGACACAAGACTCAAATGAAATGGAATCATACCCAAATAACTTTACTAAACAGATTTAGGAAACTCCTATTAAATTCATGATATTTAATAGATAAATGGAAATTATAATAATTCCAGTAATCAAAAAAATAATAATGTGGAAACCTGTCAATTCAGTTCTGTTTAACAATTATTTTTAAGATAGCCACAACAAGCACAGCACTCTTTGGAGTACAGATAACAATGGAATAACATTTGTCATCAAGAAGCTTGCATTAATTATAAAATCTTAGCTTTTGAAAGAACTTTAGAGCCTGTTTAGGCCAATGTCATATCCATGAATAGGAATCCCTTTTGTGATATTGCTGATATGTTATAGATGGCCAGCCTTGGAGTCAGGAGAATGTAGCTTCAGATCCTCCCATTCACACCAAAAAGCTGGGAACTTCAGTACAAGGTTACTTCATATTGGGCTTTCCATATTAGCTGGGATTCTACATTCTTTTTTCATTTTTATGGAAATATGATATTCCCCAACGTAACTTAGTAATTCATTGAACATATATGGAGAGATAGATATTTCAGTGGTTAGGTTTGGAAAAGAAGACACAATTTATATCAGTAATGGGAACAGAAGAAGTATAAACCCAAGATTTTTAATTGCCATAAATTTCATTTTGCCTTTAGATCTGGAAATAGTATCTGCTATTAAATTATTATTCCTAAAAAAATTATTTTTCCTTGAAAGAGGAAGAAAAGAACTTTTTCAAAGACTGAAAGATCACTGTAAATAATTGAGGCTACTTAATTCTTAAGGTTAAGCTAAAATAAAGATCATATTATAGTTGGAATTACTTAACCTGACACCAAAATCCTGTGAGTTCCTGTGGGATCTGTGATTTATAATTATAATAGATCCTTATAAAAATTTCCATTCTGTATATGAACAATCACACATATGTGTCTTAGGAATTTTTTTTTCTAGAAAATTAAACCTGAGATTAGCATTTAAAGCTACTCATAATCTGGCCTCCACAAACCTTTCCAATCTCATTTCATATTATGCACTTTAATGCATTCTCTAGGCCAGTCAAACTGGATATCTCCCTAGATATGGCTTCTCACCTCCGAAGTCTCCACCTTTGTCTCTCCTCATTGTCCTACTTATCTCCACCTCTTTAGAACTCTTCATTTCTTTTGTAGTCTGGCAGTCTCCTATAAAAGACTTTTCTTGATCCCTATATTCCTTAGTATCTCTTTGTCTCTCTCCGTCTCTCTGTCTCTCTCTGTCTCTATCTCTCTGTCTCTCTCTCTCTTGAAATTAGATTGCATTTATAATCTGTATATACTGCACATCTACTTCTCTTTACACATACTTTATCCCCTGCTGGTAAAATGTAAGCTTTTTGAGGGCAGGGGCTGTTTTGTTTTAATCTTTTTATTTCCACTTCCAAGAAAAGGACCTTGCATATAACAGGTTCCTAATAAATACTTGTTGAATTTGCTTGAATCCTCTAGCATGTTGTAATTTCTGAATGTTTCTAAAAAAGAAGACATTATATGCAAAATATTATATTTTAGATAATTTCTGGTTATATTCTGCAGTTTGATACTAAGCATAGAGAGATGAAATAAAATGAAGTCCTTGCCTTTTAGGTATATATAGTCTAATAAAGAAGATAAAACATATACAAATACAAATAGGCCATGAGGCAGAATAAAATAAAAGGAATTTAATCATGTTAAGCTGTGGGAATCAAGGAAGACTTCATGAGGGACATGGACCCTTATTTGGGTCTTATTGGATGGGTGGGATTTCAACAATTTCAAATAGTGAGTGTGGATATCAGTGGAAGAGTCCATTCCAACGAGAGAGGATGGGTGAGCAAAGATATGGAGATTAGAGAGGGTGGAATGATAATGATATATAGTCTGATTTGGCCAGAAGTGGAATATATGTGGAATAGGCTGGAAAAAGATAGGTTGAAGTCAGATGGCAGGAGAATCTGCATTGTAGGAAAAGAGGCCAGTGAATCCTTGAGTAGGCAATGAGAGCCACTGAGAGGTATAATGTGACTGGAGCAATGAATTAGGAAGGTGACAACCGAGGCATCTGTGAAGTATAGATTGGAGAAACTGAAGGTAAGAGCAATCAATGAGGAGTCTTCTGTTTGTCCTTTGTTGCCAAAGAAGACCATGCCATCAGAGAAATGACAACATGACTTGCACTTGACTTTGTTTTGAATGAGGGAGGGCTGTGCAAGGTCACCAGCCTCACTTTTCCTCCAGAGCCATCTGAGTCCAGTGACCAGGTATTCGTCAAGATGACTGGAGATGATCCAGGATGCACTGGGAGATTTTGACCCCTTTAGGTCAAGGTGTATGCAGGTACTCCCTTAGGGTGAGGTAACATTCATTCATTGAATAGAACTATTTAAGCAGTAGCCAAGGCATGACCCCTTTAGTGAGGCCAAGAAAAAGAAAGACTGGGTCCCCATTCAGCCAGCTGTGTCTACTCACCCAGCGAGCTGGGTAATTCAGCTCCTTCTCTCCTGTCTGCCTCCCCTTCCCCTTCCTTCTCTCCAAAGGAAGGTAAAACTAGGAAGCTAGTGCAAGAATAAGGGAGGGCCAGAGGCAATTGGGTAATGATGGGATTAGCATGTCGAGGGCAGATGGGAGCCAGATTGTGGGCCTAGACCGGACCAGATTTGGAAATTGTTGGAATGTGGGAATAGTAAGAAAGAGAAAAGGACAAGATAACTTGGAGTTTGGAGCGGGGAGATAGGATGCTGTGTATAGAAATTAAGAGCTAAGGCAGATTATTTAAGGGGAAGACAAGAAACTCCATGTTGGGCTTGTTGAATTTGAGATGACAGAGGATATAAAAGGACATCCAGATGAAGATTTCCAAATTTGGGACTGGAGCCACTGGGAAGAGTTTGGCACTAGAGGTAAAAGTTGGGAAATGTGTCTGACCATGGAGATGAGCCACAGCAATGGATGAGATTAACAGATGAGAGAATGTGGATGGAAAAGATTAGAGGACAAAGGAAAGGGTTTTGAAGGAGACCTAAGTGGTGGGTAGATAAAGAAAGGTAGCTAGGCCACTCAGTGGATGGAGTGCTGAGCCTGGACTCAGGAAGACCTGAGTGCAAATGTGACCTCATATACTTACTCATATACATACACTCGTGTGACCTTGGGCAAGTCCCTTAACTCCTATTTGCCTAGAAGGCAGCTGGGTGGTTTTCAACAGAGCTCTGGGCCTGCGATCACAAAGTCCTGAGTTCAAATGTGGCCTCAGATACTTACTAGCTATGTGACCCTGGGTAAGTCACTTAACCTCTGGAGAAGGAAATAGCAAACCACTGCAGTGTCTTTGTCAAGAAAACCTCATGGACAATATGGTCCATGGAGTCACAAGGAATTGGACACGACTGAATGACTGAAAAACAAGATGAAAATAATGAAAAAGTAGTAGGCATAGTGAAGCCCAGTCAGGAAGTTAAAACAAAACCGTGATAAGCTCCAGGTTAAAATTATAACAGTTTAATGCTTTCCATGCTCTCAAGAACTGTTTTAATGAACAATCCAATGAAAGCTCATAGCAGCAGAGATTTAGAGTTAAAGGGGGCTACAGGGTTCATCTAGTCCAAACCCCTCCTTTTACTGATAAAGAAAATAAGGCCCAGAGAGGTAAAGTTACTTGTCTGACATCATACAGGTTAGGAACACAATGATTTGAATCCAGGTTCGCTCAATAAATAGCCATGACTTTTCCCACTAATTTTCTCTGTCTCTCTTTCTCTGTATGTCTTTCCCTCTCTCCTCTATCTGTCTCACATATATATACACACAAAGACAAAAAGAAAGTTGATTCAGAAGTCTCAGTAATACCTTGTGGTGCCAACATCCATTTCCAAGGTCTCCTCCTTAAGGAATCATACATAAAAACTATAATGTGGGCTCAGAATCCCCAGGCCAGAAACATTAACATAGGTCATTGAGGTGCAGAAACCAGGGCAGGCAGATCATATGTTAATGTATTATATACTTGCATACATGGGCCAATCTGGATTTGGCTTTAATAAAGTATTTTTTCACCTCCTTCCCTCTAGAAAAGTTCCAAACTTTATGCATTGTAAGCAGACAAAACAATTGCTGCTTGTATACAATGATCCGTGTTGATACCACCTTGGGAAGATAGTTTGTGTTTTTGTTATCTGATAGTTCACAGTCACAAGAATTGTGTTTGGATCTTCCAGTTGAGAGAAGAGAGAACTAGTGTGGTATAATGAAAAAGGATCAGAACAGGAAGATAGAAAATCAGGGGTCTCCTAGTTTTGTTGGCTGTTTTACTTTGGGCAAATCAATTATTCTCCATTGGCTTCAGTTTCCTTCTTTGTAAAATGAAGGATTGATACCTAGGTTTGAATCCCAGCTCTGTCATGACAACTTATGGAGACTCAGGCAAATGGTCTTGGAACCAATCTGAGCTTCCTTTTCTTCATGTGTAAAAAGAGGGAGGCAGCACTAGATGATCTCTACATCCTGTTCTAGCAGAAAATCTACGGTGCTAGGATGCTGAGATACTACCTGACCATAGTGCATATTATTAATGCTTAATAAACACTCATTTCCTTCCTTCAAAGGTCAGGGGGACTTAATTTTGAATCTAAGCTCCACTATTTAACTATTCTGCCTAATTCCTCATATATAAAATAAGGGGGAAGACTTAAGTCAAACCTCATCACTGTCAGTTACTATCTAAGGTCACAGTGACCTTGGACAAATCACTTAACTTCTCTGACCCTATGTTTCCTTATGTGTAAAGGGAGAGTGTTGGGCCTCTCATGTTCACTCCAGCTCTAAATCTTATCATCCTATTACCCTGCTGGGTATTCTCTAAGATTGCAAGTAAATTTGGAATGAGCAGTGAGTTTGGAATCAGGGAACCTCAGTTTTGTTCCTAGCTTTGCTGAGTACCAGCTGTGTGACCTTAGGCCAGCAGCATAGCCCCTCTGGGCCCATTTCCTCATCTGGAATGAGGAGACAGATAGATGAGATGAATTCTAAGGTCTCTTCCAGCTCTAAATCCTACAGTTCTTCCAATTCTAATGTTTTATGACTTTATGGGTGTCAAGTACAGAGTAGATGTTTCCCAAGATGTCAGACTGAGCCCCCAAAAGGACTGCGACCTTGTTCCACTGGGTCAACAGTGACATTTGTGAGGGAGGGAGTTCCAGCTGAAGGCCACATTATATCACTAATCCTTCTCCTCCCCACGTAATGTTCTTCAACTCTTATCCACAGAATTATAGCAATAAAACATCTGTGACAATAAGCAGCTATAGCCTGAAAGAAATAGAAAACTAGCTTTCCAGGTCCTGCTTTCAATTTTTATTAACTTTCTTATTTGGCTGCCACAATTGAGGCTTATAGGACAATGCTAACTGTCAAGATTGTTAAGTACTACAAATGACACTTCACTTAATCGAGAAGTCATTTTTCTGGCAACTTCAGCTTTCTAGAACATAGCCAAGAACTCCAAACAGCAATAAAAAAGCCTCTGGGTGGAAAAAAGAAAAACAGAGAAAAAAAAATGTTATAAGACCCATGCACTAAAGCTAATTCATTTTATTCCTAGTAAAGTCTTCCAGGTTCATATTTAATTCCTATTTATTCTTACTTTAGAAATAATTCTTTCTTATAAAGCTTGATTATCTGATTTTCTAAACCACAAATCAGGAGGGGGTAGATATTTCTAGAAAGTGAGAACAAGCATCTATTAAGCACCTAAATGTTCCAGGCATTTGCTCTTTAAAATATTGCATCACTTAATTCTCACAACAAAGCTGGGAAGTAGGTGCTATTGTTATCTCCATTAAGGAAACTGGGATAGACCTCAGTTAAGTGACTTGCCTAGGGTCATCTAGCCAGTAAGTATCTGAGGCCTGAGGTCTTCCAGGCTACAGGCCTAAAGCTCTGTTCTTTGGAATACCAGTGATCCATGGAAGCGATCACCCAGGCACCTACAAGAAATGATGCCTTATAACCCCACAAGAGTGGAGAGATTGTTCATTTCCCTTCTCATCACACTTAGGTCAAGGTTTGCCATTTATAATGTCCTTTATTCACAATAACTCTGCCATGAAGGAGGATAACCTTATAAAAATCAGATACACAAATTACAAGTTCACAATTCGGAGGCTTTTAAGTGTAGGAGCACAAACCAATGTCTCCATAAATCCTGAGGGCATCATTGTTTAAGAACATTACTAATACTATCATCTATGTTTATGAGGGTGACCTTAAGTCATAAAGAAAAGGTTCAACTAATCATGTTTAAGAAGTTGGAGTTGAGAAGGTCTGAGTTCAAATCCTGTGTTAAGTACTTATTTTTAGCGCTAAATGGCACTAGACCTAAAGTCAGGTGGGCCTGAGATCAAATCAAGTCCCACATATTTACTACCTATGTGACTTGGGGCAACTCAACCTCTATTTGCCATAGTTTGTTCAGCTGTAAAAAGAGGGTACTAATACCATTTACTTTGTAAGTAGCAGTAAGGATCAAATGAGACAATATTGATAAAAGTGCTTAGCACCGTGCACATCACAGGCGAAGTATAGTTATATTATTATAGTCCAAGATACACTTGTACTTACATATGAATGGATATGTGTATACACACATATATACGTGTATGTGTGTGTATGCATATATATGGAGATATAGATATACTTATTCCCTGTTTCCTACAGGGCTTTGGATGTGGCAGGTGCTGTATAAATGCTAATTTTCTTTCTTTCCCCACTATCCTGAGAAAATCACTTAAATTTTCAGCCTGTACAATGAGGGCAATAACAGCACTTGCACTGGCAGATTATCGGGAGGATCAGAGGAGATAATATTTGTAAAGCACTTTGTGGACTTTAAAATGCAAGCTATTAGTATTGGGAGGAAGTACATGATATAATTTTGAAAGAGCTGCAGTCAAAAAAAAGTTTGGCCTTACTAATGTCCAATTTAGTTACCTGTAATATTTACATAGAAGCCTTTCCCAAAGCACACATTTAAATAGCACCTTAAGTCTCAGGAATAGTTTGCCTATATAGTGTCATTTGAATCTCATAACAACTCTGTGAAACATGTTATCCCCATTTTTCAGAGGAGAAACTGAGGCTTGGAAGGTTAAGTAATTTACCCAGTGTTACCTATGTAGCAAGGATGTAACTCAGTATTCAACTGCTGTTTGGAGTTTCTCTTACTCCAAGTCAACCCTACCCAACACTGTCTCCATTGGATAAAAAGGAGACATTACTATAAAATTTCACCCTAAATTGCACCCTGGAAGAATTCATTCATTCACTGTCATAGAACAATTTACACTTGCATTGCGGTTTGTTTTCTATTTCCCATGGGATTATTATTGATCTGATCATTTTTTCCATTTTCTGGAGTCATTTGTAAACATCAAATGTGCATAGCAAACTTTGAGTGGTGTCCATAATTGTGTTTACCTCATCACACCCTCAACTGAAACTCAGTCAGCTCTTTGATGGAATACATGCACTGAATGGCGTGCTTAGCACAGCGTAGTGCTGAATAGATACTGGTTAATCATTGATAACTTTATTTCCCTGTTGAGTCAGTGTCAGCTTTCACTTTGAGTTTGGAGCGGGGAGATAGGATGCTGTGTATAGAAATTAAGAGCTAAGGCAGATCCTCCAAGAAACTGGTCTTCAGCCATTGATCTTTGTCCACTTTCACTTAGTCTGTTATGTGATCTCTCCCACCAGTATAGCCCCCTCATTGCACTTTCCATAATCTTTCCTGTTCCATGATCCCTACAAAAATGTATCAGCTAGGATTGGTTTCCAATATCACCATCTGGAGAAATATTCCAGGAGGACTCCAAAAACCAGAATGCCAGACTTAGAGGAGAATTCTATCACTAACAAACATTTATATATCAGTACACTGTTCTCTAAATCATTTTCCCCATCCTGTACAAAGAAACTAACAATTGACAACTATATTTCACAGTAAAAGTAATAATTAATAATAAAACTAATAATCTGAGAAGCTCTCTACATGTTATTAGAAGTTTAATTAAAACTTTGATTGGCGATTTGCTTAGTAAACGCTAAGGAGAACAACAGTTCCCTGAATCTTAGAAATGAAGTTAGGTCCTCTTTTTAACCCAGTAGTGAAAGCATACTGACCATATGACCATGGGCAAGTCATTTAGCTTTCCTGGGCCTCAGTTTACTAATTTGCAAAATAAGAGGATCCTTTAAAAAGTCATACCAGGCTCAATTCCATTTGTATTCCCACACTTAGAGCTGAATTAGAATCAAAAGCAACTTCCAGACAAGAAACAAGGCATCATTCTCTTTCCACAAACTATTAGCTCCTTAAGTGAAGGGACCATTGTATATTTTTCTTGGCATATTTCCCCAAGGGAGCATAGTTCCTCATACATAGAAGATGCTTCATAAATGTTTGTTGAAAGAATTATTGAACACATTTACCCAAGATTGTTCTTAATATTCCCTTGAGTTTTGAAAGATCATCTCCCTGTAGAATGTAACAAATATTTTTTGGATACTGCCAATGTGGGTATGTGTTTTGCTTGACTATGTATACATTCAATAGGCTTTGTTTAGCTTTTGTTTTTTTCCAAAATGGGGGACAAGGTGGGGATAAAAGCAGGGAAGAAAGAAAAAGGAAGGAATGTAGAGAGGAAGAAGAAGAGGGAGAAGGGAAGGAACAGAATAAGGAAAGGAAGAAAGGGGAGGAATTAATGAAGGAAGAAAAGGAGGAAAGAAAAAACAGGAAAAGAAGGAAAGGAAAAAATGGTCACTGAGGAATGTTTCGGAAAATAGAACAGAAAGGTCACAAAGATGACCAGACAAGCAGGAAAACTTAGAAATCCTGCCATCAATATAAATAATGAATCCCATGAAGTGATAACATCAATTTGAATTCACTGTGCATATTTCCATTGGGCTGGAACTATTTACCATCATTTACATAGTTATAAATTCAAACACCCTTTGTGGATCATCACTTTGTCGTGGCAGAGGACCTTGCATAGCTCAATGATACTATAAACTAAGCCATGCAGGGTTATTCAAGATGGACAGATAATAGTAGAGAGTTTTTATAAATGATGATCCACTGGAGAAGGAAATGGCAAACCACTCCAGTATCCTTGCCAAGAAAACCCCATGGACAGTGTTAAAATTATAATAGATATAGTCCCTTAATAACCCCTTAAGTTGTAAGGTGTGCAACATGTTACTGGGAAAGAATAGAGGACAACTGCAAATAGCTTTAGTACTGATGAAGTGGATGGGACAAAGCCAAAAAGGAAGCTCAGCTGCAGATGTGTCTAGTTACAAAAGGAAAGTCCAGTTATGTAAAGATCAATTAATATTGATCTTTAAAGGAACCTGGAATGCAAGATCTATGATGTGGTCAAATAGGAGATAGAAAGATCACACATGAATATCTTGGTTGTCAGTGAACTTAAATAGACAGAAATGAGTGAATTTATTTTTGGTGATCACTACATATACTATTGTGGGCAAGACTCCATTAGAAGAAATAGATTAGTCCTTATAGTTAATAAAAGGGTGAGACAAGCAGTGCTTCAGTATAATCTCAAAAATGACCATGATATTTGTTGATTCCAAGGTAAACCATGCAGCATCCTAGTAATACAAGTATATGCTTCAACCACTGAGGTGGAAGAGACCAAAGTTTATCAGTTCTATGAAAGCCTACAACATCTAATACAAATAATACTCAAAAAGGATGTTTGGAATGCTAAAGTAGGAAATTAAAGGATAACTGGAATAACAGGCAAGTTTGATCTTGGAGTACAAAATGAAGCAGGGAAAAGGAAAATAGAGTTTTGTCAAGATAACTCGCTGGTTATAGCAAAATATTCTTTTTCACAACCCAAAAGATGACTCTACACATGGATATCACCAGATGGTCAATATTGAAATCAGACTGATTATATACTTTGCAGCCAGAGGTGGACAAGCTCTATACAGTCAGTTAAAACAAGACCCAAAGCTGACTGTGGCTCAGATCATGATTTTCTTATTGTAAAATTCAATAACATCCTTTGTAAATATGAAGTGAAAGTGATGAATAAATGCAAGGTGTTATTTCTGATAGAGTATGTAAAGAACTATGAACAGAAGTTCACAGTATTATACAAGAGACAGCAACAAAAACATTCCAAAGAAAAAGGAGAGCAAGAAAACAAAATGATTGTCTGATAAGGCTTTACAAATGGCTGATAAAGATGGAGAACAAAAGATAATAGAGAAAGGGAAAGCTATAAGCATAGCTTTCTGAATTCTGAATGCAGGATTCCAAGAAATAGTAATGAGAAGTTAGACTTTCTTAAATGAGCAGTACAAAGAAATAGACCAATAGAATGGGAAAGACAAGAGATCTCTTCAAGTACATTAGAGATAACAAGGGGATGTTTATGGTAAATGGTCATTATAAAAGACAAAAATAGTAGGGATTTAATATAAATAGAAGAGATTAAGAAAAAGTGGCAGGAATATACAAAAGAGCCACACAAGAATGATCTTAACATCACCAATAACCATGATAATGTAGTTACCAAGCCAGACATCTTAGAGAATAAAGTCAAGTGGACCTTAGGAAGCATTGCTAACGATAGTGGAGGTGAGGGAATTCCAGCTAAGCTATTTAAAATATTAAAAGATGATGTTGTTAAATGCTGCACTGAATATGTCAGAAAATTTGGAAAACTTAACAGTGGTTACATGTAATTGGAAAAAATATATTTAAAAAAGGATTATGCAAATTAAATTTCAGCAATACATGAACCAAGAATTACCAGAAAAGGGGGTTATTTTTTGAAGAGGCAGAGGAACTAGAGGCCAAATTGCCATCATTCACCAGATTATGGAGAAAGGAAGGGAGTTCCAGAAAAAAGCAAAACAGAACAAAACAGAAAACATCTATTGCTTCATTGACTGTGCTAAAGACTTTGACAATGTGGATTGCAACAAAATGTGACAAGTCCTGAAAGAGATTGGAGTACCAGATCATTGTATTTTCTCCTTAGGAACCTGCATGTGGGCCAAGAAGCCTCAGTTAGAACCAAACATGGAACAAATGATTGGTGTAAGATTGGGAAAAGAGTACGACAAGGCTGTATATTGTCAGCTTATATACAAAGTACATCATGTAAAATGTCAGGCTGGATGAATCAAAAGCTAGAATTAAGGTTGATGGAAGAAATATCAACAATCTCAGATACACAAATGACACCACTCTGATGGAAGAAAGTGAAAAGGAATTAAGAAATCTCATGATTAGAGTGAAGGAGGAGGGTGTAAAAGCTGGCTTGAATCTTATTATCAAAAAGACCAGAATCTTGGCCATTCATTGGCAAATGGAGGGAGAAGAAATCAAAGTGCCAGATTTTATATTCTTGGGCTTAACAATCACTGGAGACAGTAACTATAGTCATGAAATTAAAAGATGCTTGCTCCTTGGAAGGAAAACTATAGCAAATCTGGACAGCATCTTAAAAAGCAGAGACATCACCTTGCTGACACAGGTCCATATAGTTAAAGCTATTTTTTTTTCCAGTAGCAATATGTGACTGTGAGAGTTGGATTATAAGGGAAACTGAACATCCCTGCATTAATGTTTTCATTAGAATTGTGGTACTACAGAAGACTTTTGAAAGTCCCTTGTACAGTGAGGAGATAAAATTAGTTAATATTTAAAGAGTATTCACTGAAAGTTCAAATACATGATGAGAAGATGGGACTCATTGGAAAAGATCTAGATGTTGGGATTGATTGAAGGCAAAAGGAAAAGATGATAGTAGAAGATGAGATGGAGAGATAGTATCATGGAAGCAATGAACTTGAACTTTGATAGACTTTGGCTGATAGTGGAGGATAAAAGGGCCTGGTGTGCCATGGTCTAGGGGGTCACAAAGAGTCATACATGACTGAATAACTGGACAGCAACAAATTAAATATTGTAAATTTGACTACATGTAACCACTTCCAGGATTCATCTTTTGCACTGAAAGCTATGTTTAAAAAGAAAAATAAGCTGTAAATAACAGAGACCTACAGTTTCATGCACAGTCCTCTTTTTCTGTTCCACTTTTTATATGGAAATGCCTAATCTAGTAGGTATTTGTTAAGTTCATAATAAAAACAAAAGTTGACAACAAAAAGAAAAAAAGAGTCCCCCCTCTCTCTTGGCTATATGTCTACAAGTCTCCACTCATCAGAGGGTTGATCCCTGGCACTGCCAATCTGCCACCTCTTGAGTGTTTCCTCTTCCTCTTCAGAATTGTGAAGTGCCCATAACTGAGAGAAAATTGAAGGGCACAGGGGAAAACAACAAGCCAGTAACAAATCGAAAGCATTTTGAAACCTCAGAGAAGATTCTTTTCAAGTTTGTGGTGCAGTCTTGGGGTCAGTTCTCCAGGGACCACCACAAAGGATGACCAGAAAAGTGAAATACTTGGCCTGTCTGTTTTCTAAGTGGCTCTGGGCCTAGTGGGCAGACAGCGGGTTTTCTCTCTCTCAAACTGTTCTGAATTAGGTGAAACATTCCTTTATCTTAACATCCCACCACTGGCCCCAGTTGGCTTGGATGGTTTTATATGGAACCTTTGGATCATAACACAACTGAAAATTTGAGGTTAGTTTTACTTTTTGCTTCCTTTTTATTTCAAAGAAAGTCCTTTCAGAGTTATGGATCTAGAGAATTTTACTGTCCCCTGTGGTCCTGAAGGCTGTCGCCTGTACTCAAGGAAATGTAGGCTTTTCTGAAAAGGTCTTACTTCTCTCCTATGACTGATAGAGAACTGATGCGGATTTCCATCCTCAAATCCTCTACCTTAAAGGGCACTTTGGACATATAGTTTCTTTCATGGCTTTTCAAGACCCAGATCTGAGGTTTATTAAGATTTGCCTTGATGGTAGACAGTTTTTCCCATTATTAATTGTTATCTGGTTGCTCTGGTGTTTTAAGAAGAGCACTGAGAGCAGACAGACTTAGGCTTTGTGAAGCCAGGGGTTAACTGAGGTGTTAACCCATCCTGAATTGACTTAAGTCAATACTCTTGGAATCTCTAGGCCTTGACAGTTAGGATACTTTGTAGGGTGAATTACACTGAATAAAGTCACAAATGGGCAGGGGAGTTGGGGCGAGAATAAAGGGAAGTATTGAATGTGACCTGTACGGACTGGAGGAGGAATTTTTAGCCAGTAATGATCATAAAAACACCGGGTATGGAAAGAACCACCGAGCACAGGGGCTGAAAGAGGAAATGCATGGACAGCACTGACCAACCAACATAAGCAAATTACTTCTGTCTTCAATCCAGCAAGCACTTATTAGGCACCAGATGAAAAGCGTTGTGCTTTGCCCTTTGGATCAGAAAAAAATATGGAGTCTGACCTTAAGAAATTTTAAATTCTCTTGGAAAAAGAAAAAGTATACTCAGAAAAGTAAATACAAGATACTTTGAGAAGGGAGATTGTACTAACAACAAGGAAAATGTTCCTGAATAAAGAATTCAGAGGGGTAGTCTCGGAATGGAAGACAAATTGTGCAAAAGCAAGGGCATGGAAGAAAGAATGAAAAAAGGTAGCATGGTGTGGTAGAGATTTAAGTTCATGGTTAGAAAGGTGGAAGTTTATTTTCCACTTTTGACACATACTGGTTCTGTGGTCTTGGACCAGTCCTCAGATTTGACACTCAGTGTTCTGAGTAACTCTCTAAGTTTTAGGGAATATGTCAATGTACATTAGTAGAGGAACTTTCCTAACCTAGAAATTCCTTGTACCAAGAACATTTCAAGTCCACTTGCTACCTCTGTCTCAGATAATGCTAAAGAAATGGGCTGTACAGCTATTTCTAAGAAGAAAATGAATAATCAAAAAAGAAATCGCCAGTTGATAAGTATTCTAGACTCAGTCAAGCTATAGTCATCTAAGAAGACTGTAGGAGCTCCCTAGGTAAAAGTACAGATGTATGACAGAGACCGCATTCCCAGATTTCCAGAAGACTAATAGCTAACATTTATATAGCTGTCTAAGGTTTATAAAAGTCTCTCTATATTTCATCATTGTGGTGACTCTGTGAGATGGCGCTATTACTATTCCCATTTTCACAAATGAGGAAACTGAACCTAAGAGAAGTTAAATGATTAGACTTTTATGCTAATCTTTTAGAATCAAGGCTCACTTCCATGTGTTACAGATGACTGGTACTTTAGTGGACTCCTGGATTCCTGGGTACTGATGAAGGCTATAGATGAGCTCTATAGAGGATACCATATGCTTGAATGAGGGAATCTGAATTTTCTGAACTAAAATAACATTACTTAATTTTCTGAACTAAAATAACATTATATAGTCACCGTATGATATCTACTGTACAAGAATGTAAGACCCTGGATTTGGAGCCAGAGCTCCTGGGTTTAAATCCTAGTTGTGCTATTTTCTGCATCACTTTATATAAATCCTCTCTGGTCTTCAAAAAGAACCAGAATTTAAGAATACCTTGAAGGACCATGACAAAACCATACACTTAGGACAAAGGAAATAGAGACAACAAGATGAAAGTTTTAATTTCAAAATAAAGTTATAATGTGTTTGTAGTTGTTTGTATCTCAAGTGCATTTTCACAGAGGAAAAAATATAGTAAAATTATTTTAAAAATTCTATCAACTGATGCTCCTGGTCCTTCAATTGTTAAGGTCCCTTCCTAAATTCTGTGCTTTATTTTCAAATTATTGAACAGGATCAAAACAAAATTCCTTTTCTGGCCACACATATTCACTCTCTTCTTTCCCATTTTCCCCCTTCCCTCATTAGTTATTTTTGTAATTACTGTATCTGTCTTTATCTCTCTTATAGGAGTTCTCAACTTGGGGTACAGTAACCTATTGTTTTTTATGACAAATTCACTCAAATAGAATTGATTTCATTTGTAGTCCTATGTATTTTATGTTCTGCATTTAAAAACATTATTCTGAAAAAGACTTTGTAGCATCAAAAAAGATACACACAGTGTATCATGTAGATGAAACACCTATCTCTCCTTGTGTATGAGGAGCATCTTGCTTGGTAGATAAAGCTTGTACTTTCCTTGTGCTACTAATGTAGCCTTTTCTGCATTAGAAGGGAAGTACAGAATATGACCTACTGTTTTGCTAAAGATTTCCATCTGAGACATTTTTAGAGTTGAACACACAACTAAGTATTTGGTATCCCATGTTTTGATCAAAATATTTCTCTTTGCTTGATGTGTCTCTGAAAGGGGCTGTTGCTTCCCCCAACCAGATCACCCGTGTATCATGTTCCCCTGTGGTTTATATTAAACTGTGGCCTGAAAATCTTAGCACTGGCCCTTCACACAGACTAAACCACTGGACACCTTAGCACCCCCAGCAATCAGCCTTTGCAGTGGTCTGAGTTCCAAAGACCTTAAAAATGGACACGAAAAGCTGGTCTTGGGCTCAGGCCCAAAAGAAAAGGTATCCACATCATAAGAACAACCACTAGACCAGCTGGTTTCCTGGTGGGTGGTATCAGTGAAAAGACCAGGATGAGGGAATTGAGAAGACTAATTTCTCCTTTCCTTGCAGTTATCCTCTTCCATCAGATTTGAGGCCCACTGGATGGAAGCCACCATATGCTTACTTGGTCTTTGTATTTGTTCCTTGGCTCAGACGAGGCCTGTTCTGTCAACCCCAAGCTTTCATCCAGCAGGTCTCTTTGTTTTTTTACAAAATGGAAAAGATCAGGGGAGTTCCCTGGGAATTGTGAATTCCTTTCTCTTCCAGTACACCCAGGGTTGAGGGCTTTGGAAATGTTTTTCGGTTACCTTGTGACGTATTTCAGATTTTGGTCTAAGATGACCCCAATCCAGTAAGTTTCAGATGATTCAATGTTAAAGAAGAATTAAGTGATACAATGGATGGATGGATGGGCTTATAACCAGGGAGACTTGAGTTCAAATTCTGCTTTGTAAATTTTATGTGACTTCCAGTGAGGTACTTGGTCTTAGTGTCAATTTCCTCAAATGTAAAAGGGTAAAATTGGAGTCTCAATTTCCTCAAATGTAAAAGGGTAAAACTGGACTCAATGGTTTATAAGACAATGATCCTTAGATCTTTTACTACCTTCTATTCACTCTGGCTTCAGGTCTTTTCTTTCAGAGAAGGATTTGTGATGACAAGATAAAAGACAAAGGAAAGGAAAGAAATGAAATAAAGAGGACAGTTATCATTTTCCTCAGTGGGAGTGGGGTTAAGATGAGAGATTTCTGCCATGCTACCTTCTTGTACTTATCAGCTTGTACCAATTAAGCCAGCCATGCGAGTCACACAAATAACTGCTTCTTGAGCTAGAGAGAAACCATGGATTGGTTAGACAAGCAATGTAGCTTCTAGGTTATGGAAGCTCATCACATTAAGTGAATCCCCACCTATTAGATGTCACATCCCAGTCTGAAACTGGGGGCAGTTTTCCTGGGTTTTAATCACTCTTGTTTCATGGGTGTATGATGGCAGTAATTGCATTAACATCCACCTCAACACTGTTGAGTTACATGTTATCTGTGCACCAGAGAAGGTAGAAATTTGTCTTTAACTGAAATTGAGATCAATAAAAGAACTGACAGTTTAAATGTACTTCCTAGTTTAGGGGGAAATGGATGAAAAGTGGGAAAGTAGAGAGTATAGAACATTGCAACTTGTTGGCTTTTAGGATAATTTCTATTAAAAGGAAAACTTTATTTACCTATGTAGAATGCAGAGTCTAAGAGATTTATAGATACAGAACTGGAAGGAATTTTGAAAGTTAACTAGTTCAACCCACCATCAACTCACCATCAGTTTAAAGATGAGAAAACTGAGGACTAACAAATTTCAGTAATTTGACTAGAATCATAGAAGTACCAAGTCGCAGAACCAATATTCTAAGCCAAACCCTCTCACTCCAAGTTCATTGCTCTTTCCACTGTACTGTACTGGCTGCTAATCATTTAAACCATTACAGTCTAGAAATCAAAATGACTTTAAGAAGGCATCTGCCCTCTTGCCTCTGGGCAGTTGTCTGAATCATAATTATGCAATTTCTAGTTGGGGAAAGGGTAGAATTTGGAGTGAGAGCATAACCTGCTCTTACAGTAGCAGAATGGTAGAGATGGAAAAGACACTGATAATTTCAACCATGATCTTGGCAGATCATATTTCCCATATTCAGTCCCTTCCTACTTTCTTGCCCCATGTTGTCATCATCCTGACAACTCTACTGGGTTTCTAGAACTATTCCTTCAATCTCTGGTGGGTTTTTCTGCTCCAGGTCCACCCTCCACCCCATTTCTTCCCTCTTATGGACTAGGGGACATGTTCCTTGCTTCTTTTATACCTAAAGTTTTCCAGAGTACAGAGAATCCAAAAATGTCTTTAGAGTTCAGCTTTAGTGTTTAATCAAAAGAGGAATTCAAGTTATTCTTTCTTATGTTTGACTGAAATATGTCATATTTCAGCTTTGCCTGTTGGTAGTGATATTTAGTAGACTATGTTTAGTAGACTTGAACCAGTTTAATGGTTCCTTTACCATAATGAAGTATATATTTTTTATTGATACACAAATTATGAATCATACATATGTGTACTTGTGCCTAGGTATCCTTTGACAGACCTGGTGTGGCAACCACAGTTTTCATTTTCTTGGCATCTGATGGCATGGTCTATGGGGAAAAGCAGCGGCCAACAGTGACCCTTCTCTTGAGTGACACCAGTGGACAAAACCACTCACTTGGTAAGTGTGACTTCTCCTTCTTGAACAGGATGAATGGTAGTCACAGAGAAGATCACAGGAGCCCCAAAATGAGATAGGGTTTTTCTTTTATTTTGATCTCTGCTGGCCCTTATTGAACTCCTTATATACTGAATATTTTTTGAGCAAGAAAAGGGAAAATCAGAAAGACCAAACATAAATGAATCATATAGAATGAAGCCAACAGTATACCACTTAATATTTTTGCAGTTATGACTATAACTTCTCTACAAAAGTGACTTCTGGTCAAATTTGAATTCATATTAGTATACATCTTCCTTGTATAATGCTGACTTCTACCTATCTCAAAGGGATGCTCATTAAATCAATCAATAAGCATTTCTTAAATGTTTATTCATAAGTGATTATATTGCCAGATCTAGATACTGGGGGTACAAATAAAACAAATAAAACAATCCTTATTCACAAGAAGTTTGCATTCTAATGAGAGAGCAAAAAGACGTGTCTGTATGATCATAAGTATATACAGCCAAATTGTGAGGATATGTTGAGATAATGGATGTGAAAACATTTAAAATGTGATATAATTAGGGAAAGTATTTCCTCTTCCTTGGATTTGTGCCTTTCCTTGATGTAAAATGAAAGGACCTTCAAGGTATACACCAAGAAACTGGTCCAGTGCAGGCTAATAATCTTTTTTTCTTAGTACCCTGAGATAGAGACTAACACTTTATCCCATCGCCACCTCTGAATATAAAGGAGGTTGGAGGAATCACTGTTTCCCAAAGAACATTAGGATAGGTTGTGCCTTTCTCATTTTCTCTCCAAAGGGATTGCTCCAGAGGGAGATACACAATCTCCCACATACTTTTTACTACAGTCATATTTGATCACTATCAAATATCCTGCATTTCCCTCCCTTCTTGTCTTTGTTTGCACAATTTCCCTAGTTGTTCCATGTTGAATCAGTTTTCCAGTGTGTGTGTGTGTGTGTGTGTGTGTGTGTGTGTATGTGTGTGTGTGTACATGTGTGTGCGCGCGCGCGTGTGTGTGTGTGTGCATGTGTAAAATTTCCCCCTCCAATGCTTCATTATAGTATGGAAATCATATTGATTTCTAGAGGCAATGCCAATAGGGCACTGAAGGTATTCAACACAAAGTCCTATTTTGTTCTCTTTAAGAATTACAGTTCTAAGATGACCCCCTTTAGAAAGCTGTGGGAAACTAGCTGATCAGATCACCAGCATTAAAAAAGTCCCTTTTGCTAGCACATAGATCTAAGTTTATTGGCTCCATCAAGAAACTTCATCTCTCAAGATTATGGTGCCACCTGTACCCCTTGTGTAGGTATTCTCCTCTTCATGAACTTGTGCCCCTCCTTTCTCCTCTCTTCTCTGTGATGGACAGAATCATAGATAATGAATGCATGTACTAGGCATGGTTTTAGCTGATGATTTGTATTTTTTAAATATTTTATTAAATGAGATTAATTAGACATTGAGTAAGAACTGGGTGTCTTTGATCTGGATCCCCAAGAAATTTTCTGATCCGATGTTATAATTTGAAGTTGTCTATATCATCATTTTCTTCTTTTCTGCAGGAACCTATGAGTTATCGTGCCAGCGTAACCCATTGATGATTAATGTGACCCACAATCCGAATTTCCTTTTTCACGAAACCACCTCTGTGATGCTTACTTTCTCTTCCCTATTTGTGGGCATCTCAGCAGTGGCCCTAAGGACGTCCTTAAACATTAATCCCTCAGCCCCCAACAACTGCATCCCAGGGCATGAAGGGCATGGGCACCAGCAACCAAGGTATGATATCTCTTCATGCACTTCTTTCTCCCCCACTATTGGGAACATCCTTATAGTGACATCTACCATTTTAAGGTGGGTGCTCAATAGTTATGACCATAACTAAAGAAATTATTCAGGATACTACAAACAGGATGCCAACAATTTGTGAAGGAGAGCATTAGTTTTGTATTTTAGAATTTCTTCTCTGTTTGGTCAGTCCTTTCGACTTATATTTCATATTGCTCCCCTTTATATACTTTTTACTACAGTCATATTTGCTCACTATCAAATATCCTGCATTTCCCTCTCTTCTTGTCTTTGTTTACACAATTTCCCTAGTTGTTCCATGTTGAATCAGTTTTCCTGTGTGTGTGTGTGTGTGTGTGTGTGTGTATACGTGTGTGTGTGCGTGTGCGTGTGTGTGTGTGTGTGTGTGTGTGTGTGTATGTGCATGTGTAAAATTTCCCCCTCCAATGCATCATTATAGTATGGAAATCATATTGATTTCTAGAGGCAATGCCAATAGGGCTCAATTTTGAGCAGGTCCCAGAAGTCTGGAGAGACTTTGAGTATGGGCTGCCGAAGAGTTTGTCTGTCATTTCTCCAAGGAATAATGAAGCAAAACACAGGAGAGATTTTTCATCAGGCTGACTGAAAGAGGAAGATTTTTTTCTGCCCCGTAAGCACTTTAAGACTAACCGAGCTGTAGGATAATTGTATACTTCACCAGTGAAAGGAGTACTCACTCCAGTGAAATCAAATATCCTTTAAGTATTGAAGTAGATTTGTGCATGCACACTAGTGTATATGTGGATCAGTATTAGTAAGGTCCACAAGGACAAACTCTGTGTTCTATTCAATTTTTTAATCTTTCACAACATCCAGAATAGTAACAAATTTTACATTTCTTTATGCAAAGAGGAACAAAAAATAGATTATATATGAAACTCTTAATATCTTGCATATGCATTTTTGTTGTTCTTCCATTTCCCCTCAAGTTATGAAAAGCTTTATTCCCCCCATTCATGATTTATTTTTTTTAGGGGTTCTTTCCTTTTTAAATTTTGAGTTCAAGATTCTCTCTTCCCCTTTCATGTCTTCACCACTGTGAAGAAAAGCAAAAGAGCAATTATACATGTGAAATCTTGCAAAATATATTTCTATATTAGCTGTATTTCAAAAAAAGAAAAGAATAGTCAACTCCCAAACCATAACTAGGGTGGGACCATTCAGTCTTTGTCCTAGGGGACCAAAATGTGGATGGTTCTAATAATACTTGCAGTTTTTGAACAAACATGGAAAGTTTTCCCCAACTCACTTAATTGGCCATACTCTAGTCATATTTCAAAAAAAGAAAATGAGAAAATTATACTTCAATCTGCATTCAGAGTTCATCACATTTTTTCATCATGAGTCCTTTGGAATTGTTTTAGATCATTGTATTGATCAGAGTAGCCACCATTGATTTAGAGTTGATTATCTTTACAATATTCCTATTACTGTGCACAACGACCTCATTTCACTTTGCATCAGTTCATATGTCTTGCTGTTTTTCTGAATCTCTCCATCATTTCTTAAAGAAAAATAGTACTCCATCATAATTATATACTGGCACATGTTTATCCATTCCCCAGTTGATGGGCATCCTCTCAATATCTAATTTTGTGTCACCACTAAAAGAGTTGTTATAAATACTTTTATACATATAGATCCTTTTCCCTTTTCTTTGATCTCTTTGTGGTATAGCTTTAGTGGTGGTATTGCTGAGCTAAAAGGTATACACGGTTTTATAGCCCTTTGAGTATAGTTCTAAATTGTTCTCCAGAATGGTTGGACTAAGTTTACAACTCCATCAACAGTTTATTAGTGTACCTATTTTCCCTCACCCATTTGTTATTTCTAATAAGTATGTGGTGGTGTCTCAGAGTTGTTTTATTTTAATTTTTTTAATTAATAGTGATTTAGAGTACTTTTTCATATCATTATAATTGCCATTCTATTAAACTCTCCCTTGTGGCAACATAGCCAAGGAAAACAAATCTATACATTTTCCTTTTCCAAAATGTGTTTTATCTTGCCCTTTCAGTCAAGCACTTTTGTGTCAAGAGGTGAGAAACAAATTTCATGATCTGAAGTCATGATTGGTTATGCATTGATAGTTAGTGCTTGTCTCAAAGTTGGTTTTTGATATTGTGACAATTGTATAATTTTTTTCCTCCTGGTTCTGCTCAGCTTCCTCTACCTTAGTTCATACAAGTCTTTGCAGGTTTCTCTGATTCAATCCCCTTCAACATTTTGACAGCAAAATGATATTCCATTATATTCATAAACCATATTTTTAGTCATCCTCCATTTGATAGGCAACCCCTTGATTTCCAGTTGTTTACTACAATAAAAAGTGCTGCTATAATAACCTTTGCAAATGTAGACATTTTTCTCTGTTTTTGATCTCTTTAGGGTATACATACTTAGCAGTGGCATCACTCAAAGGGTATGAACAATCCAGTCACTTTTTAGATATATATTTCAATTGCTTTCCATAATGGTTGGATCAATTTATGGCTTTAACAAGAGCATGCAACTGTGTTTTTCCTCAAACATCTTTTCCCAACATTTCATTTTCTTTCTTGGTGATATTTGCCAATTATGAGGACATGAATAGAAACTCAGGCTTGTTTTACTTTTTATTTCTTTTATTATTAGTTATTGGGTGTAATTTTTCATGTGATAATTGATAACTTGGTTTTTTTTTATTTTGAGAACTGCTTAATGATAATTTTTGCCATTCACTTATTAAGGAGTGACTTTTGTTCTTATATGTTTGAATAACTTTTCTGTAGATCTTGGATATCATCAAGAAATTCACTAAAAATTTGTCAGTTATTTCAATTTTAATATAGCTTCTACTTGGTTAAGAACCTGCCTCTTCTCCACAGTCGTGAAACATATTACTTTTACTATTCTTCTAATTTATTTTGTGATATCCAAGATATATATCTAGGTTATATATCTATTTGGAGTTTATTGTGTATTATATGGTGTGAGATGTTAGTCCAAATCCAATTTCTGCCAGACTGCTTTCCAGTTTTCCCAACTGTTTTTTGTTGAATACCGATTCCTTACTCTAGTGACCAAACTCTTCAGTTTATTGAACAGTACGATATTATGTTTATTTGATTCTAGAACTTATGCTCAACTTTTCTATGTTTTAATCATTACCAAATTTAAGATTTAAGATTGTTGTTTTGTAATATAACTTGAAATCACTCAGTGCTAAGTTCCCTTTTACTCTTTTTTTTTGCTCTGATTTTCATGGGATTCTTTATCTTTTATTCTTCCAGATGAATTTTGTAATTATTTTTGCTAGCTCTATAAAGTATCTCTGTTAGTTTGGTTGGTATGGCATGGAATGAGGAAAATAATTTAAGTAGTACTGTCATTTTATTGTCATGGTTCAACCAATAATCTTTCCAATTATTTAGCTTTATCTTTATTTCTGTGAAGAGTAATTTGTAGTTGATTTCATATAATTCCTATATGTGTCTTGTAGTTAGATTCTCAAATATTTTATACATTCTGTAGTTATTTTGAATGATAGTTCTCTTCCTGTTAAAGTTTTGTTGGTAATATATAGAAATTATATCCAAATCCCACATTTAACAGATAAGAAAATTGAGAGTCAACATGTTTAAGTGATTTAAGGCTACACTGGTTAGAAATGGCACAAATGCAAATATAAATAAATGAATAAGGCTTATAGTAATATTCTGTTATTATCATTCCTTCCTCCAATGAGTTCCTTCCAAAAAATAAGTTATTATTCAGTCTTCATTATTTCTTTTCTATGTCAGCCTTATTATTAAGAATTCAAACTCACATTAAAATTACTTTCTAGTATATAGCATCCTCCTAGTTCACAGGTTATACAGAAAGGCATTTTTACTATATCTTAAGTCAGGTTTGGCATCATCTATTTCCTTATGGGGGAGTGGAGAAAAGAACTGAAGGAGCAGTGTGTCACACAGTATGTTAGCATTAGTGGTCTAGGTACCTTTATTTCTGTTTGAGTACAGCTTCCTTTTATTTAGTTCCCAGGTATCCTAGGACTTTTTTGACCCTATTTGCCAGTGGGAAAATTTTTTCTATCTCTTCTTCCTTCTAATTCAACACTCCAGGTGACCTGCTAGACTAAGCTTTATTTCCTTGGAGTTTTAATTCAAGCCCATGCTAAACCACTCTGTCTCTTAATTGATTTTCTTGTCTTTTATTTTTTTTTTCTGAAAGTCAAACCAATGATGTTCTGAGATCTAAGATAATCCCAGAGGCCTCAGAAAGTCTTGACAAAACGTACAATAGTAAGTTGTATTTATCCAGAATGAGAATCATATCACACATGAACCACAAGAAAATCAGCACATTACAAATTACTGAGAGGTGAAGACTATTCTAGGTTTTTCATCATGTGGCTCATAGACTCAGAATTGTGAGGGCAGCAACAAGCTAAAAGCACAGTCCGCCCAGCCTTGATCCCAAGCTTGGTACCAGGCTTGATAAGAAGGTTGAGTAACTGAGAGCACTCCTGGTTCCTCTTCACTCCTTTTAGGTGACACTGTATGGAAAGCAAATTTTATGTGCGTGCATCTTAACCAGTGGAAATGGGATATGATTCTCTAGTTTACACAGAGTGTATCTGGAATGCATGGAGGTTTCCAAGCCCCATGTGATTGACAGAAGCAGTGCAAATTGGCTGCTCACTCTTAGCAAGCAAATCAATGTAATAGGGTAACATGTTAACAGGCAAGCTGACAGACACCAATGTCTTTCTCTGGTACTGGGAGAGCCTCCTGAGATTCTTAAGCCATGTGCATTTACTAAAGAATAAATTAGGCACGAGTCTGTAGGGGCAGATCTATATCAAACACAGTTGTGTATATGCACACACTATAAACTATGAAACCCTCAGATTCTGGGCACAAAGGGATTCCTGACCACTGCCATCCTACCCCTTATGACCTGAATTCCCTTAGTGCTTGAGCAATGCAGAGCCTGTCAATTGAAACTTTTGCCTTTGAGTAACCATGCCCACTTATCCATCATTCTCCACGTATCATACTCTTCCTTCTTTAAGAAACGGAGGCAGCAGATTTGCTTGGCATAGCAGAAGATGGGGTATAGATACTGATGATTCAAAGCATATGTAGTCAATAAATTGACCTATCTTAGTAAGTGCCTTGATTAGAGCCCAGAAAAAGAAGCTACATAGGGCTATTGAGACATTTGCCTCAAGTATTGGCATAGGAGTGATCCTTCTTCCCCTGTTTCCCCTCCTTGCTAACTATCAGGATGTACAAACCTTGCTCCCTAGTCCAGTCCAGACTTCTTCCACTTCCCCTCCTAGGGTCTTGTGCCATCATATTCTTCCCCCTAGGCTGCTTTTATCCAGGGCAGACTGACACCATTTTCTTCTTTAGTCTGGGGATTCATGTTCCATGGGATTCCTGGGGCCGTTGGGGTAATTTTGAGGGAATCAAGAGGAAGAGGAGACTTCAGTTCAAATCCTGTCTCTAATGTTGATTACATATGTGACTATGTGCCACCCTAGTTAACTTCCCTGAATCTCCGTTTCCTCAGTTGTAAAATCAAGATAATACCTGTCGTACCCACCACGTGGGGCATCAATGTAGTACAGTGCATAGAGTACTGGGTTTGGAGTCAGGAAAACTCATAGGATTAGTATGAGGCTCAACTGAGACAAAATATATAAAATAATTAACCGACTTTAAAGGGCATATAAATGCCCTTCTTTGTTTTTATTATTTACAGGGTATTATACTGGTAAGTCAGGGGAATGCCTTAGATTTAGCATATATAGCTTTCAGAAAGAAAACTCAAAATGTTCTTGTGGACAAGAAGGTGAGTTATGGGCTACATCAGAACAAGACTCTCTTCCCCAAGAATTTGGAGACTGCTAAGGTGGATGTGTACAAGATAGAAATCTTTAGTGTATTCTGATCTAAGAACGGGTAGTGGTGACCACGTCCAAAAAGACAGTTTCTCCTCTCATCCTAAAGGAATGGGGAGCTGAGATGTTTTTGTAACTTAATTTCTTCTTCTGAAAATGGGACTGAGGAAGGAGGAGTTGAACTACATAGCCTCCAAGGTCACTTGCAGCTCTGCGTCTACAATCCTGAGAGTTCAGCTCCTGCTTTCTGAAGAATAAGAGGAGGGAGAAGCTTTCCTGGTTTCCTTCAAGACTCAGAAGTTCTACCTTTTGTAAAAAAGCTTTTCCCTGTCTTCCTTAATCTTAGTGCTTCTCCCCCAAGACTACCCCCAGTTTGACCTGTATCTATCTTGTTTGTATGTACTTGTTTGCATGGCATTTCCATTAGTAGATTCTGAGCTGCTTGCAAGCAGGATTTCTTTTTTCTTTTTTTTGCCTTTATTTGTAACTTCAGTCCCTGGTACATAGTTGAAACTTAATTAGTTTAATTAAATTAAGTTAAATATAAATTTAATTAGTTAGTTGACTGACTTACTGCCTTTTTAGACAGGATAACAGCCCCCATCCTTGGATCAAAATACATCGATTTCTGTCTGATTCTACAGGCATTCATTTTAGCTTCATTCTAATTCCTGATGTTAAAAGGTGCTATTAGTTAAATGTTTAGACACAGATTCAGGTAAAGGTGAAACTGAAAGGCATCTGGAGTCCCTTTCAGCTCCAAGATTCTGATTTTTGAATCCTTGCCTCAGTTGATAAGAGAACTGAAGCCTCAAAAAGGAAAAGGAAGAAGTATTTATATAGCAATTACTATTTTGCAGGCCTTGTGCTAAACACTTCTTTAAGATAAATATCTGATCTGATCCTAATAACTATAAGATTCAGGTGCTATTTTTATCCCCATTTTATAGTTGAGGAAACTGAGGGAAACAGAGATCAATTGATTTGCCAAGGATTACATAGCTACTAAGTATTTGAAAAATCAGCGACTTATTTGAAGAAGACCCACAAGTATTTCGCATTCATATCCAGGACTAGAACCTAGCTTTAGTCCTTTCCCCAGACCTCCAGACTGGTCCTTAAGCAACTATTTATGGAGCTAAAAAAACTGCTGGGCTTGTATTGGGTGGGGAAAGTAATGAACAAAAATAGACTTAAGCAGCAGGTTACAAAATATTGGTCTGAGTGACTCAGAATTATTCCAGTGAGCTTATTTCCATTGACTTGCACTATGTGCTATGTCTGCCATATTCTAAGCTCCCTAGTTCCATGTTCCCAAGCTCCCTTCTCCAATTTCCTGTCATCAGAACTCTCAGATGCCCTGTCCCCAGCTACCATGGGCTAGTGATGAATTTGGCCTGAGGGAGTCAGAGGACCAGGGATGCTACACTTCCGAAGGTTTTGAATGACTGATATATGAATCACCTTTAATTCCTTGGCTTCTACACCTCTTCTTTTTTGGGAAGCTGTGTTGAACACAAGGCGATATTTCCTTATATTTTTTGGTATGTATCATTTCTTTCCAAAATTGAATTTCCTTCAGCCCTAATAGTACTAATAATTTTTAAAAATATGATCTTAAAGTACACTGGAAATCTGTTTTCTTTTCATGTTTTTATCTCATTTTGTGCCCAAGGCATACATGTAATAGTATAAATACTCTTATTTAACTTTCTTATATAAATACACATGCTAATTGAGTCAGAAAAAAAAACAGATGTTCATAAATATAAAATTTTGATGATTCCTAAGGTTTGAATTTTATCAAGTCTACATCTTTAAAGAAAAAACTGAATTTATCCTTATTCTTTTCCTATTGATAATAGCAATGCCTCATATGAATATATATATATATATATATATATATATATATATATATATATATATATATATATACACACACACACAATTTTTCATTATGAAGTGTTTTTATGTCCATTATCTCTTATGAGTCTCACAATTCTCCAAGGTATATGTATGTCTGTATAAATATGTGTATATATATATATACATATATATATATATCTATATATATATATATATATGCATGTGTATGTACACACACATATACACCTACTACACATAGCTTGTACCCTCAGATTTCCCCAGATAGTTGTAATATGTTCAGCTATACTATCACCACTGCTTTGGACTCAGTCTCTGCTTACTAAGCTCCTGCCCATCCTTCAAGACCCAGAGAAATGCTCCCTCTTCCATGGTGCCTTTCATAACCCCACAACATTGAGATGATTTTCCCCCTAATTTCTTCAGATAACACTTTCTACCATCACCTAACACTTTAGACTATTTATGTTTCTTATAATAGAGGGATAAAACAATAGGAACCAGAGAATCACCTAAGACTTTGGACAGTAGATAGCTTCTTGTGGGAAGTTTAGGATTCTGTAATGTGAAGGTCAGAGAAAATGAATATATCCTTTCCTCTTCTGCTTGTTATGAGTGGGACCTTGTACCCTCCACTGTTTCCCACTCTACCCTCCCTTTTCTATCTTCAATCATTTCCATAGAAAAAAAGACCTTTAACCTTATTACTTCCTCAAGCTCTTATCCTATCATTCTCATTCTGTTCACTGTTAAACTTAAGGAAGAATGGTCCAATTCTTCAGTAATCTAGCAAATTGTTGTAAGGATCCCCTGAAACTATTTTCCCTCCCCTGCAACCCTTCCCAGGATGTCAGTTCTCATCGTAGTGCCCCTTCCTACATCCTGACTTCAGAGTTCCCAATGACTTCTGTGCCTGCTAGAATTTTGTCACCCTGGAGAACAATCATGTTTTAGACCTCATCTGCCTCCAATGTCAGTCTAAAAGTTTGAAGCCCTCAGCCTCATCATAGTTGTTAAATCAATTCCTTCTGTCCTTCCTGTTTCTGTAATTCCTATCTCTGATCATAAACTTCCATATTTTCCACTCCATCATTTTTGTTTTTACTTTTTTTAAATTTAAAACATATGTTTATGGATGAGTTTAGTTCTTCCATCACATTCACTTCAGAGCATTACCTCTCACATCTCTCTTCTGGGCCTAGTGAGCCATCCCCTACAACAAAGCAGACCAACCATGATCATGGTGAAGATGATAATTAAAGGTCAGAAAGACAGCCAACATATCCACCATATCTGACAATCAGTGCAGCATTTCTCATTTCAACAGGTCGTTTCCTCATTCTGACCGTACCTGCTCTCCCTTCCCGTCATAACTTCCAGTCTCTCAATTCTTAGCCAGCTTTGCAAGCCTGCTTCAGGTTTCCTTTCTTTTCCTACTCATTCCTTTAACCAGTCATTTCAATGGTCCTTAATTCCTTGGATTCAATACTCCAATACCTGGCTTACCAATTACCAACTCCAGAGTAAACTTCTTGGGTTTGAAACTCTGAATCAAGTTGTTTTCTGCTTTTGCTCCTGGACTGCCAAGAATTGCTGGTAAATGTTAAGAAAGTGGGATAGTTGGCTCTGATACAGATTCATCAGGTTCGTGCTATGTAACCCCTGCTGCGCCTTGCTCTTTGACAATAATTATCTTTATCCTTAGCAGACACCCAATGACATAACCCACAGTGTCTCTTCCAAACCCTTTTCACCCTTCTCAGGCCTCCCTTACCAGTCCATGTTTTCCCTTAAACTTGCCCCTTCTTCCCAAATTTCAGCAAAATCACTTAAGCTTCAAGCATGAAAACTGACAGAGGCAACAGATGAAAGAAGACTGGTTTTTGAGGCAGAGAACCTTGGTTAATAACCCGGCTCTTCTTTCTCCCCGTATGACTTTGGCTATTCATTACTTCTCTGAGTCTCAGTTTTCCCTGTAAAATGAAGGACGTTGTGTTATGATCTGTAAAGTCCTTCTGGCTCAGACATGGATCTTTGACTCTACTTCCTCTTTTTCCCCTTTTACAACCAATCGGTTATCTGATCTTGGTCAGTTTTGCTTCCATGATAGCTGGTATCTAATTTCCATGTGCTATTTCATCCCACCATTCCAGATGGAGCCCTTATCTCTTCTTGTCAACACTATTGCAGTTATGTTCTAACCCCGCGCCTCTAGCTTTTCTCTCTCCAATTTATCCTTAATAAACTGCTATCTGAAATGTCTCAGTACTACTCCCTGTTCCAGATCTTTTGATGGCTCATCTTCATTTATGGAATAAATTGAAGATTTCCTAGCTTGACATTCAAGGTAATCTGTAATTTTGCTCTAGTTTTGCTCCCACTCTTGTCATTCCCTGGACTTATCCTGAACTGACCTACTTCCCTGTCTTTTTTCATACTTTTCCCCATGCCAAGGATGGTCTAACGTCCATATTTTTGCCATTTGAAACCCTGCCTGTTCCCTTAAGATTTGACCTCAGGTGCCATCTTCCAGCATGCTTGATGGCTGTACTAAGCAAAAGCTGATCTTTTACTGTCTTCAAAGCTTATAGAAATCTTTGGGTTTCCTCTTCTCTTATTACTTATTCATACTCTCTGTTCCTATTAAATTTACTAGCATATCTGTCTTCTTCCCCCCACTGCTGGACTATAAAATGTTCATTGAAAGCAAAGATTGTGTTTTATTGAACTTCGTATCCTACTCAGGCTGAATTTATTGGATTGAATATAATAGCATTCGAAGACATACAATTTTTTTTAAAATTCTGAATTAACTGAAGCATTGTGTTTTCTGGGCCTTTACATTGCACAATGCTTGATACATAGGAAGCACTTAATCATTTTCTTATTCATTCATTCATCCATTCATTCCATAAGCATGGAAAATGGAGAGTTAGCTGTTCTTGCAATTTGGGAGTATTACTATAGGAATGAATAGCTAGATGGTTCAGTGGATAAGAGTGCCAAGTTTGGAGTCAGAAATATGAGTCTTCCTGAGTTCAAATCTAGCTGAAACACTTACTAGTTATGTGACACTGGGGGAGTCACTCACTTAACCCTGTTTGCCTCAGTTTCTCCATGTTGGAGAAAGAAATGAAAAACCACTAAGTATCTTTGCGAAGAAAAGCCCAGAAGGGTCATAGAATTGGGCATGACTAAACAATGACTCAACAACAACAGCAGCAACAAAATTAGGAACAGCTAGTTGGCACAGTGGGCACTGAGCTTGGAATCAGGAAGACTCATCTTCCTGAGTATAAATCTGGCTTAAGATACTATCTATGTGACCCTGGGCAAGTCACTTAACCCTGTTTGTCTCAGTACCTTCATCTGTAAAATGAACTGTAGAAGGAAATGGCAAAGCTTTCCAGTATCTTTGCCAAGAGAACCCCAACTGGGGTCATAAAGAGTCAGACATGACTGAATGGACTAAATAATAAGGTGTTTAGACATTTGAACTGGTCAGTTATAGCATGAATATCTTGAGGAGGGTAATGATATGTTTGTTTCAGCTTTAGAATGTTGTCCTCATTTTATAAGACCTGTTTCCTCAGCATTTCTAGGTCAGATAGTCCTCTTGAGCCAGATACTCACTGTTATCATCCAGTTTGATAATGGAAATCTTCTGGGGCCCAAAGGTATACTACTCAGAACTAGGCAAGACAAAAATGGGACATATTCCTGCTTTGACTGCTCTTCAAACAAGCCCTGGATTTGGGGAAAAGAGGAGGAGAGGTTTCTTGAGACTTTTCCTATGGGGCAGTCCTTCTGCATTCTTACGGCAGGGACACCCATACATATATCGTGATCAGCTAACATCTGGTTCCAGTGAGGACCAACCAGTTAGTACAAGCGTGCAGTTGACTTCTGTGTAGCTTATGTGGGCTTATGGTTCCACAGTGATAACCCCTATTCCCCAATAGTAATAATAAGATGTTCTTTAATTTCTATGGATCAGTGTGATGCCTGAGTGGTATAAAGTTTTTGTCTGTATTGATGCTGATTTCAGACCAGTACATTTGTTTAATTCTCCAGTTTGTATTTGTTATATAGCCTTGAGGCCCAATAGTTTGTAAAGGGTAGTTGGTTCCAATACATAGTTCTAGCTTCCTCATCATGTCTTTCTAGGTACTTGTTAGATGCTAAAATTTTGCATCTAGAAGTGAGGTGATACAGTTTCCGTCACTTCACTTCATAATTTTCATTGGTCAACAAATAGTAACATAGTAACAAATGACCATGATTATCCGTTTAAATAGCATTATTCCACAGAGATATTTTAATACCTTTCCAACGATCCTGTGAAGTTTCCAATATCATTATCCTCTGTCTTTGACGGTGAAGAAACTGAGTCACCAAGAGATGTAGTGACTTGCCCAAACACCCCGTGAGTGTCCAGAGATCCAAACTCTGATCTGAACTCTTTAGCTCTGTCCCAAATCCTGCACTTGAATTAATAACTGACTTTTTCATACTTTATATTCTTCTTAGTTGGGGCTGAAGTTGGGGGGGTAGTTATGGATACTACTACTACTATTACTACTACTAACAGAAACTATAATTTATGTACCAATAAGTAGCATTTATATAATGCCCACTAGGATTACCAGAAAGAAATGGAAAAAAAAGAAAAAAAATGAGTCATCAAAATTATTTTCTTAAGCATTTAGAGAACATAAGGAATCATAGTCAAGCAGAATATCTTTGAGAATAATATGTTGAATTTATTATATGCTTTAAAAGAAAAGCAAGCTGCATGTAATAAAGATTCCTAGTTCTATGTACAATCCTCTCTGGTCTTCTGGATATATGGTAAGTTTGGAATTTGTTGAAGCTGAATTTGTTAAGTTCAGAATTAAAGAAAAAAACATAACTGACCTTCCTTAGAAGATAGTGAAGCAGACCCAATGTCTGATTTTCCTTCTGGAAATTAGTAAGAATTCAATCTCTTTGCAGAAATATAAATATACTCTGAGGAATTTTATAGTGGATTGAGTATTGGACTTAGAATCTGGAAAATCTGGGTTTAATGTCATCTCTGACCCTTACTAGCTTTGTGACCATGGGGAAGTTGAATTATCTCATTTATCTTCACCAAAACTGGAAAATTTTTATTGCTCTTCGTGTTGTTCAGTCATTTAAGTCATGTCCAACTCTTCATGACCTCAGTTGGGGTTTTCTGGGTAAAGATACTGGGACAGTTTGCCATTTTTCTCCAGCTCATTTTACAGTTGAGGAAACTGAGGCAAACAGGGTGAAGTGACTTGTCTAGTAAGTGCCTGAGACTCATGAAAGTGAGTCTTCCAGACTCCAGGTCTGCCTCTTTACCCATTATGCCCTGGGAAGTAGACAGTGTTATATCCTCATTTTAATGAGGATGAAGAAACTAAGGTAGATGGAAGTTAAATGAATGTCCCTGCATTACACAGCTTGTAAGTTGTAAAGGCAAAATTTGAACGCAGGTTTTCCTAATATCCAGCTTCAGATCTCTATCAGCTGCACAATCTAGATGCCTACTATTAATCACTATCCTTGAAAGTTCTTGATAATTTATCCTTCTGGGATACTGCATTTCTCTAGTCTTTCTATGATTTGAAATCTGTAGCATTCTAAATAAATGTTTGTTACTTTGTCCCCTCTATCTCCCTCCATTTTCCTCCACTCTTCTCTTTTCTCTTTTTCAAGGACATGGTCAGAGACATAGTATGTTGGGCACATGCGTGCTAATTCAAGCTCTAAGTTGTACTCTTCTAGATATATCCCTAGTGATGGTGAGAGGCCCCCAAAGTAAGTAATTTATTATAGATAATTAAGAAATTACTATCAGTAGGCATCTCTTAGCTATCTGCATATATGTAGATATATACATACATCTAATTTATGTATGTGTATATATACACCTGTGTATATGTGCATAGGGGAGCCATCTCTGTTGTCCTGATCTCTTTTTTTGCCACTGGCTCCAGATAACTCTGGAGGAGAGAGTGAAGCCCTGCCTCACTTAAATCTAATTCACTTGCAGGTCATGACATCTCCATTTTGATGTCATGATCCTCTTCAAGAATGAAGGATAAATAACAACAAAAAATACGTGTATGTGTTTTTTATTAACTCAGAGAGACATATACAAACTTTCTGGACTACTTGCAACCAATTCTTAATGACGTTTCCCCTGCCAACAAGCACTGTCTCACACTGTCCAAAGTATGCTCAGGCTTATACATTTATTTTAAATTAACTGTAAAAACTAGAATTAAAAGGTGTCTGCTGCTACAAAAAAGAAAAGCCATGTAGTGTCTGCTACAAAGTTAAACATAAGTAAGCAATTTTTAAAATTACTCTAAATCTTGATTTAGCTCTATTTCTGTTATGTCCCCTTCAGTAGTGACTGTAGAAACTTGCCTGTAAATATGAGGTTGGGATAGGGAAGGAGAGAGACCCAAGCAAAGAGAGTATGAGAATACCCTTTTCTAGGACTTGTACATTTATGACCTCACTGATCCTTTAAGTGCTCTAGGAAGCAGATATTATTGTGCCCATCATTGGAATGACAAACTGAGGCATGGAGGCCCATGCCTCCTCTTGGCATTCCAAGCACTGCTCTAATCAGTCTTTGAACTCAATCTCTGTAATAGGATCATTCCATTTCTATTATCTGTCATTCTATTTCATGCTTTACTTTTCCTCTGGAACCCCCATTGCTGTTTCTTTAATAATCTTCATTGTATATAAATTACATGGAGTGGTATTTGAATCTCCTATCACCCCATTCCCACTTCCTTAGCCCTTTGTTGGCCTCCTTAGCTCTTCAGGTTCTTCCTTTATTTAGGGATCCTACCCTCAGTGCTTCTGAATTATCTCCCATTAAATGCTCTAATAAAGCCTAGGTCCCCTCTGTTTCCTTCTTTAGGTACAGTAGGGCAATGTGTTTGTACAGCTTTTGACCTTTCATCTTTTATTTTTAACCAAGAATTTCCTTTGAAGAGTCACTGATGATGGGAAGCGCTTTCTCTTGCTGCTGGGAAAGACACTATAGAAATAAAATATGTATTGTATTCCTACTCATTTGATTATCTCTTTCCCCAAAGCAGTTTAGTAAATTACCATGGAATTTGTTTTTTGTTTCTCCTCCTTTCTTTTAAGCAAGGAAAGAATTATAGCTGCTAAATTGTTCCCTAGCCTTCTTGCCCAACTTATTTTTCCAAGAAAGATTTGTGTACAATAGAACAGGAGAGGATGGGAAATAACTCGGAAGAGTTCTGTGCCCACCCTCCCAATTTTTACGGATCATGAATTGAGAGTTGGAAAGGACCTCAGAGACTATCTAGTCTAAACATCCTTATTTTATAGGTGGAGAAACTGAATTCCAGAGAGGGTGAGTGACTTAGAAAAAAGATCAGTTAAGTCACAAGAGATAGAACCAGATAGAAACACAGGCCCTTTGACTCTAGATCCAACATACTTTGCACTACATCATGGCTTACCTGTTAGAAAACAGCTTTGCCTCCACCATCACATCTTAAAAAGTGCTCTGCCCACAAACTCTAGAGAATCACATACATTTAACCCACACAAGACTCCTTGGGAAGTTTGTTATAGCACCTCTTAAGAAATTTCTATGTCTGTAGCTATACCTGCCAAGGTTCATCCTGGAACCATTCGGCCTACAACTTTTCTTTCTTTCTTTTCTTTTTTTCCATCAAATTTTTTAATTAGTTTTCAGTTTTCAACAATCACTTTCATAAGTTTTAAATTTTCTCCCCTCCCTACCCAAGATGGCATGCAATCCTACATGGACTCTCACATACATTCCTATTAAACACATTTTCACATTAGTCATGTTGTATAGAAGAATTAAAACAAATGAGGGAAACCATTAGAAAAACAAAACAAAGCACAACATAGCAAAATGCTTCATTCTGCATTGTGACTTCATAGTTCTTTCTTTGGATGTGGATGACATTTGGCATCATGAGTCCTTTGGAAATATTTTAGGTCCTTGCATTGCTGGGAAGAGCTAAGTCTATCAGAAACAGTCCTCACATACCATGGCTGTTACTATGTATAATGTTCTCCTGGTTCAGATCCCTTCACTCAGCATCAGTTCATATAAGTCTTTCCAGGTTTTTCTGAGGTCTTCTGGTTCATCATTTCTTATAGCACAATAGTATTCCAATACCTTCATGTACCACAACTTGTTTAGCCATTCCCCAATTGATGGACATCCCCTTGATTTCCAGTTCTTGGCCACCACAAATAGCTGCTATAAATATTTTTATACATGTGGAACCTTTTCCCTTTTTTGTGATCTCTTTGGGGCATAGCCCTAGAAGTGGTATTGCTGAGTCAAAGGGTATGCACATTTTTATAGCCCTTTGGGCATAGTTTCAAATTGCTCTCCAGAATGGTTGGATCAGCTGACAGCTCCACCAGCAATGAATTAATGCTCCAACTCTCCCACTTTTTCTCCAACATTTACCATTTTCCTGTTTTTTATCTTGGCCAATCTGATAGGTGTGATGTGGTGCCTCAGAATTGTTTTGATTTGCTTCTCTCTAATCAATAGTGATGTAGAGCATTTTTTCATATGACTATAGATAATTTTAATTTCTTCCTTTGAAAACTGCCTGTTCATATCCTTTGACCAGTTATCAATTGGCAGTCCACAATTTTTCACTCCAACATCCAAGAACTGGTTTTAGATTTGGAAGTGGAAGGACAAAAGAGACCATCTAGTTCAATCAACTAATTCTACAAATGAGGGAACTGAAATCCAGAGAGATTAAGTGATTTGCTCAAAGTCACACGGGGAAGTGAAAGAGCCGAGATTGCAGCCTAGGTGATTTGACTTCGCAGTAAAGAGTGGTATGGCCAGTTCTGCATACAAGACAGATTTATTCAGTTTCAGTATGAGAGAGGACTGAAGTAAGGAGAGAACTGAGGCAGTTAAGTGAGAGGTAATGAAAGCCTGACCTAAGGTGGGAACATTTACTAAGCACCTACAAGGTGTCAGACACCGTGTTAAGTGCTTTACAAAGATTATCTCATTTGATCCTTATGACCATCCTGTGATATAGGTGATATTAGTTTACAGATGAGGAACTGAGACTGAAAGAGGTTAAGTGACTTGCTCAAGGTCACACAGCTAATAAATATGTGAGGCTAGATTGGAACTAAGTTCTTCCTGACCCTAGGACCAGTGTTGATTTGATTGTGCATGGTAACTGAGTGAATAGAGAGGAGATCAGATGTGAAACATTTTTTGGAGGTAGAAATGGCAAAACTTGACAACTGATGTAACATCAAGAGATATAAAATGAAGAATGGAGGAAAATTCCAAGGTTATAAACCAAGGAGATTGGAAGGATGGTGGTGCTTTTGACAGAAATAGGGTAGTTTGGAATGGATATGGTTAGATTTAAGGTTAACAATGCTGACCATCCTGCCATTCTGAAAAAATAAGACTTCAAGTATAGTCCTAGGAAAAAAATGTACCTTTTTATCCCCCAGTGAATAGTCCAGCTAAGCTGACTTGTATGCCTTGTTTCCCATCTATATTCATTTGTGTGTGTGTGTGTGTGTGTGTATGTGCACATGTGCGCATACGCATCATCTACATGGGCACCAAGAGCATCCTTGATGATGGTATTAGAAGGTAATAAGTAGGAGGATGTCACAAATCTATCCCATATCATACAATTAATTGAAAGATGTGCCAAATACAAGATTAAACTCTCTTTGTTGATTCTAAAAATATCTAGTCATTAAAGCAAAATAATCCCTCTAACAAGGGATCTTTCATTCATATATAAGAATTATTCAAGATTCATTGAAGTACATAATAAAGGTAACTTTTTTTTGAAATACTGATCATCAATATCAGGTAAGGCATAAAACATCAAGACATATACCACCAACGTCATAGAAAAGATTGAGCTCAGAGTCTCAGTCTGAGAGAGATTCTTAATAGACAGTAGAGTTCTCCTGATGCTCCTGAATACATTGTGCCAATTGTTTTGAGCTCCAGAACACTGTAGATAATGACCTAAGATTTTTTTTACATTTTAAGACAAAGTTTTAATATATTTTAAATTGTAAAAATCATTCTAGGCTCCCAGTCATAGATTGTAGGCTGCATTTGGCCTTTGGGTCATAATTTACTGACCTCTGCAGTGAGATCTTAGATATTTATGTATTTATGAGTGACTGAAGAGAATGGCAGACATGTACAACCAATAAAAAATGAGTGGATAAAGAATGCCTGTTGTTCATGGCATAATGTGCAGTTGAATAGTCAACCTATAGAGCTCACATATAAACATATTTTTACCATCAACAAATGAACAATTGGTTGGACTCAAAATTAAGCGGTAAGAGAACAGATTGTACTGCTTTTGAAACATTGTACAATTCTTAATGTCATATTTCTCCATGAAACAAAGGTTTATATTTTAAATATTCTGAGAGTGTTACTGTATGGCTGGGAATCATGGAACATTGTAATCTCCAAAAAATTGACAATGGATATGACCAAGAAGGCAATACAGAATCACATGGAAGGTACAAGTAGGATATTGATATCCCCAAAAGAAATTTTCCCTACTTTCCAAAAGCTTACATTTTCTTAGGGGAAACACATAGGTAGGTAGGTAGGTAGATAGATAATCTATCTATCTACATACCTTCATATTTATATAGATGTACATGTATGTATAGGTATACATATGTATGGATACCCAAAATAAATAAAATATAATTAAATTCAAGGTAATTAAAGAGGGGAGATACTAAAATTTATGAGGATAGGGATTAGGAAAAGTCTTCATGGAGAAAATTGGACTTACATTGTATCTTGAAGGGAAAGAGTGATTTTGTGAAGTAAAGATGAGGAGAGAGTACATTCAAGGTATAAGAAATAACCAGACAGGAAATGGAATACTGTGTGTGAGGAACAAAGAGGTAGCCAGTTTGACTGGACTGTGGAGTGTGGGAAAATGTGTGATGGATAATAAGCCTAGAGAGATAGTGTGGGGGCAGGATGTGAAAGGCATTAAAATACAAATAGAAGAATTCATATTTTATTCTAGAGACAATAGAGATAGGAAGATCCAGTATCAAAAAGAGAGAGAGAGAGACATAGAGGGGGAAAGAGAGAGAGAGAGAGAGAGAGAGAGAGAGAGAGAGAGAGAAGAAGAAGAAGAAGAAGAAGAAGAAGAAGAAGAAGAAGAAGAAGGAGAAAGAGGAGAAGGAAAGAAGAAGGAGAAGAAGAAAAGGAAGAAAGGAAGGAAGGAAAAAACTTGGATTAGAGTCCCAGATGACTCCATGTATGGAATCTTAGGAGCTTGGGTATTTGGTATACAGGTGTGTCACCTCCTCACTCACATGCCTTATCCCCTCAGTGAGTGTTTTTCTCAACCTCTAATTACTTAGTACATTTTGTATTTATTTATCTCTTTATATGTCCTACTTCCCTCTCAGTAGAATATAATCTCCTTGAGGATAGGGACTATTTGGTTTTTGCTTTCCTTTTCCCAGTGCTTAGCATGATGCCTTGTACATGGTAGGAACCTTAAAATTCTTACTGTATTGAATTAAATAGATTGGAACCATTAGTCTATAAGAGGCTTCTTAGGCCAGACACCTCTTTTTCATGCCCCACAAGGACTTCATTTTAGGATTCATTCATTTAGGATTTCAGGATATGAATCTAGTACCAACTATTCTCAGTTCATAGGGATTGTGTTATTCTCTTACTAAATCTTACATGTTTCACAACTCCCTGGTCTCAGCCTATGAATGTAGCTGTAAAAGCTGTCAATCCTCAAATAATAGTGTAACGAATGCCTGTGATAGTCCCTGGAGGTGAATTAGAATCAGGGAGGAGCTGGTGGCCCAGACATTTGGAGAACTCTTGTGGTCATTCATCACCAGGAAATGGCCCTCATCAAGTCAGTTGCTGCTATTGCAAATTAGAAGCAAAAACAGGCATATAGATCTTTTAAAATTTCTCTTTTTTGTCTTTTTTCAAATGGATAACTCCACTTCTAAGGATTGCTAGGTGTTGGGAAAGAGATTTTTCCATCTACTAGGCTGTAAGATTGCTTTGAGTCTTCCCTCATTCTACTTATTTAATAATCAACATTAAACATCATGAGTTCTAAAACCTTAGTGACACAAGGCTGTTGAAAGGGAATGCTTTGACGATTTAATGAAAATCTGTTCCTCCTTAAAGGGATGGGGAGGAGCAAGTGGGGCATTTGGATGGAACTTTTAGTGTTACTACCATGTATAGTATACACTGTGCCGAGAACTGGAAATAAGGGGAACAAATTGTCAGATTCCAGTTTAGTAAGGATATGTGAGTTGCATATGGTCACCTATATCTTGTCCACGCACAGGGAGCAGTCAGCCTGTGACTAGTGTAGAACCTTTATTGAACAAATGCCTGGTTACCTATATATGGGTCATCTTCCCTAATAAAATGTAAGTGAAGGGCAGGGCTGGATCTTATTTCATCTTGGTATCCCAGGCTGTTGAACTGAATTGGGTTAGAAAAGATGACCCTTCATAGCCTCTCCCCTCCTCCCTTAACAATCCTTACTCCTTTCTATGTCAAATGTTATCCAGTCACACTGACCCTCTTCCTGTCCCTCTGACATGATATTGTATCTTCTACCTCTGTGTCTTTTCATTGGCTGTTCCCTTGCCAGGAATGTCTCTGTCTTTACCTCTACCTCCTGGCTTCCCAGACTTCCTTTAAGATTTAACCAAAATCCCACTTTCTGCAGGAAATCTTTTTTTTTTCTTCCTCACCCAGGGTCTTCCTTCTGAGATTGCTTCTTATTTGCACTGTAGATAGATGTTATATTTACCGTCACTTGCATGCTATCTGCCTCATAAAGGGTGGCCCAGTCGATGGAACACTGACCCTGGAGTCAGGAAGACTGAGTTCAAATATGCATCAGACGAACTGATGTGTGACCCTGGACAAGTCACTTAACCTCATTTTCCCTACAAAATGGTGCTAATAATAGCGCTTTCCTTCCAGGGTGGTTGTGAAGATAGAATGAGATAATGTTTTATGAGCGCTTCCTTCCTTCCTCGCTTCCTTCCTTCCTCGCTTCCTTCCTTCCTACCTTCTTTCTCCATTGGAATGTTACCTCCTTGAGCTCAAGAGACCCTTGTTTTTGGCCTTTTATTGTATCCTAAGCACTAGTACAGTCCATATTTCATGTCAAGTTCTTAATAAATGATTACTAATTGATTTACCACCTATGGGTAACATGCCTTCTTTTGAAAGTTCTTCAGATATCATAGAGTTTCAGGTCAATTAATTAAATATTTATTCAAACAGATCAACATAAAACAACTTGGAAGGATAGAGAGGTTAAAGGACTTGCTCAGGTTTACATAGCTAGTAAGTGTGTGGCAGAAATTTGAATTCAGGACTACTTGAATCCAAGTCAACTCCACTGTGCCATCTGACTCATTTACATCCTGGATATCATAGGGAATAAATGAAACTTCTTGAGAAAGGGAGCAACAGGGCTAAACCTGTGTTAGAAGTCTATTGATGTGGAGCATGATGTAGGGAGGGAATGCTTTGAAATCTGAAGAAGGATGAAACAAGTGAAAGAATATGGCCAAAGGCAGAAGACTTGACACTGCTCCTCAGATCTCTTGCTACTTTGTAATGTGGGCCTTCAGAGGAGAACTCAGGCCTTCCTTCTCTGCTTCTCTTGGAATGGACGGGGTGGTGCCCGAGATTTCATTGTGTTTCTTTGTCTGAAAAGGCTGATGTAAATCAACTAAAGGTGATTCAACTCTCCTTCAAAGCATCTGAGATACAGCAAGAGGTGAGAAGGAAGAGTAGAGGCATCATCCCTTGCTGCACTGTAGTGTGGCAAAGCAAGGAACTGTCGGAGATGGCCACCTTTGTACACTCTTTAGTAATGCCTAGAGATATGCAAGAGTGGGTTTGAAGGTGGATGGATTTGCATTGATATAGAGCAGTTGTTTTTTTTTGTTTTTTTTTTATTTAGCAAGTGAAGATCCCATCCATGATCAAAAGCAAGATATGTTTTCTTCTCATTTCAGCACTTTCTCTCGTGATAACCAAATAGACACTCAAAAGACCAATCTGTAGAAAAACTACCAAGCAACTGAAATGTGGTTAATGGTGACTTTTGCAGCAACAATCTACAAATCTGCTTGTCTGAAACAATAGAAAAGTCATTTTATTAATTCACATTTTACATAGGCCAGTAAAGCTTGAGGGTGAAAAATCACCCTCATTTTCCCCCCTCAAATGATTTACAATGGTTTCATGCCATTGCCATAGTCTCTTTCTCCCCTGAGCAGACCTAGTTCCTAGAGGCCAGATACAGTCAGCTTTTGTCTTCTTCTGGATATCCAAGGAAGACCAGGTTACTGCTCTTAGGAGAAGTGACCCATGATGTCAGACAGAGAAACAGATAGCACAAGTCCTGGTTTTGAGCAAAGGCTGTATCACAAATGGGAGTTTCATAGCAGCAGAAAGTCATAGGAAGCTCTGAGACATGGTACAGTGGAAATAGCACTGGCTGGGGAGTCAGAGGACCTCTGATGCTCATCACTTATGTTACTTTGGGCAATTCACTTAACTCAGCAGGCCTCCAGTATCCCTTCAAGCTCTTTGATCAGTAAATATTTATAAAATTATATTATGTTCATTCTAAGCATTGGGGATACAAAAAGAGGCAAAAGACAGTTTTTACCTTCTAAGAGTTTATGATCTAATGAGGGAGATAGACATCAAACATATGCATATTACACACATACACACACACATATATATACATACATATATATACATGTATACAAGCTATGTAGCAGATACATAGGAAGTAATTATCAGAGGGAAGGCACATGACCCTATTTGGATTTTGTCTGATTTTTTTAATAGACTACCCATCACACTGGATACTTTTGTTCATTTCCACAGATTTTAAAGCAGTTTCTGTGGGACTATCCTAGAGATAATACCACCTTGAGACTTGAAAAATCTTGTCTCTCTCTCTCTTTGCCATCTCTTTAAGGATACATTCCCTTATGCTGGATCAGTCCTATATTTCAGGAAGAATCCAAGTCCTCCTTAAAGAGAGCCTGACTTACTGCAGAGCAGAGTCTTAGGGAATTTAGAATGGCTTTATCAGTACCCACCTCTACCCTCCCACCCAGACTCTAGTGAGAATCCCCTCAGGGGAATCTTGGACCAGGGCCCATCCAGTCCCAGACATAAGGCCCTCAGGGAGGGAGAAGTATTCCAGCCCTAGTCTGGTTCCAGCCCAATTCCCTGGGGTGGCCCAAGGTATCCTGGAACAGTCCTAGCTTTTAGGGTGTGGGCCCAGGCAGGAAGCTACAGGGGCAGCAAAACTCCCTCCAGCCACAGAAAAGAAAAAGAAAAAGAGGTGAGCGGTTTGGCATGTCCTTAGGGACAGCTCATTGGCACTTCATTAGTTGGACTGACCATTTCATCTTCAGGGGATGACGCCTATTTTCTGATGTCTGCCTAAAACTGCTCCTCATTCATTCCTCTTTAAGTGGTACACTCTACTAGGTATAGGAAGACTTTAGGGTTTGCCCATAAGACTTCTTTGGGCTCATTTAAAAGAATAAGGAGGTCTTTGATAGATTGAGCTTCTCCTCCTGCTGGGCCAGAATTCAGGAATGTAGCAGTGAGACTGACTACATGGTCCTGGAAATAATCGAGAGACCTGGGTTTTAGTCCTAGGCCTTTCTCTTTGTAGTTGTGTGACTTTTGACAAGACAATGTCTGTGAGACTCAGTTTCCTTATCTGTCAAATGAGAATTCAGTCTAATGCAGCAAACATTTAAGAGCTCACTATATTCAAGATATTATGCTTGGTGCTAGGAATATGAGAGAAAAATGAGATAGTGTCTGACCTCAGAGAGATTGCATTGTCCATGAGCTATTAGACACAAATATACACAAAGTAATTTCAAGACAGGAAGAGTATTAGTAATTTGGGGAGCAGGAAAAACCTCATCCAGGAGATGGCCCTTGAGCTGAGCTTGGTAGGATACCCAGGCATGCTTGGAAGGAGAAGTGAAGAAGTGCATTTCAGGCAGGGTGTATAGTGTGCAGCAGGCAGCTGGCAAGCTGAAGTGCATTTTTACTAGAGACATTGGGGAGCTACTGAAGATCTGCCTGCCTACCCCCTGGGGCAACTATGAGCATAAAATTAGATCATGTGATAAAAGTGCTTTTGTGCATAGTATATAGATCATCTAAACATTAGGTTATCTTAGTTATTTCATCTTTTCCACTGGGGTTCAGATGGTTCAGAGACAAGTATTGCATGTTCTATGGAATCTCGCACAGGTGGATAAAATTACTGTTTTTAGTTGAATAAAAGTATTATTATTTCAGTTCATTCTCTGTAGGATCAAATGAGATGATATTTGTAAAGTTCTTTGCAAAATTTAAAGTTCTGCACAAATACAATTATTAGATATTAGCTAGGCTCACTAAAAGTATACTTGGTACAACTCCAGTAGCAGACTCAATGACTTATATATGCATATATGTATACATGTCCACGTATATGTATATATGTGTGTGCGTATATATGTATATGTATGTATATCTATTTACATACATAATTTTGTTCTCCACTAAGAGAACAAAGAGTTTTGCTTCATGTAGGTTAGAGATCATGAATATGCCATTTATTAAAATACTGTAGTTACATTTTCTATAAATTAATATTTTATCTAGGTAATCATGTAAGATAGTTGTTCTGTGGTAATGGTCTAGTTCCATCAAAATTCATTGGTTTAAGGAATATTGTGAAGACAGTTGTGAAGGACTTAGGAATTCAATGGAGGGACTGATGACAATTTCAGAGGATTCATGATGAAATATGCTGCTCCCCTCCTGAAAGGTGATGAACTCAGGGTACTGATCAAAGCATAACATCATCATCGTTATTAGATATGGCCGATGCAGGAATTTGTTTTGCTTGGCTACAACATGCTTGTAAAAGGGATTTTGTTTCCCTTGCTTTCTCAATTTTAGGGGTTGGGGGAGGTGGAAGTAGGAATGGGAATCCAGAAATGAAAGAAAATTTTAATTAAAAACAAAACAATGAATTGGTTTTGAGTCTTTCAGAATATTTTGAGGTTTATGTGGAAATTTGTCAGTACATAAATGATAATGCCAATAGGTTATGTCTCACTAGGTATTTGCAATATATGAAGTGTTTAAAGCCTACAGTAATGTGTTTTCCTGATTCACCATTTTCTTGCATCATCTTCATTGATCATTAAGTCTTGGCTACTATATATGCATGTATGTATATATAATAACACATAATAATTTATATATATGCATCTATATAATATAACAAGAATTTATTGTAATATGTTATATATAACCCTTTCTCTAGATAATGTTGGCAATGACTTGGTCCTAAACTGCTATCATAAGCCCCTCCATTTTCAAACAAATCCACATGACATCCATTTGTTATATATTTCTCTTTTGACATATTGTTGACAAAGTTCATGTGGATGGGTCTCCTGGAGGGCCTTTGAATTCTGTTCTGGAATCTTTGTCATTTCCAAGGCTCCATCCTGAAGGAACCATTTTCAGTTATGTTCAATACATCCATTACTGTATACCTATTACTCTGCTATTGCTTGATGAAGAAATGCCTGCTATTTCCAAAAGTATTTCTATGGTTTTTTGATTCATTTGTCATTTGTTCTCAATCCTAATCTTTCTTTTTTTTTGGCAATAAGCTTTCTAAAATTGCCTTAGCATAATGGATTTATGCTCCATTGTTATTGTTCAGGGTTTTGATTTTTGGAGTTTTGTTTTTAACGGTACTTTCTGTTTTTCTCTTAGGTCTGTTTTACATTTCCAAAAGTATACATTTGGACATTTATTGTAGAGGTATTACTTGCTTTAAATATATTCTTTTGATTTGACTTGGATTTCAGGATGCCACTAAATCTTATAATTATGAAGCCACAGCCTTCTCTGTGATATTTTTATGCCTGATGTGTTCTATTGAGGGAGACCAAGGTCTTTATAGTTATTCCTTCCATTACTTTGGTTATCGTGACTTCCATGTTCAAGCTCAGGATCTTAAGTCTCCATGTGTCTTTGGCATACATGTAGGATTACATACTTATTAAGTTTAAATGATATTTTGACATATTTAGAGAAAGATTCCATGACTAAGTAGTCAATAATACAGTTTGGTTTAACTCCATCTTTAATTTGGAAACCATACTTAGTTTTATTTAGGGAAGCTATTTGGATAATGGATTTAAAGCTAGAAAGAATTATAATAAACTTGAACTATCTTTCTGGAAAATGCCATGCCCCATTTTATCTAAGTTCTTATTGATGTTATTGTATTGGTAGTATATCCATATAGCATATCTATGGACATCAAATATAGTGTTCTCTTTATACTTGGGTCTATTTTCTATTTAGAGTATGTGAATAAACGACAAGTGTGGATCTGATTCAAAGGCTTCGTAACAATGAATAAAGGCAAAAAAAAAATGGTGTATGCATATGTGTATACACATATATGTATGTATGTGTGTGTACATATATATACATACATATATATGTAAAGCTCTTTGGAAATCTTAAAGATCTATATAAATGTGATTTATTTAGTTTTATTAATAGTAGTAGCACTACCGGTAGTGGTGGTGGTGGTGATGCTTGTTGGGCCTGTTGTTCAGTAATTCCTGAAACAATAAAGAACTGCTCGTTATGCCCTTCAGATTTTTGGCACATTCTTTTTTCCCCTCAGGCAATACATTTTTTTTTCTTGTGTTCATGGATTAATTTTCATGATACTAGTTCTCTTCTTCCCTTTCTCCAGTGCTCATTTAATTCATCTATCTATCTATCTATCTATCAATCTACCTACCTACGTATTTATGTATATTTATTTGTTTATTGCTAGACCTGAAATTTTATCTCAATAGTGAGTTCCCATTGAGGGACTTCCTCCATTAATATAATTTGACCGGTTTGCATTTTATGGAGCCGCATGGTATCCAGAGGTTGGAGAGCTGACCTAGGAGTCAGGAAGACCAGAGTTCAAGGGCTGCCTTTGAAAGATACTGCTTATATGACCCTGAGCAAGTCACATAGCCTCTTAGTGCCTCAAAATAACTCTTTAAGTACAACCCACATTGTTAGAAGGAAAACCATATTTTTTGCTTGACACTGAGAATGTTAACTCACTTTACTAATGATAGTACAGTGTTCTCTTTTCCCCTAGCATATTCAAGCCCTACTGGTCCTTCTAAGCATTACTTGACTCCCAATCCCAAGAAGGCTAATGCAGTGGTTCTGGAGTCAGATGTTCTGGATTCAAATCCCTGTGTAGTCTGGTACAGGTCATCTAACCTCCTAGGCCTTGTTTTCTCAGAGAAGGGGCTTCCAAGGTCCCTTTCCCCTCAAGATTTCTGATCCTATGAATATTCCACACTTTATTTATCTAGTTTTTCCAACTCCTTTTGTACTTATATTAGTAGTAAACAACTTAACACTTAATTGTTCTCCATCTCACAGATGCTAACTTTATCTCCCTTGCCTAGATTGCAAACAGAACAGGAAACTTGGCTTTATATTGCCTGAAGAAGCCAAAAATGTTCCAGGCATATAGTAGGCACTCAAAAAATTCAATGTTTAAAGTAATGAGATTGTTTTTGTTGTGGTGGTGGTTCATGGATTAGTTGAATAGCTTTACTAGGTATATCTAATTGATTGACATATTCTAGGTGGGCCAGTGGAATCAGGAGGACCTGAGTTAAAATTTTACCCCACACACCTAATAGCTGTGTTACCCTGGGCAAGTCCGTTAGTGTTTGCCTCATCTCCTCATCCGTAAAATGCTCTGGAGAAGGAAATGGAAAAGCACTCCAGTATCTTTGCCAAGAAAACACCAAATGGGGTCATGAAGAGTTGGACATGACAGTGAACAATTCTAGGTGAAGTGTTTCCATCTCCTTACCTGGAATATTATGCTCTGATTTGGGCATCATGGTTTAGGGAGAACACTGATAAGCTGGAGTGTATTCAGAGGAAGGTAACCAGAATGTCAAACGGCAAAATTTTGGAGATATGACACAAGACTTAAAGTACTTAAAACGCTGTCATATGGAAAACAAATTTGGCTTGTTCTTTTTGGTCATGGGGGTAGAACTAAGAGCCATGTGCAGGAGCTGCAAAGGAGAAAATTTAAGGCAAAAGAGCAGGAATAGGAAGCTGAAAATGAGGAAAAGGATTTAGATACAGAGCTCTCTTAGTGAGTGTGTAGGGAGCCATCTATATGTTAAAGCTAGTATTTACCTAACAATTTAAGGTTTGTGAAGCATTTTATAATATCCTTCATTTGATTCTTACAATAACCTTGGAGATAGGTGCTAATACTATCCTCAGTTACAGATGGGGAAACAGGCAGGCAGGGGTTAAGTACCTTGTCTGGGATGACGCAGCTAGTAAGTATCTGAGGCTAGATTTGAACTCAAGTTTTCCTGATACCAGGACTGACTTTCTATCTACTTTTCCACCAAATTGCTTTATATGATGTATATGCCTATAATATATATATATATATATATATATATATATATATATATACATACACACACATATATGCATATATACATATACATGTATACATATATGTATATAATTTCATGTTTATTGGAGGTGCTGCTGTTCCTTAAGTCCCCCATATAATCCTTTAGCTTCTTTTATGGGGTACAGTTATAGTTTATTTACAGCTCATTGTAAATGAGTTTACTTGACCTTTTTGGGGGAGCAGGTTTTTGACTAGAGGGAAGTACAAAGGATATGATCCTTAGTTGGACCCCAGTCCAGAAGGGAAAGAACGCAAGAAGGGAAGCATCTAATGCTCAGATAGAATGTAAGCTTCTGATGGTAGGGACAATTTCATTTTTTTGTCATGGAATCCCCATTTATGGCTACCTATCACACTGTAGCTCCTTAGCAAAATGATTATGGATTGATTGATTCTCTTTGATTAGAAAGAGAAGTCTGATACCAAGGAAATATTCACTATGCCAGTTTGTGAGTTTTATTTGCAGAGTAACTTCTACTACTAGCTCCCTAAACTCAGAGAAGGGTAGCAAAAAAATTAATAAAACAAATTAATCCATGGGGACATGGCCTTGGGGGGCCTGAAGATAGTCTTGTGAACTAGGTCTCTGAAATCAGCATTGTGGATTTTCCTCTCACTTGCTGGGTAGTCACCAATGAACCTCCAGATGCCTTTAGTTGACTTGTTTGTAAATACATAATTCTCCATCTCTCTGGAGAACAGTTCTGAGTTTCAGTGATGTCACTTTCATCAAAGGGTCTTCCAGGCCCATTAGAGCAGAGTATAAAGTATCATCATCGTTATAATTATTAATAACAAAGTTAAAATCCTCATATTGGAGCTTATGTCAAATTAGGTAGGAAGACAAATGAGTTAGGGGAGATGGAGGTAGAGGAAGCAGAGAGCTATGAAGCAAAATAATCACGTTCAGTGGACTAGTGTGTGTGGTAGGGGAGACATGTAGACAAGGTTGGGGGTAGGGGCACCAGGGGAAGAAGTCTACAATTTGTACCAGATGTGATCAGAAGCTAACGACCTGACAAACACCGTAGCCATAAAACAAATTCTTTAAAAAGGAAGCAAATGGAAATACAAGCTAGTGAAAGAATTTGCAGCAGCTGCCCTAAAACCATTTCTCACCTCATAAACAGGTCTGGGTTTGGCTTCCCCCCTCCCTCCTCCATCTTCCCCCTTCTCTGTTTTCCCCTCCCCCTTGCCAATGCTGAATGGGCTCTTCCACTCTGGTTGTCATAGCAACAGTTGCTGATGGAACCCTAGCTAGATGGTGGTATGCTCATTCCATAAAGGCACTCAGAATAATTTTGGGGTGACTTGTCTCAGCACATATTTGTACATGGCAGTGACGTGAGTTAATTGGATGGAGCGGCTACAAAAACAGCGCCTTATTTCACATTAATTCCTTTGGCAATGAGCTGACGCAAGGCAGAACTGTTAATACCTCCCCAGTATCCAGCACTTTTTGTCTAAGCAGCTTGAAGAAAATGTTATGCTTTCTGAATGGGATCTTTCATGTTCCCATCCTCAGTGTTTCACTGTCTTTACAAACATCTTTTCTGGTCCAGGGAAGGTGTGTGTTATATGGAGAGTAGAAGGAGAAATGGAGTCACAGGAGCCAGATTCCAGTCCTGACTCTGCTTCTCCTCTGGGTTTCAGTTTTCTCATCTATGAAATGGGAAGTTCTAGTCAGTCATAGGATCTCAGAGTTGAGTGAGAACTCAGTGGCCACCCAGTCCAAAGGGCACCTACTCTGGAATGCCTTCTACCATATTCCCAACAAGTACTCACCAAGTCTTCTCAGGAAGACCTTGAGTGAAGAGGAGCCTACAACCTGCTGAGAAAATCCATTCACTAAAGAGCTCTTCATGCTAGAATGGCCTGTAATTCTATGATATATGATATATGATATGATTTCAAAGACAGGGAGGTAAAGGTATTTTTTTCTAATGTTGCCCTTCATTCAAGCTCCAAAAAGGGAGATTGCAATATAAAATGAAGACGAAGCAAGCAAATTAATAGAACTTGCTTCCTCCCCCTGATCACCGTGTTCTAGTTTAGGACATTTGTCCCATTTGCTCTGCACAAGGGGCAGCTAGGGAGTGCAGTGGATAAAGTGTGGGGCCTGGTGTCAGGAAGACTCATCTTCCTGAGTTCAAATCTGACCTCAGACAACTAGCTGTGTCACCTTAGAAGTCACTTAACTTTTTGCCCTTGTTTCCTCATCTAAAAAAAGGGTAAATCACTCCAGTGTCTCTGCCAAGAAGACCCCAAAGTGGGTCATGCAGAGTCAGATATAGCTGAAAATTTACTTATCCTTGGGAAAACAATGGAAGTTAGAGTTCTCACAAGTGATGATTTAGGTCTGGATATGTGACCATGTGATGGGTTTACTACAAGCAAGAACTATAACCCCTCATTTAGCTTAAGACTTTGTTTCCTTATTTTATAGGTAGAGTGAGGCCTTGATAATTTAAAAGCAGATTATCACTGCTACCACAAACCAAGAGTGAAAAAAAGAAATAAAAGGAGATGAAGATCAGTTCAGTCAATTTGGCTAATGTTAGTGGTTCTGATAAAAACATAAAAAGAATTCAGATGGGGAGAAGGAGGTTCAAACCACTGAACAAGAATGGAGTTTTGGATTCTGTAGTTTTCAGGTCCTTACCTAATATTTTTTTCTTTTCCTCCAGGCCTGTGATTTAAAAGCTAAGATGTGAATTTAAATTCAGCCTCAGCCATTTGGCAGCAGTGCGACCCTGGGCTAGTTGCTATTGGTCTCAATTTTCTGAGCTGTAAAATGGGGATGATAATACCAGCATCTTCTGGCCAGGCTTCTTGTGAGAATCAGTGGGACAGCGGCCGTAAAGCGCTATAAGCACTTAATGAGTATTTGGACCCTGGCGTGGAAACTCTCTTTGCAAAGGCAGATCACCATGTTTTGTGTAACTTATAATCTTACAGGATTGTCTGGGAACCCTGAGAGGTTCGGGGTCCTGTCCAGGGTCATACAGACAGTACGTAACTGAGTCAGAATTTAAATTCAGTTCTTTCTGACTTCTTCCTCTGCTCTCTGTCCGTTCTGTTACACTCGCCATCCTTCCAATAGCTAGCTGGAAGTTCTGTCCCATTGAATGTGATCCTTTGAGTACTATAAAGAGCTGTCCAGCTTATCTCCAACAAGCCATTATAGAGTTTAGCAAACTTGCTTTAGTTCTGCCCATAAGCTTTATCTGTAGATAGCAACTTACAAGGCCTGTATCTGAGTGTGAGTATAATAAGAAAACGGTTGATGTTTACATAGGTTTAACAACTTTTTACACACATTGCTTTATTTGAGCCACAAAACGTCAATCTAAGATCTTATCTCCACTTTACAGAGAGGGGGAAACAGGTAGAGTTCTGATCTCACAGCTAGTAAAGGGCAGATGTTATATTTGAACCCAGGCCTTTCAAAATCTGAAACAGCTAGGTGGTGAAGTGGATAGAGCACTGACCTGGACTCATCTTCCTGAGTTTAAGTCTGGCCTCAGACACTTACAGGGTATGTGACCCTGGGAAAGTCACTTAACCCTGTGTGCCTCAGTTTCCTTATCTGCAAAAATGAGCTGGAGAAGGAAATGGCAAAACTCTCCAGAACCTTTGCCGAGAAAACCCCAGATGGGGTCACAGACAGTCACACAAACTGAAAAATGACCAACAACAACTTTTAAACTCTGATCCCAGCACTCTCTCTACTTACTGTACATGCTGGTTACACGTATCTAATTGTCACTGTATCAAGGTGAATATGGAAGGCTGTGAATCTGTCTTGCTGTGAGCATTCATCTTGCCCCTGAACAGTAAATAGACTCCTTCTGGGGCATCCTTGGACTATGAAAAGTCTTGAGTTCTCTGCTTCCCTCTTTCCACCACCTCTTTTCTGGCTCCTTGGAACAAAATTTTGGAGAGAATCCTTGAACAAACCATTAATTCTTGGCTCTTAGCATCCTGGTTTCTAGTAGAGTGAAAAAAGGATCATGTTACAGGTTTTGTAGCATAAATCTTGATCTCGAGGGAGAGTTTGTGTGTCTATCTTCTGTGTGCGCCTGCCTGTCGATCAGTAGAGGCCTCCTGTTGGGAAGCACAGCTCAACAGATCTGATGGCCGTAAAGCATCTGCGGATTTCACTGATACGTGGGTATTTTCCAGGAGTGTCCTGTGGTCTCTATGCATCCTCTGATCTACATGTTCAAGCCCATGCACTTAAATGGCTCGTGCAGAAGAAACTGGGGGTCACTAGGGATTGATCATTTCTTACTGCCTCTTGAAAATAATTGTTAAAAGACTTGTTCCAAATCATCGGGCCCTCAAAAATTCCATTTAGCCCTCAGAAACTTGCAAAGGTTTCACCCACATTCACCAACTTTTCAGGATCCCACCCATAGCTTTTTGCTTCTCTGAAACACAGAATCACCAACCCTCAGAGGCAGAAGTGAATCCAGTCTTAACCCAAGAAGGAATCCTTTCTGTCCTATCCCCACAAGTGTTTCTGTTTCTGTTGTGTGGTCTTCATTGATAAGGATCTCCCTTCCTCTCAAGGAAGTTTATTGCTTTGGGGTAGCTCTTATCTTTACCTACAATCTAATCCTGCGTCTTTGAAGCACTCACCTACTGGTCCTCGTCCTGCTCACTGAGACTCTGGATAACTTACCCCTGCTCAGAGTCTTCATTTGTAGAACAGGGACAAGTATAGGATCGATTTTCTAGGCTTTTTGTTAGGATGAAATGAGCTCATTGTGAAGCACTTAGGATAGGACCCGGAACAGAACGGAGTGGGCTTTATCTAAATGCTTGCTTATCATTGCCATCATCCTCACAGTAATTAATCATCACTAAAATGGGGATAACACCTGCGCTTGCCTTCCAATGAGGTAACAATTATACAGCACTCAGCACAGTGCCTGGAACATCATAGGTACTGTGTAAGTGCTTGCCGCCGCCACCGCCTCCGCTGTTCCACCTTCTCCTTTTCCTCTTGCTGGTAATAGCACCTACCTTCCAAGGTTGTGGTGAGGACCCAATGAGATAATAACTGTAAGGCACCCAGGACAGCATAGTAATAGTAGTCAGCACTATATAAATGTTAGCTTTCGTTATTGAGTCTCATCTCTCTTCCACATGACAGTTCTTCCAAAGCTGGATGCTTTTATGTTCCATGAATGTCCCATAAGGCAATCCTGTCCACTCACCTCCATATGCCAACGAGCAGCACTGGAGACAAGTTAGGAGCAAAGTTCTTACCGTTTCTTTTCAGAAATTTTGTTACGCAAACCAAGTGCATTTGAATGTGAGATGCCAAAGGTCAAGGCTGTAGCCATGTCAAAGGTTGTAGCCATACAAAGTGAGTTTTGTCCAGGGTTCCCAACTAGTCTGTAGCTATCACAACCAGCTAGCAGGAGGCTGACCTGACATGGAGTCTGACTTCCATTCTCCCTACTAAGCAGGCTGTAAGAGGAAAAAATAGGTCTGGGTGTCATGTTTATTCAGTTTACACATGACCCAGGACTCATGGGCATACCTAACAGATCAAACCACAGTTGGAATCCAGAAGGATTTTGAAAGACCATAATGACAAGCAAAAATTTTATAATATGAAATGTAGTAAGAATAAATATAAAGTCTTGTACTTGTATTAAAAAGAATTAACCATATAAATAGAGTGTCTGTCTGTGTTCATCCTTCATTTTCAAAGAAGACCATGAAATTGTTTGAAAAAAGCATGGCTAGACAAAAATAATTTATGTGAACATGATCAAGGATTGTCACTAGACTGCAGGCTCAGTGTAAATCAACAAAATCATGCACTGATTCCCCTTATCCCCCCAAAATTGGTAATTTGACCTTCAGCTACATTAAGAAAAGTACAGAATGAGGGACGTGATGGTCCTACTGTTCTCAGCTCTAGTAAGACCACATGCCTTGTGTTTGATGTTGGGACCCACCCTTTAGTGGTCAGCTAGGTCCTGAAGTCAGGAGCACATGAGTTCAAATCATACCTCCTACAGAGACACTAGCTTTGTGATTCTCACCAAGTCCTTTAGCCTTCTAAACCCACCTTCTAAACTCATCTGTAGAACAGGGATAGATATAGCACCTCCCTCCAAGGTTGTTGGTAGGTAAAGCACTCTGTAAACTTTAAAGTGCTACGTTAAGTGCTAATTACTATTATTTTTTAAAGGCAATTACAGTATGTATACATGTACACATATGTGTATATTTATATTTGTGAGTATATATTTATATATTATATATAATTTTATTTGTGTTTATATATAAATTATACATATATACATTTATTTATATGTGGGTATATATGTATATGTGCATACACACATACCCACCATATATCTATATCTATATATCTTTATATATGTGTGTATTTATATATTTGATGGCAGGAACTATTTTTTTTTTTGTCTTTGTGTTCTGCAATGTCTAGCATATTGCCTGACATTGATTTAATAAATGGTCATGATTGATTGATTGATTGATTCTGCTACTCCTTTATAATTCTTCATTGGTAATATTCACATCAGTTTTGTCCCTCTCTACTTCTCTTTGGGTCAAACTCAACTTTTTGGCAATTGTGGTATTCTATGACTTGCAGCCATGTAATAATACTGTAAGTTACTGATGTTAGAAAAATGGGTCTTCTCCTCTCAAGTAACTTCAGGTCCTTCATTAGTACTAGGAGATTTCTCAAGGGCGTTCTACCCTGTTCTCTTCTTCCTGTTCAATTCTGAGTTTCTTTTATTGTCCATATGCAGTGTCTATATTGATGGATGGACTGGCTTTATGGCTGGTCATTTGCATCTTATAGTTTTATAAGCACTCTTCATTCACTCCTTTTTTTTGTTTGTTTGCTTGGTGTGTGTGTGTGTGTGTGTGTGTGTGTGTGTGTGTGTGTGTGTGTATGTTTCCCCATGTGGATAGTTGGACCAGAATCCTTTGAGAGATTGTGGTTGTCATTTGGAAGGTTCTGCTGTGTTGTGGAGCCGGATGCCATCAGCACAGTATTAACTGGGAAGAGGGCTACCTGATTCTTCTAACCACCTGTAGGGAGTCCTTCCTCCATTTGTGTTACATCTCATCTACAAGTGGTGGACATCTTAACAAACATACGTCACCCTATTTTATCAGGCAGTCATCCAACCAATAAGCTTTAAAGTACCAACTATGTACCTGGGTATGAGAAGTTCTAGAGATATAGAGACAATAAGTAAATAATTCCTGTTACCTCTTAATATTAATAATTAGAGGGTCATTAAACAGAGTTATCTCCATTACTGCATTCCATTAAAGCTATCTTGATTTTGACATATACTTGAGAGAAGCTTTGTTAGAGACTCCTTTAGTTGGTGTTTAGAACTACTAAATCAAATCCTTTTTAAAAAATAGAGTGAACAAATAATAAGTGTCATGGGAGCTTGTATTCTCTGCCCCTTTTAGTTAGCTCCATATCATGGATAAACTTCCTATCAATTAGAGCTGTCCAAAAGTAGAGTGAGCTGATGCGGGAGATAGTTTTCCATTGCTGGAGAGCTTAAATCAGAAGCTAGATGACTACTCATCAAGTCAGGTACGGTATAGAGATATGGTTGGACTATCTAGATAACCTTTGAGGTACATTCCAGTTTTCTGATTTGGTGATTTTGAAAATATGCATATAAGCACTTCAGAGTTCTCCAGTGATATTTATTTTCTTAAATCTCTCCCTACCTATTATCCTACAACAACCTCCCACAAATGAATGAGTCTCTTTCCCACTCAAAGGCTAAAAATCCCAAATCTACCCTCTATCTCCAACTTACTTTTTATAGCCAGCACCCTTCTCTCTAATCAGACTAAGCTAGTCACTAGGAAATCCTTCTTCCATTTCACTGTTCTACAAGTGGCAAACATACTAGAGTTCACCTGGCACTCTCCTACCTCCATAACTTTCTCACATCATTCATTCAGCTTGAAATGCAGATACCCCTACTCAGTGCTTACTAGTTTTACTGCACCTCCTTTGTGAAGTTTTCCCTTAGCTGTCCAGCCCTAACGAAATTCCAAAGAGACAATGAACAGAAGGGTTTTGCAACTTTTTGTTGAGGGGTGAGGGTAGGAGAGAGGGGGACCAGGAGCCTTTAATTGATTCTATAAACAAATGAACTAGAAAGAGTGTAAAGAGCATACCCATTTATTCATTAAATCAAGTGGAAACATTTGACTTAACACAATGTTTCTTAAGGGGACATATTTCCAAAATGAAAAGAAACATTGCAGGAAAATGACGCCTTGTCTCATTTGGTTCACACCCAGCGAAAGAAAATAAACAGCTTAGGTGTAGTCCATACCAAACACACTTGTCCAGAAAATAGAATTTATTCTGAAATCTTGGCCATGTCAGCTGTTTATGAGGAGTTGAGGGTGTAGAGTTTTATAAGTATCCTTTCCATTAAAAATACAAGGGGTCAAAACCTTTAAAGTTGTGTTGTGCCTGAGGTTAGTAAAGAAGTACAGAAAGATTTCTAAAATAAATTTAGTTTCATTTCTAGATTTATTCTAGGTTTTTTGAGTTTGCTTTTTGTGCAGCTGAAACCACAATTTAAAACCAGTGTTCAAAAAACCTTTTTATCTTCAGTAGGAAGAATTTCGGAAATTTGATTCAGTGCAACAAACATTTAGTGGTTACTATCGTCTCGACCCTGGTGATACACAGACAAAAACAAAGCAGTCCCTTCCCTCAAAGACCGTACATTCTACAGACAGACAGGGTCAAGTTCATTAATATAATTATAGCTAACATTTATATAATGCTGTAAGATTTGCAAAACACTTGACAAGTATTTCATTCTGTCCTTACAATAACTCTGGGAAGTAGTTGCTATGATTATCATACATGGAGAAACTGAGGTAGAGAGAATTGTCCAGGATCACACAAGTAGGAAGTGGCCACGGCTGAATTTGAACTTCCTGACTCCAGATCCAAATCGCTATTGGCTGCCACCTAACAGCCCAGAGAGTCAACAATCATTCGTTTATTCAGTGTTTGCTGTGTGCCAGGTACTGAGTTAAACACTGAGAAATATAAGGAAAAAAAGGACAACCCAGCGCGCAGGGAGCTTTCATTCAGATGGGGGCAGATAATATGTAAAAGGAAATTGAAAAGGGAAGAAGAGTTTGTTACTCTCCAGGTGCTTTGTGAAGAAAGAAGTCCAGAGTCAGGAGCTAAGCCTGGAATAGGAGGAGGAGGAAATCATGCTGGACTGAGCCAACTGGCCACTCTCCTCCAAATGGAAACTTTTACTGGAAAAGATCATTCAGAGGAAGGGGCTTGGTAAGAAAATTGAAGTTCCAGGGTAAGAAGGCTGCTATGGCATGGTGACTTCAGATTTGAGAAATGTTTTACAAACATCCCATTTTGTCCTTCTAATAACCCTGGGAAGTAGGTGCTATTGTTAGCTTTTTTTTTTTACATGTGGGAAAACTGGGGCAGAGAGACTTGCCCAGGGTTATAACACTAGGAAGTTTCTAAAGCTGAGTTTGAACCTCTTCCTGATTCCAAGTCCAAATCCAGAAGAAATACAGGTAGTTAAAGGCTGAGCTCAGAATGGAATAAAGTAGCGAACCTGGATTGTGCGTGTGTATGTGTGTGTGGGGGGGGGGGGGAGAAATGCACCGTAATTGTAACAATAATACTAGCATTTATATTTAGCATTTTAAGGTATGCAGAGTCCTGTTACTTACATGATCTCATTTGGTGCTTACAGCAACATTGTGAGGGAGGCGCTCTTTTTATCCCCCATTATACACGCAGAGAAACTGAGGTTGTGAGCTGCCCAGAGTCACACAATTATTAATGTAAGTGTCTGAGGCACGATCTGAATACAAACCTTCTAGATTCCAAGTCCAGCACTCCTTCCACTGCACCACCTAGCTAAGTGTGTGCGAAAGAATTTCAGAAGGGAGACCGTGCTAACAACTCCTGGGTCAAGCAGAAGAAATGTTATAATAGAATTTCTTCCTCACTTGCAATAGGTGTACAACATGATAATGGGCCCAGCAAACAGCAAGTATGACACTTCTCTTGCTTTCTTCTGTGACTTCCTCCCTTTTTTATGCCTCCTCATTTGTGAAAAAGGGAATAGTCTTTGTCCCTTGATGGCTGTGAACAGCCAACAGAAACCCATCCACCGTGAACAGTCAAGTGGTAAGCATGGAATCTTCAGGTCTCTAAAAGGGCCCTGACATCATTTCCCTTCTAGCACAGAACACTTTGAATTCTTTAGCTCTAAGTAAAGACAATCAGTTCTACAGCTGAATGGAAGAATTAAGGCAGGGCAACTCTTTATGGCCATTTTCAATTTATATCACTTTGATGCTGCAATGCCAGCAGGAAAGCTCCCAAATCAATGGCTAAAGCCGTTATTGAGGACAGTGAGGCACAGGGTTACAAAATAAAAATGCCTTTTCCTTGCCTCTGTGCTCAGGAGATATTTTCAAATGGGCATCCTTGCAGCTCGTGGATGCTAAGAGTTAGGAAATCTGCTGTGGGACTTTGGGCAAGACCTTCAAAATGGGGATAAATCTACCTGTCCTGAATAATTGCAGGATTATTGTGGCAATCAAATAAAAGAGTGGTTATGAATGAACTGTTAAAAAATGCAAAGCCCTATAGTATCAAAGAGAACAGTTGAGATGAAGGTATGAAAGTCCAGCCATCCATTTGATTCATCCATTCGTTTACCAAACTGTTACAAGGCACTTAAGCAATGTGTAACAAAGAAATAAAAGCCTACCTTCACATTTTTTATTAATAAGCATTTAAAATACTTATGTAAATTGCTTGTGAGGCTAAAGTGGCCATTTTAAATGGAGACTGCCAGTATTGTGCCTAAATTCCGAACTCCTTTTTTCCTTTTGAGGGTGGGTAACAAGCCGTATGTTTGAATTAGACAGATCTCTAAGAATTAGACATCATCTAGCCTCCCTGTCCTTCTTTACAGTAGTTGAATGACTTTGGCTACATGTAAACTCACCATGTGGGGAATTTTTAGGAGCTATGTTTTTTAAAAAGCCTTTTAAAAACTATCTGATGATGGCTTTTAAAATTTTCATGTAAAATATCAAATGATTTTAAACATAGGCTTCCAGCCTGATGTGACTGTTATTGAGTAATTTTATCTATCTAAAGGAAATGTAAATGAGTAAATTCCTTAAAATGTGGAGTGAGAAAATGTTAATAGAAAAAGAAAGATAAAGGAACAAAAAGAAATAACAAGTATTTGGTGAGGGCAGGAGTAAATTCAAAGAATGCGGTCTTCCAGATAAAGACACCCCAGCTGAAAGGAATTCTGTATGTCCACATCTAGTCAAAACCATAGCTTGTGAGTTGCAATTAATGAGTTATCTTTTCTAGTTAGCCATATGACACAATTCAATCAAAGACATTTAATAAATTAGGATAGCAAAATATTGCAATAAAACATAAACCTAGGTCATGTCTTTCCACAAACACACACACCATTTCTGGGAAGAGTGAACACACTTAGGGAGCACATGTGTAGAGGCACACACATACAAGGTATATGCATGGCCACCCACATTTGTGGGGGAGGCAGCAAATACATTGGGGAGATAAATGAATTGGGCCACTAATTCCTCCAGTATTGAAGGGCTGACTTCTTCTTACCTTTTGGGTCTTCTTTTACTTTATTCTCCTTGAGGCTCAGTGCTGTACCACATGAATTTTGATGAACACAACACTCCCATCTTCTGACTCTCTACCATATCACAGATTGGTCCCATACTTGGAGTTTTCTTCTCCCTCATTTCCACCTCTACGTCTCGACTTTTTTCCGCTCAAATCTCACCTTCTGGAGTAGGTCCTTCCCAGTCCTCTTAATTATAAATTCTTAGATTGCCTTCCCTTTTCCTCTGTATATCTCTGATATGTGTTTAGTTGTTTCCACACCCCCCTCCCACATTGTAAGCACTTACTAATTGTGCCTGGTGACATCACTACATTGTTCTCAGTGGACTTTCTCCTGGTTATTGCATGATAGCTAAGTCATCTCTTCTCTATTCAGTCTTTGCTGGACCCTGTTCTGTTGGACTTGTTGCCTTCGGGTCAAGTCTGTCTTTTGACATGAACATTCTGTTTGCCAGAGAATTAAAGCTTTCCTTTAGAGAACTCACTCCTTGTTAGGGTGAGCATTCTTTAGGCTTCCTGGTATGTAACCCATCTGGGTTACAGCTAATCAGCCTCCTCTCTGACTGGGGTAGTACCCTCCAAAGAACAAATTGCTGAGACTGTCAGGGGGCAGGATGCCTCAGTTCCTCAAATAAAAGACCCCATCCACTATTCAGTGCAGAAGAGAACATTATAAGAGGACAATATCACAGAGAGCAAACCAAATCCCAAACGTACTCCTTACTAGCCATATCCCTGTACTTTTTATGTATATATGGTCAGCAAAGCCTATAATCTTTTCATGCTTTCAGCTCCTTTATACTGAGAAAGATTATTTCTTGGCCTGTGGAAATTTGCAAATTTGAGACAATCTTATCTTGGACATTCAGTTCCTCCTCTGCTCCTTCAGCAGGAAATAATCACAGTGAAAGGAACATATCTGAGCATTTATATGATGAATCCATTGAGTAGGTAGCATTGTAATAAAGCCATTACTTGGGAGAGAGATTGTGTTGAAGTGCTAGAAGGTGGGATTTAGCACCTGTAAAATCTAGAAATGAAGCCATCCTCAGACATTTACTAGTTGAATCTCAGTTTCATCATCTGTAAAATAGGGACAATAGTAAAGCCTTCCTTTCAGGATTGTTGCAAGGATCAAAATGTATTATATATATAAAACATTTTCCAAATCTTAAAGTGCTATGTAAATATTGGCTGTTGTTATCATCTCATCACCTTCTCATCCCATGAGCGCTACAAGATTCTGGGATTTCTATCTTATTTTTTAAAAAAAGAATTATAATCGAATTGGATGTTATCAGGATATATAATAGGATATTAGAGATCTTCTGTTTAGTCCAGTCACTTTATATGAAGATGAAGGAACTGAATATTTGATGTCAAAAGTTTCTGAATATTCCCAATCAAAACTCTTGGGGGAATAAGATGCAACTGGAGGAAACATATGAGTGGAATTCCACATTTGATACAAAATTGGAGGGGATGCACTGGTTCAAATAGTGACAAAAGTTTCCCCTCAATTATGGTGAATCTAAGTATAACAAACTGTTACACGTATGTATTACAGTGTATATCTGTTTACTTTAAGAGGCATTAATAGGGATGTTGCCTATATCCAGACCTTGTAAGTGTGGATTTATCAGACTTATGTGTCAGAGTCAGTAGATTATCAGAGTATAGAGTGGTATGTATGTGTGCATCTGTGTATGTGTTTGTCTGAAGACAGGGAAGGAAAACGAGGTTAAATGGAATGAAAGGGGAGATGGGAGTTGTTCAGGAATTATAAATCCCCTGAGCTTGAGGGTGCAAGAGGCAGCTAGACGTGTGGGGGATAGAGCTCTGACTTCCGAGTCAGGAAGTTGTTATTGTTCAGTGGCATCTGACTCTTCTTACCCAATGGACCTCTGTTTATAGGGTTTTCTTGGCAAACAGACTTGAGTGGTTTGCCATTTCCTTCTCCAGCTGATTAGGCAAATGGAAGTTAAGTGACTTGCCCAAGGTCACACAGCTAGGAAGTTTCTGAGGCTGGATTTAAACTCAAATCTTCCTAACTCTGAGCCGAACGCCCTGGATTCAGGAGGACCTGTGTTCAAATTTGACCTTAGACACTTATGAGTTGTGTGACCTTGGGCAAGGCACTTCCCCTCTGTCTGCCTTAGTTTCCTTGACCATAAAAGAAGGATAATGATAGCTCCTAATTCACAGGGTTGTGGTGAGGAACAAATGAAATAATATTCGTGAAGCAGTCAGCCCAGTGCCTGACACTGATAGGTACTTAATAAAATACTGCTTCCCTCTTTCCCCCCTTCCCTCCCTCCCTCCTTCCCTTGACTCCTCTGCCCTAGAGAACTGTATGAAGTGAAGCATTTTCACATCAATATCCCTGACTGTGATGCTGGAATGGTAAAAATACTGATAGGATCACTAGGAAGAATAGTTACCCTCTTTTTACACATCGTCTATTTTTGCTCTAGAATAAGGGAAGCACATTTTTAATTTAAGTCAACTATTAGAGTAAGTAGCCATTCTGGAAAAGAAATAGAGTTCCCTCTGGAGAGAAGCTTTTTATGACCCTTTGTAGACATTTGCAACTGTAATATGTAAAAGAGACCTCCCTGGAGAGGCCATTTCATTTTTGATGTGAAATCCAAATCATAAAAAAAGTAGGATATTTCAGAAGTGGCTACTACTTCTAGAGCAAGACGGGATGTATTCAGTAAGGTATCAAGGTCTTCAGCTTAATCCTGGATGAGATGCCTTCAAAGTCCTGTCTTATCCATCTTGGACCAGACTCCAGGAGATTTTTAGGCAATCTGATCTCAGTCTACATGTTAAGACTTCCTGGAGTTTTCAGTCACTTTTGACCTGTCCACTCCTGGGAAGAAAACTAATGAAAAAACCCAAAGAGAACAAAAGCTAGGGACGGGAGTTCCTAAAACTTGTGGCCTAATCTCCAACCTAAATTCATTTGTTCTTCTTTTCTTGGCACCCTCTCCTTTTACAGTATGTCCATAGACAGTTCTGGCTGAACAGTCATACAAGGAGTGTGCTGAGCACACTTTAAGGAGGAAGCTTCTGGTGGCTCTGGGTTGCCGGCAATTCCATTGTCAAGGCACTGCCTGCTGGCATAGTCTGTGGGCAGGATTTTGTTACACTGACTTTGAAGTGGCTCCACTTTGACGCACAATAAGAAAGTCTTTCCCCTGTTTGCCACAAAATGAAAGAGTAAACAACAGTTCTTTTAGTCCACAGCCAGAAAGACACATGCAATGGCTTCCATATGCAGTGTGGAAAAATCTATACCATTCTATACAAAGGAAGGTGACCATGCTCTAGAAAGGAGACATTGAATTAAAGGAAAGGGCTTTGGTGATTTCATGGCAGGCTCTCCTTCCTTTTCTGCTATTGCCCCCAAAATACAGCAAGACTTCTTACCTTGGGGTCTTAGGTAGGGTTCCAGGAATCAATGAACTTAGTAGCGAAAAAATACATCCTTATTTTCACTAATTCTTAACTGAATTTTATCATTTGGTTCAATTACAAATATTAAAACAATATTATCAGAAGAGGTTGTTAGTTTTTACCAGATTAAAGGTCCATAACACTAAAAAAAAAGTTATGAGCCCCTGGACTTGAGGCTTTCTGTGTATCATGGTAATACTGACTCTTCTTATATCCTTTCCTATCTACTCTTTATATTAAATCATTGACTGTAATACACTCAGATCAGTTATCCTGAGCATTATAAAAAATACTTTGACCATGAGAAGGCATAAAAGGACAAATGACATATGTCAGAAAATACAATTTGAAGAAGTATTTGAACTGAGTCTAACTTAGGAGTTGTTGTTGAGTCATTTTCAGTCATGTCTGACCCTGTGATCCCATTTGGGATTTTCTTGGCAAAGATACTGGAGTGGTTTTCCATTTCTTTCTCTAGCTCATTTTATAGATGAGGAAACTGAAGCAAACAGGGGTTAAATGACTTGCCTAGGATCACACAGCCAGTGTTTGAGACCAGATTCTAACTCAGGTCTTCCTGATTCCAGGCCTGGTGCTGTATCCACTGCTCCACCTAGCTGCCCTTCTTCTATAATTATACTTGGATACGACTGCACAAGCCTCTCTTCAGCTTGTGCACATCTCAGCCTGTTTCACCTTATCTCAATCACTGTGCTCCTGCTTATTTCCAGAAACTGATCTCTTCTTGCCTGTATTCTTCAGGGGTCTCTTGTGAATAAGGGGAAAGGAGTTTCCCTGCATGCCCACAACCTTTGTCCTCTAGTTAAAATATGCCATCTTCTCCCAAATATAGAATATTTTTCTAAGGCAGTAAATGCTAACTGACTGTATGTGTAATGTAATATTTTGTTCATCACTCCCAGGATATCATTTATTAGCCCAGTCAATGGTTGAATAGTCTAGACACTTATGGGATGACTTATTGACACTTCTGAACACTCAGTCTCCTCAGTGTCTTCTGGGAAGAAGACCAGTAGGTTCTTGGTAGTTTTAGTGATATATAATATATTAAAATTATGTATTATATAATAGGATATATGTGTAATTATTTAAAACTATAATTAATTTGTATAATAGCATCATTTTAAAAAATATATTACTCTGGCCCAGATGAGTCCAGAATATACCTCCAATTAGTTGTCATTTTAAAAAATTTCCTATAGTGTTTTATAATTTTATCTACACAAATCTTTGGTGTTCCTCTTGAAATGACTCCCGGATATTTTAAGAATTTCATAGTTATTTTCAAAGAGACTTGACTTTCTAAAATAGCCTCCTGGATTTTGTTATTGTTACTCAGATGTTTTGTTGATCTCTCTGAGCTATTCTGAGACAAGGCCATAATGAGCCGCAGGTCTCCTTCCACCAGAATCTCAGTCAAGTTACACAACAGTCATAAACCTCCATTTCTCTCCCATTCTTGTAGACTTCAAAGCATAAGTCAGCAAGTAGCTATGATGATGTACCTGAGACTCCTGCCCATAAATTCTTAAGGTTAACTAGACTAAAAAGTTATATTGTCTCTATTTAGTTTCCTTCTATAGTACCACAATGGGGGGAGTCAGTGATCAATACCTTTTCTTCACTTATATCAAACATTCAGAAAACCTTTTATAATTTATAAAGTTCTCTCTGTCTCTGTCTCTCTTTCATCTCTCTCCCCTATACATTACTGTCTCACAGGGTTCTTGTGAGGATATACCCATGTGTATACATGTATATACCTATATATATATATATAATATACACATGTGTATATATTACTATTTGACATTACATATATAAATGTTGAATATCATTTGATCCTTACAAGATTCTTATGAGAACTTGCTCAGGCCACATAGCTAAGTGTCTAAGATAGGATTTGAACACAGACCTTTCTGACTGCTAGGATCAGTGCTCTATTATTCCACCTAGGTCATAAAAGCGAGTTGTTTACACAGCTGTCTTTGCACCTGCTTCACCCCACTCCTGCAGTGCAAATATCCATTGAAAAGAGGTTCTTTTCCAGAGAATCCTTTCATTTTGGGGCTACCAGAGACTGTCTGGAATTGAACGTCTCTTGATTGACCCCTGGTGTGAATGGCTTAATGTGAGCTCTGAGCTGTTCCGTCTTTCAATACTGTACTCTGTCTTCTGCACCTGAGCCATCTCCATGCCTCTGTGACTTTATCAAAGTGGATACTTCATCCAACAATTGTGGATTGCAAGTCATTCATCCTTGCCCATTCTTTGTGAACATTTTGTCCATGTTCTATCATAACTGTACTATGGCGAATCCCCCCAATGTCAATGGGGACAGCAGGGAGAGTCCTTGAATTCTTCTAACATTCTGAAGATACATATGGAACAAATGGGCTATCCACAGCTTTTCTCCCTCTCTTGCTACACAACCAGTCCTTAAAAGTAAACCATTGATTTATTGATTTATCTATTCTTTGATGACACATTTTGAACGCTTGGTGGCACCAAATTGTTTATCCAGCACCCCCAAATAGTTTAGTAGTAAAAAAAAAAATGAACCTGCAAAGTATTTTACATTTATTTATATCTATTACAATAACCCTGTGAGGTTGTTGCTATTATTATTCACATTTTATAGGTGAGAATTAAATGAAGGCTCATGCAAGTAGTAAGTGGCTGAGGATAGACTTGATTCCCAGTTTTCCTGAATTCTACCCATAATACCACAGTGTCCAGGTGATGCGTTCAATCTTGTTGCCTGTAGTACCGCCCAAGTGCTCTGTTTGGTACAGTAGACCTCACTCTCAGGGTTTCCTCATTAAATGACTGAAATACAACTGTTACCTGGGTGTTGCTTAGCAGTGACACTCATTCTAAAGCTGCAGTCATTATCATCCCTGCTGCATAAGAGCCTCCTATTAATTCAGACAGAATATACTCGGAAAGAGTTAATATGGGAGCACACTTCTCACTTAGCGTAGCCCTTGGTCCTACCTCCACATGACAATGATGATTTGAAGTCCTTTTCTGGTGAAGGAGACTCTTTACCCTGACACTGGCTTCCTTGCTGTTCGTTGCATGGGATACTCCATTTTCCAATTCTGTGCATTTTTGCTGATTATTCCATGGCTGGAATTCTCCAATCCTCAACTCAGTCTTCTGGCTTCCTTGAAGTCCCTTCTAAAATCTCACTTTCTACAAGAAACTTTTCCTGATCCCACTTAATGCTATTGCCTTCCTTCTATTGATTATCTCTAATTAATCTAGCATATATCTTGTTTGTATATAATTGTGTACATACCTTCTTTATTGTATAATTATGGTGATTCCTCACCCCAAGCACATATGTAATAACACACCACAGCACAATACTCCCTAGGCTCAGACCTGCTTATTTTGGTGCTTAAGAGAGTGATACCTTGACTTGTGGATGTTGTTAACACTGATAGCATGGAAGCTCACTAAAAATCATCATCATTAATCTTTGCAAAATCCCCAAAATATAACTTATATAGATCAAATGATCTCTAGCTCTGGTAAGGAAGAACCCATGTAAAATCTGAGAGTGTCTTACAAAATCTTTTTGACCAATACTCCCACCAAGGGAAATTATGGGAAAACTGGTATCTGGTTCATTTTTTCTTCCAAAAAGGGCTCCAGTTCTCTTGAAAATGCCCTAGGCTAATAAAACATCTCACTGTGAAAAAGCTTCAGAATGGCTGCTTGGTTCAGCCTACAAAAATTACAGATAAAACTTCTATCTACTCCATTTCACCCTCAGCAAACTCTCTTCTCTTTTTTGAAGGGCATTAAGCAAAATGTCTTCTTCTGGGCTTCACCATGGAAGTTTAAACTGGGGGAATGTCTGTCAATTGGGAAACAGCTGAACAGTTGTGGTATATGATTGAATGCTACTGTGATATAAGAAATGATGACATTTATGATCTTAGAAAAACAGGGAGATAAATATCTTCTTTCTGAGTTAGAATAGGACTGCATTGTTCTTTAGTGTGTATATTTCCCTACCAATGGCAGTGTCTCTATCCCTTGGTAGAGAAACTAGAAAGTGGAAACAGAAAACAACTGAAAACTTTTTTTGGGGGGGTGGTTAATTTAACCTCACCTAACTATTCATTGACAGTTTCACCATTAGTTTAATGAACATCATGCCAAATAAATGCATCAAATATAATGCAGGGTTAAAGAAGACAGTTCTTAATACAACCAGTACATTTTCCTACTTTTGGTTAGAGAGAACCAAAGAGATACAGCTGGGTAAATCAGAGCCAGTTCTAAGGTATATCTATCTGCTTCTTTCTCCTTTCCAGCTGCACCCATCAGTCTTATGAAGAACAGGGCAGGTGTGTGCCATTGCTACTTGACCATGCAGATGTGGTGAATTGTACATCCAGTAGCCCAGGACACATGAAGTGTACTGTCGTCTGTGAAAGGGGATTCACCCTGCAAGCTAGCAGTGGACAGAGACTAAGGCCCATGCAGGTAAGTCAGGAAGTGCTTGATGGAGGGACCCACAGAGTCAACATGACCACAGGATTAATTTCTGGGTGCAGGAAGCTTCTCATTTTGTTGATTTTCATTTTGAATTAAAAAAATTTCCCCTGAAGGAGAAGAGAAGGAACTTCACCAAGAAGGCCTTGACTTTAGAGATGGCAAGGTTGTACATATGTCATCTGTGGTTCTGAGATAAGAGATTTTGCTGTTTGAATAAACCATGAATTTCTTTCTAGGACTGTGTTGCAGTAGGAATGCCTGACATATTCTCATTGCTTAAGTTTTTCTTGTTTGAAGTTAGGCTCATCCTGGTTGCTTTGTAGATGAGAATACCAAAGTAGTCAGAGATGCCAAAGGTTAGATGACAAGCAGCCATTCTGAAGTTTAGTGCCCTTTCTTTTAAAGAGTCTTAAAAAGGAAAAATCATCCCTTCCCTAGTCTTTCTCACCTCTTTTGAGAAGCCCCAAATCCATTGATTTAGGCAGAGATTGCTTGGTTCACTCTAGCTCTTTGGTTAGATTTCATGAAGTCCAGTAATCTGTCTACAAACAATCATTCATTCAATAATCATTTGATTGACAGTTGTGCACAATGCAGACATCATATTAGGTCAAAGGAAACCATTCTTCACCCATAAATCAAGGACCACTCATACCTACAGAAATTATGGAATATCAGGGGTGGAAAACACCTTTCTAATAAGGGAGGAGGAGCTTACTCTCTTCTACTTTGGGATAGCTCTCATTGTTTCAATATTTTTATTTCCATCAAGCCAAAATTTGCCTTCATATATCTTCTGATGTCTGTGGGGCCAGAGAGAGCAAGTCTACTCTTTTGGAAACTAATATTAACACCAAGTGGTTCTGAGGATCATGAGGGAGGTCTATGCTTTCTTTCCTTCCCCCACCTAATCATAAAGGATGAAGCCAAGAGAGCTCTGCCTTTGCCTCTTGGGGAACCATTTAGAGACCACACTTTCTTTCTCCTAGCCACTCTGCCTTCTCTCTTCCCTCCCTTTTCCAGAATCAGGGAAACTGGGAAGAGTTTGGCCACTGAGGCTTATTACTCCAAGTGAGCTCCATTTAGAATAATGGAAGCTTAAGTTTTTTGGACTAAGTTGAATGACCTGAAGTTCCTTTTTAAATTTCTACTTTTGGGTGCTTATAATATCACTCTGAAATGGAGAGCAAATGACTCGTAAAGGAGAGAGTCAGATTATGGAAGACATTAAATGCCTGGCAGAAGAGTTTGAATTTTATTTTATCCCAAGGGCATTAAAGAATCACTGAAGATTTTTGAACAGAGATGTAATACGGTCAGATCTGTGTTTTGAGAGTAATGGTTAGTCAGTTCTGTGGAGGATGGATTAGTGAGGGGAAACACTGGAGTCAGGGAGACCAGTTTGAAAGCTGTAGCAATAGTTCAAGTTAGAGGAAAAAGGGATCTGAAATAGGATTCAGATTCTGTGATTGAAAAGAGTACATGAAAGTCATTATGGAGGCAGGATTGGCAAGACAGAAATAGTTAATTGAATATAAGGGGTAAAGAAGAGAGAGGAGTCTGGAGTGAGTCTGAGGTTGTAATCCTGGCTGACTGAAAGGATGGTAGCATCCTCAAGAGAAAAAGGGAAAACTTGAGCAAGAACAGATTTGGGAGAAAATGTGCTGAGATCCAATTTTGATTTGTTGAATTGGGTAGCCTATCAGACTTCCAGGTAGAGATGTCCAGCAGGTAAATATTTCATGCAGAACTTGGGAGCTCAGGACTTTGGTTTTGTAATGCTTGGATAGAAATACATAGCATACAAAACCATTATTCTGTGCTTCTATCAGCAAAACAATTTAGAAAGGTAAACTTCTCTTCTGCTATCCCCTAGCTCATCCTAACAGATAAAGATTGAGCTACACTGGCAGAACTAGATATAGAAAAGTATTTTCTTACTGATCATAAGTTTTCCTCCCGTATATAAATGACATTTTCACAGCATGAGAATGGAGAGGCATTGTGGAATAATAATAACTGACATTTACATATGCCTTACCTCTGACTTATACTAGGTGTGTGGTCATAGACCAGCCACTCACTATCCCAGGAAAACCACCAAGACTATAAATTACAAATGAATCAGTAATCTGCATGGACACAGGAAGTATCTGTATTGGAATTTCTTTCTGCCAATGAAATCACAGGTTTGAATTCCCCTTACCCCAAAACAGTGAGAATTGAATATAATAAATTTAATATTGTTATTAAAAGAATACTGATTTAAATATAGGTTATTATGGATTCATTGTACAATTATAATTTCAATATTAATATACTATTATTGATGTTATTTTAATATTATTATGAATGTCCTGATGACATTTAAAGTTAAAATTACCCCTCCTTTGGACTCTAGTAGCCTTTGGATTATATTTAACATACTGTGCCTTGCAGAATAATTACCTGTATGTACACCTCACCTTTCTTACCATATTGTAAGCTCCTTGAGAGCAAGGGTGACATCTAATTAATTTTTCAATTCTACATGCCACGGGCATGATGTCTCATACATAGTATGTGATGAATAAATATTTGCCCATTTGAATCCAGTAACAGAAAGGCAGATACAGTTTCAGTTACACAGAAAGGAGGGAAAGAAAAAAGAAAGTAGGACAGAACAAAAAGTCATGAAAAATAGAGTGGGGAAAGAAGAATGGAAGAACTTATTTCTTGAGAAGTGACTAGAGATAAGGAAAGTGAAACTGAAAATGTTATATTCCCATTAAAACATCTTAAAAAACTCAAGAAAAGCAGTTGCATAGAGCTGAACAGTGTGAATGATGATCTAAGCAACACAGAGAGAGCTTGACAGACATTCTCAAAACGGAAATACCATAATTAAGAGTTTGGAATAGACTTTCAGGTGTAGGAGACAGAAACTACCTGGAAACAGCAATGGTGTTTTTCAGTGTGGTAGTAGGTCAGAGCCTTTCAGAGCTGAGAGCCAGATTGAAAATGCTGGTGGGATCTTCGTTAGCCACACAGAGTGGTCCACAAGGTATTCTCAGTTGGCTGTTGTCTCTTCCTTGAGACTGGCAAAGTTGAAGTATTTCTAGGAGGGTTTGGCCAGTGATCAGAAGGTGATAGGAATGATTTCTTCTGAAAAGGATCTATGTGCCCTTGAATTAGACAGCTATAAAATCAGACTGGGAACATCATATATGCAGTGAATCCTGGCTATAAATAAGCACACGGAGGGAAGGATTCTGGGGATTTTTGCTAATCGTTATATTTATGACCCTGGTCTTATTACGGTTTTATGCTGTGAAAGATGGTATCAATGACAGTCTTCTCTATCAGACCTTAGGCTTTTGGTGACTCTGATAAATGATACTTTCTCCAGGGCTCTTCTTATGAGAGAAGCGGGGTTATGGGTGATAGCCAGGATTTTGTGATTAATAATTTTACAATAAGAAATGGAAATTTACCATCTTCAAAGATGGTGTGGAATAATGAAAAAAAATAGTCCTTTATATTAACCAATATTAACTTGGATGGATATCTCTTACATGTAACCCAAAGATCTGTTCTTGGGCTTATAGGGAAGTTGAAAATTAGACACTGGGTTAAGAACTTTTTACAAATATTATCTCACAAGATCCTCAAAACAACCTGGTAAAGTAGGTACTGCTGTTATCTCCACTTTATAATTTAAGAAATTGAGGGAAACAGAAGTTGTGACTCACCCAAGTTCACATTTGCCAGTAAATGTCTGAGGGTGAATTTGAACGAAGTATTCCTGACTGTAGGTGAGCACTCTATTCATTGTGCTACCATCTGCCTCTACTGTTTGACCTCTGGATCAATGGCATGATCATGTTACTCCCTTGCTCAAGAAACTTTAGCACAGTGCCTGACACATAGTAGGTGCTTAATAAGTGCTTGTTGATTTGACTTGCTTCTGATATAAAACATCAGCTTCTTTGTTGGGCATGTAAAACTCTTTACAATCTGACTTCATTATCTTTTCATTCTAATTCCTTATTACTCCCCCTAATACACTCTACATTCCACTCAAAGAAATCTTTTTGCCATTCCCTATAAATGACATCATATGTCTTTCCAGTGTGTCTTTGAACAGGCTGTCCCTATGCTTGAGATGCTCTTCCACCTTACCTCCATCTCTTGGAATTCCTTACTCTTTCTCAAAGGACTAGCTCAAGTGGAATCTCCTTCAAAAAGATTTTTTCATGCTACGGAAGGTGGCCTAGCCCTATCAGATTTCAAGTTGTATTATAAAGCAGCAATCATCAAAAACACTTTGTACTGGTTAAGAAATAGAGGGGTTAGACCAGTGGAATAGGTTAGATATTCAAGACACAGTAGTCAATGAATACAGCAATCTACTGTTTGATAAACCCAAGGACCACAGCTTCTGCAATAAGAACTCACTGTTTGACAAAAATTACTGGGAAAATTGGATAATGGTGTGGTGGAAACTGGGCTTGGACCAAGGCCTGACACTTTACACAAGAATAAAATCCAAATGGATGCATGATATAGGTATAAAGACTGATTCTATAAACAAATTGGGGGAGCAAGGAATAGTGTATTTTTCAGATTTCTGGAGAATGGAGACATTTTTGACCAAACGAGATAGAGAACATTATGAAGTGCAAAATGGATAATTTTGATTACATTAAATTGAGAAGATTTAGCACAAACAAACCCAATGCAACCAAGATTAGGAGGGAAGCAGAAAACTGGGAAAGAATTTTTGCAACTAGCGTCTGTGATAAAGGCCTCATTTCTAAAATATATAGAGAACTAAGTCAAATGTACAAGGATACAAGTCATTCCCCAATTGATTAATTGTCAAAAGATATGAACAGAGAATTTTCAGAGGAAGAAATTAAAGCTATCTATAATCATATGAAAAAATGCTCCAAATCACTTAATTAGAGAGATGTAAATCAAAACAACTCTGAGGTACCACATCACACCTATCACATTGGCTAACATGATGAAATAGGAAGATGATAAATGTTGGAGAAGAAGTGGGAGAGTTGGAACACTAGTTCATTGTTGGTGGAACTGTGAGCTGATCCAACCATTCTGGAGAGCAATTTGGAACTATGCGCAAAGGACTACAGAAATGTACATACCCTTCGACCCAGCAATATTGTTTCTAGGACTGTATCCCAGAATCATAAAAATGGGAAAGGGTCCCACATGTACAAAAATATTTATAGCAGCTCTCTTTGTGGTGGTCAAAAACTGGAAATCAAGGGGATGCTCATCAATTGGAGAATGGCTGAACAAGTTGTTGTATATGAATATAATGGAATACTGTTGTGCTATAAGAAATGATGAAGAGGAATTCTTCAGAGAAGCCTGGAAGGACTTATATGAACTGATGCTGAGTGAAAGGAGCAAAACCAGGAGAACTTTGTACACAAGAACAACTGCAGTGTTCACGGAATTTTTCAGGTAGACTTAGTCCTTCACAGTAATGCAAGGATCTAAAAAATTCCCAATGGACCCTTGAGGCAAAATGCCTTCCACATTCAGAGAAAGAACTATGGAACTGGATCGCAGAATGAAGCAGACTATTTTCTCTTGTGTTATGTTTTTTTTTTTTTTGTTTTATGGTTTCTCTCATTCATTTTAATTCTTCTATGCAACATGACTAAGGTGAAAATGTATTTAATAGGAATGTATGTGCAGAACCTATATAAGATTGTACATCATCTTGAGGAGGAAGTGGAGAGAGAGGGGGAAAGGGGAAGGAAGAGGAAAAAATGTTAGATATATGGAAGTAATTGTAGAAAACTGAATACAAAATAATTTTTTAAAAAAAACTTTTTTCAGACTAAAAAGTTGTTAGATCCCACCTCTCTCCCATCATTTTACATACACACATTTTGGATATATGTGTTTATATTATATGTATATATAATATACATACATTTATATGTATATTATATGTAATACAAACATGTATGTGTTCGTGTTATATGTATATGTATACATATGTATGTGTACATATGTATGTGTGTTTACATATATATTGTGCATACACATATTTACTGCCCTGTGAACATATTATATGCCCCAAAGAGAATGCAAACTCCTTAAGAACAGGGGCCATTTAATTTAATTTTGTCTTGTTTATGTACCCTTAAGTGCCTAGCACAATGATTGACATGTAATAATCACTTAATAAATGCTTTTTGATGAAGAGAAATCCAGAAGGATGACAAGATTTAAAGATCATTGAATAATATCCATTTACAAATACATTAGTGATAAATGTAAAGTCTTATCCATGTTCACTATGGAGGACAAGCCAGACCAGTTTATAAGGAGGTTTTCACAGATTTCAATCACCTTATGATTCATCAGTATTATTATGGAAGCCTAAATAGGCACTTACTAACCTTGGCTACTTGGGGAGAAGTTTAGTGTCCATTGGCAGAGAAGTGATAGTTCCACAATACTCTACTCTGGTCAGAACACAACTGGAGTACAGATTCTATGACTCTGAGACTTTTGTTTTTTTTAAGTACCAGTAAAGGTTTTTTTCAAGTACCAATAAAGGTGTCACCTTTTACTCTGCCACCTTTGCAAGACATCTCTGGTTGGTCAAATTACTGGCTGCTGAGAGTCTACCAGGGAATATCTAGGGCCCGTGTTAATACAGCTTTATTAATAGTTGCAATTTGAGTGTCTTGGGCTCTTGCCAAACTTGTGGATTGTCCTGATCATCTTTTTAAATTTTCTGTGTTTAGAAGGAGATTCTGCTCACATGTTCTTCTGGCCTCTGGGACCAAGCTGTCCGTTGTGCTCCCCTTGATTGTGGCATTCCTGATCAGTCACACGTGTCCTACGCAAGCTTCTCCTGCCCGGAAGGAACTGCCTTTCTGAAACGTTGTTCTTTCTCCTGTATCTCACCAGCCAAACCTCAAGGTATCATCAACTGGGACTTCATTTAGGTGGAATCTAAGACTGAGAGATTCTCTGCATCACATTCCCTTTGTTGCATAATTCCTCTGTTCTCTTCTTCCTTTTCCCTGCTTCCACGTACTAGCTGTACTCTCATTCTTCTCTGATTGACAGTATTTTAGATCCCTATTAGTGAGAAGGTTCTGCTCTTCTTGATTGTTTTAAGACCCAAATCAATTGGGAATCTGAATTCCTTTTCATGATTTAACCAGCCCCTCTGCAGCGATTATTGTTGGAGAAGGTGTGGTGAAAGTTCTCTCATAATTGAAAGAGGTGTTCTTTTTGCAATAAAAAATTATATTATGCAAAAAATTGCATCAATGTATTCAGAGCTAAAACAGTCAGTTTTTGCATTTGGGGAAAGCATGAGGCATGCCTTCAAATCACCTTTTTAGGACTCATTCAATAAAGTGGAGTTAGGGGATAGGTGAGCAGAGCTTGAGCAAGATGGAAGAAAGCTCACCTCATGTATAGAAACAGTAGGGATAAGGTGGAAGCATGCCTTCTGATAGCTTCTTGTCTCAATTAACTATTGGCAAAGTCAGTGCTTTGTTGCTTTAAGCCCAGCTGTTTTAAGGCTTCTGAAGGAATTCAAATGTTAGCACCCTGTATATTTTAGTACCCTGTAACTATCTGCTTGAAATCTCACCTTGGTTATACCTTTGGGTAGCATCCTGAAATTAAAACTGGCTTTCATTTTGCTGTGGATTAGATTCCTTAAAGAAATCTTAGTGGGCTTGGTGCTCCCTTCCATTGTCACCTGCTCCAGAGGTCTCTCCTCTCCAAGTTGATCCTCTTCTAATCACTGTGGATTTTCTAGCTTTCTCTTTGAGCTTCTCTCTTTTATGTTTCCTGGAGTTAGGAATGAATCAGTGGTTGACCTGCCTTGAAGATGGGCTCTGGTCTCTCCCAGAAGCTTACTGCAAATTAGAGTGTGACGTTCCCCCTGTCATACCTAATGCCAACCTGCTACTGACCCGCTGCCTCCAGGGAAATCACGATGTGGGGTCCGTCTGCCGATACCAGTGTGAACCTGGATATTATGTGGCGGAGAGTAAAGAAAGCAAGCCCAGAAAGTAAGTCACCCGTTTGAGCAGCAATTGTTCTTGTCCTCACATTTTATTCTGTTGTTTGCATTCATAAAATTTTACACCAGAGTTTTAGAAGAGAGTAATTGTTGGCTGTCTACTTTGTTTCTGATTGTTTGCTACTACAAAAAGTAATGCTATAAATATTTTGTTGTATATGAGGCCTTTCTTTTTTTTTATCAATGACCTCTTGGGTATATATATCTAGCAGTGAAATTTATGGGTCAAACAGTATAGACATTTTGGTCAAGTTTTTCACATATTGACCAATTATTTCCTAGAATGGATGGACCAATTCATAGCCCCACCTCCAGTAGATTAGTTGACTTCTCTGTCCACAACTTCTCGAACTTTGAATGCTTCCCTTTTGTCATCTTTGACAATTGGTTGAGTTTTAGGTAGAATCTCATATATTTCTCATTTTAGTGTTATTATACAATTAGTCATAGAGACTAGGGAATGCAGACTAGACCTGTTACTGGTATTAGGAACTCCCTAATGAAAAAAACCTCCTTCTACCAATGCAGGTTGACACCTTCTTGGTAACTTATACTCTTAGAAAATTTAGAAGTTACATATACTTCGAGTAATTCATAGTGGTTTGTCCAGGATCATACAGCAATTATGTATCAGAGGTGATTTATGAATCTAGGTCTTCTTGACTTTGTCACCAGCTCTGTATCACTAATCCCATGCTCCTTTTAATGTGGCTGTTAATTGTTTGTACTTCTTTGGAGAACTGCTTTCCCTCCTATCCTTCTTCCATCACTTGTATGTTGGGGAATCGTCTTGGTTTTTAAATATTTTTGTTAGTTGCTTACAGGTCTTAGACAACGGATCCTCACGAAAAGAAATGTGATACAAAGATTTGCCCCATCTCCTTCCTCATCCTAATTGCTTTTTATTTTTCATGCAGAAACTTTTAAATTTCATGTAATCAAAAGTATTTCTTTTTTGTGATTGTCTTTCTTCTTTATTTGCTAAAGATTTATCTCCTCATCATAGTAGTGAAAGGCACATGATCTGGTTCATTTCTGTTTTGTTTATGGCATGTCTTTAATATTCAGGGCATGGATTCATTTTGAGAGTATTCTGGCATATGGTGTAAGATGTTGATGATTTCTGCCTGACTACTTTCCAGAAGTCTCAGAAATCCTTGTTAAATAAGGAGTGTTTCACCTCCTATGTAATTTATGTTTTCAGATGTATTAAACACTTTAGTTATTGAGTTTATTAAACACTAAGTCTTCTTGGAGTCTTTTTCTTCTAATCTGCTATATTGATTTTTTAAAATTTGCACCAAAAAATCTTGATAACTGATATAATTTGAGGTCTACAAGTGATATTCCTCATTTTTCCTTTTTTTCCTAGATCTTTTTTTTCCCTAGATCTTTTTATTGCTCCAGAGGAATTTCGTGATTATTTTGTCTAGCTCAATGAAAGTTTCCTCTTGGTAGTTTAATATAGACTAAATCTGTAATTAATTTTTGAGATATTATCATTTTGATTATGTTGGCACAGCCTAGCCATGAGCACTGAATACTTCTCCAGTTACTTAAATTGTTCTTTGTTTCCTTAAGGGATAGTTTGTAATTATATGTCTTCATGTATTGAGTTTGTTTTGCTAGATTGACACTCAGATATTTTATATCTTTTGTAGTTACTTCAAATGGTGCTTCCTATTTGATTTATTTCCTTCTGGGATTTATAACTGCTATCTATTGTAATATTCGTTTTTGTGGATTTCTTTAGTAACTTGATTCTTATATGAATTTATTATTTTTTAGCAATTTTTCTTTGTTGATTTTCTAGGATTTTTAAAGTAAACTATCATTTCATCAGCAAACGGGAATATATTTTTTCTTCTTAACCTATCTTTGTGGATTTAATTTCTTTCTCTTATCTCATTGCTATTGTTATCATCTCTAGAACAATGTCAGATTACATTAGGGAAACGTAAACTTTCCCAAAGTAAAAATGCTTTACTCCTAGGTTTATTGGGAATAGTTATAGTATTTCCCTATTACATACAATGCTCTCTTTTATTTTAGATGGATACTTTTATCATATATTTTTCAAAAGACTGTTCAATACTTATGTCATAAATTAGTATTGCACTTTGTCAAAGATTTTTCTGTATCAATAAAATCATGTGGTTTGGGTTTTTTTTAAAAAATATGATTATAGCATGTTAAATTATCCCAATTTTATAGAGGAGGGAGCTGAAGCTCTGATTGATTGTGATATACCTACTGTCACACAGCTAATAAATGGCAAAATTAGGGCTGATTCCAGATCTTACAACTCCAAGTCTAGGGCCCTTTGGAATTCTGCCTTTGATTTCTTTATATTTCCTAAGAGGCAGCCTAGCATAGCATAAAGAGGAGTAAATCTGGAATCAAGAAGACCTAGATTTGATTCTCTCCACATACATTTACTAACTTTGTGAACCTGGGCAGGAAACCTAACTTTTCTTAGCCTCAATTTTCTGATTTGTAAAATGGGAGTAAATATAATACATATATGATACAGTCAATGCAAGGATCACTTGCTTCTCTCAACCTTTATAATGTGAGGGAGTTATACTTACTGACCTCTAATGCCCCTTTTACCTCTGAATCTATGCTCCTTTGAGCCTCTGAAATGAGAATACATGTGTAAAGAGCTTTGGGAAAATTAAAGCACTATACAACAGCTATTAGTAATTAACATAGATACTATCTCCTGTCTGAACTCTCCAATCCGACAAAATTTTAGTGTCTTCTCTCACCCAAATTCTTAGAGTTCATTGTCTGATCTCTTCTTTCTCTCTTTTACTTATCTTGTATACTATTTATTTTTATGCATATTATTAATTCTCCACCCCCTCAAACCCTTCCCCACCCAAGAAAAGCTCCTTGTGGTCCAAGGCTATTTGGTTTCTGAGGTGTCTCCAGAGTCTAGCATAGTTCCTGGTTCATTATAGGAACTTAATAAACGTTTGTTAAGGTAAACTGAATTGACCATTCTTCACTCTCCCAACCCCTACTTCTGAATGTAACTGAATTCTCAGCATCATCATTCTATTACCCTTTACTTTGAGTCTACAAGGAAATTAGGAATACTTTTTTTTTCATCATGGAAGGAAAAAGAGTATCCTCCTAGCTCCATTTTGGACATTTTTTTTGCTGTCTTTATAGAGTACCCCTCTCCCTGCTTTCAGCTACATTCCTAGTGTCATAAATAATTATGGATAGGGAAAAATACATTTAACTTTGCTTAACTAAAAGGTACCATATAAGAACAAAATTAATCAGTAAATATGCCCCAGGGAACCAGTTGCAGATGTGTTCAGTGACTTTGCCTTATTCCTGAATGAATACTGAATGAATAATAATAAGCCACTTATTAACACTTAAAGAAGTTACAAATATAAAAAAGCAAGATAGCTCTTGCCTTCAAAGATCTTACATTCCAATAGAGAGAGACAATATATGTCAAAAGAATGAAAGTCAGGGAGATGTTTTGGAAGTCATAGGTAGTAAGTCTAGGAATAGTTTGTGTTGTTTCGCATATTTTTCCAGAGGAAGTGGTGGTGAGAGGGGAAGAGGGAAAAGGAATAAGGGAATATGTATTTATATAGCATCTACTCTGTTCCAGTTTCTATGCTAAGTGGTTTTAAGATATTACCTCATTAAAAACCTGAGAGGTAGGTACTATCTCCATTTTCAAGTTGAGGAAACTGAGCCAAACAGAAGTTAAACAACTTGTGTAGGGTCACACAGAGTGTCAGCAGTTGATTTTGAACTCAGGTCTTCTTGACTCCAAGTCCAGTACTCTATCCACCATGTCATCTACCAACCCAGGAGAGGTCACATCAGTAAAGGATTAAGAGGGTAGAACAGTGGTAGATCTGGATCAGGATAGAAACAGCAAATTCTCAACAATCAGGAGTCCAGGTTGGGCTAGATATGGAGAATATTCATTATTTAAGAATCATGACGGATGTAGAGAACACTTACCAATGAAAAACCCAGGGCCAGGGTAAATATGGAAAACTCTCGTCAATAAGCAGTGCGTGTGTTCGTTCTTCATTGCCAAAGAAGACCATGCCATCAGAGAAATAATGACAGGATTTGCAAATGACTGTTTTTTGAAAGAGGGCAGGCTGTGCAGGTCACCAGATTCACTTCTCCTCCAGAGCCATACGGATCCAGTGACCAGATATTCATCAGGATGACTGGAGATGAACCAGAATGAGGCAATTGGGGTTAAGTAACTTGCCCAAGGTCACGCAGCTAGTGAGTGTCAAGTGTCTGAGGTGAGATTTGAATTCAGGTGCTCCTGACTCCTGCACTGGTGCTCTATCCACTGCATCACCTAGCTGCTCCACAATAAGCAGTTCAGGGCTTATGGGGAGGGGTCAGGGTGTCTGGTCTGAGGTGTACTGCAGTATAGGATGAGGAGGTATGATGGCATTAACAAGGTCAGTTCCTTGACTGATACATATCTAGAATCACAGAATCTCTAATTTAGAGGGAGTCATGGAAAATCCAGTGACCTGTTGAACACTTTCAACTGTCTAGACTGTTCTAGACATCTCAAACTAAATATGTCCAAAAATAACTCACCTCTCCCAAACCCATCTCTCTTTTTATGAGGTGTATATTTTTGTCAAAAGCACTACTGTCTTTCCAATCACCCAGATTTGCATTGACTCTTTGACTGTCTTTTTTTATTCCTGCCCTCCAATCCAATCAGTTGCAAAGTGTTATCAGTTCTAGCTCCTCACCATTTCTCACATCTGTTGCCTTCTCTCTAGAACTTGGCTACTACTCTATTGCAGGCCCTCACCATCTCTTGTCTGGCCTGTTGGAGTCTTAAATGATCTTACTCCTTCCATTCTCTTCTGTCTGTAATTCATCCTCCACGAAGTTGATATTCCAAAATTACAGATCTGATCATATTGTTCTCCTGTGTAGAAAGTTTCAGTGGATCCCAATTGACTCTAGAATCAAATACAAAACCTTCTTGGCATTTAAAGCCCTTCACAGTTTGATTCTGACCTATCTTTATGGATTGATTTAATGCTACCTCCATTCCTTAACTCCAAGCTTTACATTCCAGTCCAATTGACCTACTTAACTTACTGTTTCCCCTGCATGGCCTTCTAGCCACATACTTTTGCACATACTGTCCCCCTTGCAGGCCCAGAATGCACATCTTCCTTATCTTCACCTCTTACATTCCACTGTCTCTTTTAAGGCTCATTTCAAGTGCTACCTCCTACAAAATACCTTTCTTGATCCTTCAGTTAGAATCTCTCACTTTGCATTTATTTTTAATGTTTTACCTTTGCTTATTTCCATACACAATTTTCTTTTATAAAATGAAATCTCAAGAAGTATTTAATTTTGTCTTGGTACCCTCAAGCCTTAGCATAGGGCATTTACTTGTTAGGAGCTTAATAACTGCTTGTTGAATGGATAAATGAATGAATAGGTATCTTTTGGACAACATCCCTTACATTCAGCTTCCACTTATAGATCTACATTTTCTTTGTGATCCCCCTAGCTCTAGTGGCAACTCCTTCCCCTAATAGAAAGATTCAACTAGAATTTGGGGGGAGGGTACAATGATACAGTCAAGAATAAATGGACAGGGGACAGCTAGGTGAAAGCCAGGAGCACCTGCGTTCAAATCTGGTCTCAGATCAGATTGTGTGACCCTGGGCAAGTCGCTTAACCCTGATTGCCTCCAGAAAAAAAAAAAAGAACATATGCACAAGTGTGTTGCCACTCTACAGACATCCTGAACCTATGCATGACATAAGAAGGGAGAATCTGTGTCCTTGCCCAGGAAGGCCATAGCAGCATGATAGAATCGTACACTGTGTGTGAGAAGGGACCTCAGGGACCATGTAATCCAGTCCTCACATGTGGTGGATGAGGAAAATGGAAGCTTTTAAGCGACTGACCCAAAGTCACACAGCTAAGTAGGTGGTAGAGCTGGGCTATAAACATAGGTCCTTTGATTGCAGAGCTAGCCCTCTTTTATTTTCTATTCTGTATTCTATTATCAAAGCAGTCTTCCTACCAATAAACAGCAGTGGCTCCCTATTGCCTCCAGGATCAAATAGCAAATACTGGCTTTTGAAGCTTTTTGTTACCTGCCCCATTTCTCCTTTTCTGTTCTCCTTACCTTACTCCTCTCCAGCGCTGTAGGATTAAGTGATATTATCCTTGTTGTTTCTGAAACAAGTCACCCTTGTCTCCCAATTGCATGCATTTTCACTGAATGACCCCTGTGCGTGGAATGTTATTTCTACTCATCGGTGTCCTGCCTTCTCTGATTCCCTTCAGATTTCAGCTAAAATTCCACCTTCTCCAAAAAGTCTTTCCCCAGCCCCTTTAATCCTAGCAGTTTCCGATTTATCTTGAATATATCTTGCCTGTACTTCATTGTTTATATGTTGTCTCCTCAATAGAACATGGGAGGTAGAGGCCATGTATTTGTCTTTCTTTGTATCCCCAGAACTTGGGACAGTGTCTAGCACATAGAAGATATTTATTAATATCGCAATAATTTTGTAATCAAAAATTCATAAGAGATAGCATTCTCGGAGCAATGATTTTCACCAGTACCTTCCCCCAGGGACTGCGCCCAGATGTAGAAAAGAGATAAGAAGGTTACTGGCTCTTGGGAGCATGTCTCATTTGCATATGTTCCACATCTGATTTGCATATATATGCATGTATATCCCATACTATCTATTCTCAGACAGTTTACAAGTTAAAAACATTAGTTCTGCACCACAGATTGGCATCTCTCAATTATTTTTCTTTTTTTTCATTATTTTTCACCCAGCCACAAACACCACATCAGATATTGACCCCCACCAGTGTGTGGCAGGGGAACATTTCAGGGGAGAGAAGGGTGTCACAGTAGAATTCTGCCTTGGACAAGGAAGTTCTTACTGGAACTTTGGGTCCTTTCCTAACCAATGGCTTTGGAATTCTGGAATTGCCATTCAGGTGAACAAGTATGGGGAAGATATGATTCTCTGCCTTGTCCTTAGTGCTCAGACACTCACTTTTCCCACCACAAGGCCAGGGCATGTGAGGGCCATTTGTTGATACAGCTTTGCTGGCTGAGAAAGTGGGTGCTTGAATCACTCCGTCAGCCTCAAATTTGGATTAAACATTTACATTTGTAAGCACCCTGCTGAGGAGAGATCAAATTATTTACTATACACTGTGTAAACTGATTAAATCTTGGTTTACTCCCGTTTACATAGCAGGCCATGGATTAGGTAATCAGATGCTTAGAAGCTGGGTGTAAATCACTGTCACAAGCTGTTTAGGTTTACCTTATGAACTATGTAAGCCTCATTCCTCTGTCAATGTGGCAATTCTTCGGCTTTAGAAATGGAGCCTTAAAGGTCCCTCTGGACATCTAAGTACAAGGGATGAAACTAAGCCAGGCCAGGAGAATGAATACAAGTCAGATTGTAGAACTCAGAGCTTCCTCTGGGCTTGTTGTTTCTTTAAAAATAAAATAAAATAAAATAAAAAAAGCCACGTCTTCCAAGAACAAATCTCACAGACACAATATTTTGGAATTGGAAGGGACCTCAGAGTCAGGCTAGTTCAAACTGTACCTTAATCAGACAAGTAGTCATCCAGTTTTTGTTTGAAAACTTCCAATGAGGAAAAACCCACTAGATCTAATTGTTACACATATTGAGCCTAAATCTTTCCTTTCTTCCTCTCCAGCTGCTAGACTGTCCCTCAATACCACCCCTTCAAGGTCACTATGAACCAGCTCTGTTTATGTGTTTTCTTCTATTTAGAATGGGGGCTTCTTGAGGGCAAGGGCAATTTTTGCCTTTCCTTGTATCCTCAGTGCTTAACACAATACCTGGCACGTAGTAGGCACTTAATAACTGAAGGTTGACTAAATCTGTCTCTGATCAACTTCTCTCTACTGCTTCTAGTTCTTTCCTTTTGGAATGAGTTGAGTGAGTCTAATTTGTTTTCAGATAATAGCCTGTTTTCTGTGCTGCTGCTTCTCACGTCCAATAAAGAATAATAGATGATTTTTTTTAAAGACCCAGGATTCAACTTCCTCTAAGATCTTATTTGTCTGAGCCTTGTTGCTTCAGAGAACCAATGCTCATTCTTTCTCAATGAAATATAAATATGTATGTATATACACACACACACACACCTGCATTTGAATTATACACACATGTATATGTACGCATATATATCTATGTCTATGTATATATATTCCTCACTAACCATAGGTATCCCCCAAGGCTCTGCCCTGGACTCTTTACAAATCTTTCCCTGTATCATTTCACTGATGATCTCATCTCCTCCCACAGATTTAATTATCATCTCTGTGCTCATGTTTTTCAAATCTACCTATCCTGCCCTAACCTCTCTGTTGGCCTCTCGTCTCATTTCTTCAACTGTGTTTTAGACGTCTCAAGCAGGATGTCCAGTAGGCATCATAAACTCAACATGACCAAAACTGAACTCATTATCTTTCACCCTAAATCCTTCCTTTTTCCAAAACTCCCTCTTACTCTTGAGGCCACCACTATCCTCTCAGTTTCGCAGGTTCACAGCCTGAGCATTATTCTCAATTCTTACTGTTACGCCCCAAATTGAATCTGGTCCCAAGATCTGTCAAGTTTGCCTTTGCAACATCTCTCAGACATGCCCCCTTCTTTCCTTTGATGCTGTCACCAACCTGATAAAGGCTCTTATCACCTTCAGCTTGGACTATTGCAATAGACTGGTGGACAGTCTGCCTGCTTCAACTCTCTCTACTCCAATCCATCTCCCTTCAGCCACCAAAGTGATGCAGGTCTGACCATGGCAGTCACTGCCTGATAAACCCTAATGGCACACTATCACCTCCAGGATCAAATACAAAATCCTCTATTTGGCTTTCATAAGCAACCCCTTCTGACCTTCTCTGACCTTTCTAGTCTTCTTAACCTTTACTCCTGAACATGTACTTTTTGATCTGATGAAATCATCTTCCCGGCTGTTCCACAACTAAGATACTCCATCTGTCAGCTCTGGGCATTTCCTCTGGTGTCCCTTATGTCTGAATTCTCTCTCTCTCTCTCTTCTCTCTCTCTCTCTCTCTCTCTCTCTCTCTCTCTCTCTCTCTCTCTCTCTCTCTCTCCCTCCTCTCCTCTCCTTTCTCTCTCTCTCTCCTCTCTCTCTCTCTCTCTCTCTCTCTCTCTCTCTCTCTCTCTCTCTCTCCCTCTCTCTCTCTCTCTCTCTCTCTCTCTCTTCCTCTCTGCCTCCCTGGTTTACTTCAAGTTCCAATTAAAGTCTCACTTTCTAAAGGAAGCCTTTCCTAATCCTCTTAATTTTGTTGCCTTTCTTTTAATTATTTCTTATTAATCCTGTATATAGCTTGTTTGCACATATTTGGATGGCAAAAATATGCCTTTATTTTTAATTATTTCAAACTGAAATTTAGCATTTCCTTTAATTATTTAATAATATTATTCTGAAAAACAGTCTATAGGTTTCAACAGACTGATTCCTAATGGGTCTCTTGACAACACTTAGTCTAGTTGGTTTTCAGTTTATTAATATGCTTTCTAAGATTTGTCAGACAGGTACTACCATTTCAGAACATTGTTTTTTATTTACTCATTCATTCCGTATTCCTTATGTTTAGTACAAATATACTATACAGGGAAGGCAGGGGTAGGAATTCTTTCCCAAGCTAGGAATGATGAGACCTGTGCTCAATCTACTTCTCCCAACCTATAGGCTCCAATTTTTTAATTCATTCATTAGTCATTAAAAAATAAAAACATTTATTGAGTATACATTATATATAGTCAGATGGTGTGTCATGCATGGGTCCTCTTTAAAAACAAAGTATGCACAACAATAACAATCTAACCACCATCATGCTAGGTATTAAGCCAGAGCTGGATTCTAGTTCTGCCTTTTCTTTCTCCTCCTCCTCTTTCTTCTTCTTCTTCTTCTTCTTGTTTTTCTTCTTCTCCTTCTTCTTCTTGTTTTTCTTTTTTCTTCTTCTCCTTCTTCTTCTTCTTCATCTTCTTTTTCTTCTTCTTCTTCTTCTTCTTCTTCTTCTTCTTCTTCTTCTTCTTCTTCTTCTTCTTCTTCTTCTTCTTCTTCTTCTTCTCCTTCTTCTCCTCTCTCTCTCTTTCTCTCTCTCCCATTTCCTCCCTCCCTCACCCCAAACTGGGGAGTAATATGATCAGAGTTATGCATTAGGAAGATTAAATTTGGTGTACTTATGTATGATATTTGGCAAACAAACTGCACCTGGAATGTAATTGATATGGGGTGCCCTAAATAGAGAAACTTCTACCAACACAATTTAGTATTTTCTCTATAACTCTAATTTTAGATTTAATTTTTTAAAATGTGTAATAATCTACTGTTCTATCTTTTTCCTTATGTTCTAAATATACAACAGTTGCTTCAGGCTTAGAAGGATTAAAAGTAAGAGACCATTACAACACAATGAAGGTTTCTATCAAATAAACTAATGACACTTAAAGTACTTTTAACTGTACTCTAGATATATAGCAAAAGCAAATGAGAGATTGGGTGAAAGGAAGACATTCAGGAAGCTAAGCCAAGTTTCTGCCTCTGTTTAGAAGTACTTTGAACAACAAATCTTGGTCTTTTGTTTGGGGATAAAATTTAAAATAACAATAATAGTCATGTAAATTTCCATAGCAATCTAAGACTTATAAAGAGGCAGCATGGTATTGTGATAGAAAGTTGGACCTCAACTCATAAAGATGTAGGTTCAAATCCCACCTCTATATACACTAACTGCAATCCTGGGCAGGTCACTTGACCCCTCGGTGCCCCCAACACCTTCCTAAAGCTGTCAATTACAGACGGGACCATTACTTTGAACAGGCAGAGTTTCCACAGTTTGGGCCTCTTCACATTGAAGAAACTATAGGGTGAGATGCCTTCCTCACAGTTCTTCAAGACTTACACACATGTAAATATGGACCTTATTTTATAGCTAAAAAAGCTGAGTTACAAAGAAGTGAGTTACCAGAAGTTCTGGGACTGGAATCTGAATTTTTAATTTCAAGTCTAGCTCTTTTCTATTAAGCTACATTGCTGAGAAAAGGAGGTATTAAGTGACTTTCCAAGGTAGGAGAAAAACCAGAGCACTGAGCCCTCAAGTAGAGAGGACCTTAGCATTGTTCCAAAGTGGTAAGGAACTGAGTGCTAAGGACGTCAGCCAGGAGAATCCTCACAAAGAGAACTTTAACTTGATGTTAAAACCCAAGCAATAAATAAATGGCATCATGGAAAAAGCACTAGACTTGACAACAGGGGATTTAGGTTCAGTCCTTGTTCTGCCACTGACCTGTAGGACCTTGATCAAGTCATTTAATCTCTAAGATCTTCAGTTTTCTTATTTGTAAAATGTGGGGAGTTGGCCTAGATGACATCTAGCTTCCCTTCTATCTCTCAATTAGTGATCCTTATGTAAATACTAATGAGTGAAGCAAAGGTAAGCCTGTCTAGTGAGGTGGTAAAGACCTTAATTCCAACTGTTTGAAAAGATTAGTGAGATGGGCGGGGCATACAGGAGTTGACTATTCCTGAAAGGGATGTGTACTTTGATTTTGAAGTCTTCTAGAAAATACATCATAGACAGGATGGGGATGCTAGTTCTCCAAAAATATGTGTCCAATGGGAATAAGTCAATCAGTAGGATTCTATTTCATAATTTGTGACCTATAGGAGGTTTAAGCTATTGTATACCCACCCAAACAATAGAAGCAAATTCCATCTGGTCTAGTGGATGTTATAGATGAATTAGATACCATATACAACTGGACTCAGAATGGGATGTCTTTCTAAGGCTTATTGATTTTCAATAATAAAGTATAGCCAAGCCTATACCTTTAAATATTCAGAAGAACCCATACACCATCCAAGAATCCAGGAGTAAATGGAAATCATTCTTAAAGTTCTTGCTCCATTTCTCCATATGGTTCTTACTAATATACCTAATCTTGTTCATCACTCCTTCATCCCTTCATTGGGCTAACTTCTTAATTAAACTTTAACAAATGTTTTTGGCTTATAATTTGTAAAGGATATCCTATTTTGACCTTGCTCAACTTTTCTGTTTGTTTATTTGTTTCTTTCCCCTACCATGGTTACCTTTTTTCATTGGCTTTTTATCTTTTTGTCAGAGGGTAAATTCAGCAGACTTACTTTGCCTAGCTTTCTTCTTGTTTCTGCTGATTGCTACACAATTAACTTAATATCAGAATTATTCACCTTTCCTAGCTCACTAAGATGGGCCTCTCTGCCCACCTACGAGATGTTGTCACATTTTCTAACAACTTCCTCCAGGCTAATTAGCAGCAGTACCAGCTGTTCTCCCTGACTTTCCCCACTGTATTTGTTATTTCAAAGTATATTTGTCTGAGGATGTTGTAGAAAAGAAGACAGATTTATATAGCAACTACCCTTCATCTCACATGGTGGCTACTTGATTAGGTACCTTGAGGGTCTAACTTACAGGCAGCTGTCATTGATGGTCTTCTACAAACATTTATTGACTAGTCATTCTGTGAAAGGTACTGTGGTAGCTGCTTGGGGATACACAAATGGAAAAAAATAAAAAGATAGTCCCTGCTTTTAAATGACATTCTTGCATAGAAGTTTTACACCAATAATAAAGACAAAAAAATGTGGAACTTCTCACTTGGATCTATGATCCCATTGATTTGGGCATTCCTCCAACTATGAAGATTACAAACCATCCCTATATACTTATTTCTTTTTGTGACTCTTGCCCTGTCCTCCTATATGTTGACCACAGGCAGTCAACTCAACAAGCTCAAGCGCTTCCTTTCTCTTGACATTATAAGGATACTAGTGGAGCGCTCTGTCTCCAATGATTTTTCATAGTTATCTGACTTCCCTTTAGAAAGTCACAAAGCTTCATTAATGATACCAAGGTTCTCTCAGAAACAAATGAAATCCTGTACTTTTATTGTCAGCATTCTACCTTTGTTGCTGTGTGGCAATGGCATGGGGTAGATACAATAGCCCCCAAAGAATTGAAATGAATACCTCCAGTAGGCAAAGAATATGAACTCAAAAGAAAAATTACTATTATCAGCTAGATGAGGAAAAAAAATGCTCCAAGTCACTAGTAATAGAATGTAAATTGGAAACATCCCTGAGGTTTCACTGAACATCCAACAAATTGGCAAAGATGGCGGAAGATGGGAATAGTTAATGTTGAAAGGTTGTAGAAAGAAAGGCACATTAATACATTGTTGGTGGAGCTGTTAATAGGTATAAACATTCTGGAAAGCAATTTGGAATTATGTAAAGAGAGTGATTAAGTGATCTATACCCTTTGATCCAGATATTCCACTACTAGGCATGTACCCCAAGGAGGTCAGTGAAAAAAAGAAAGGCTCTTTCTGTATGTGGTGACAAAGAATTAAAAACAAATTGATTAGCTAAACAAATTGTGGTACATAAATGTTATGGAATATTACTGTGTTGTAAGAAACACCAAATATAATGAACACAGGGAAGGAAATAGATCTAAACTGAACCAAGAAAACAATATATACAATGCCTACAATGATATAAATGGAAAGAACAGCAATCAGAAAACATTTGAAACCAAATGTTGTGAAATTATAATGATGAAGATTTGCCCCAAAGAAGACAGATGGGGAAATCTCTCTCTCCCTTCTTTGTATATGGTGGGAGTCCACAAGTACAGAATACTGCATATAACATCGAACATTTTTGATATGATCATTAGTGTTTTCCCCCTCTCTTTTTTTTTTCTTTGATTTTTAAAAAAGATGACTCTTGGGAAAGGAGAGGAGAAAGGAGATAATAAAGGGGGAAGTGGAAGAAAGATAAACACAAAAGGTATCAATAAAAATATAAAAAAATGAATGTTATGGAGGGGGCTATGGAGAAAACAAAAATTAGAAAATAACTAAGTTCATAGGAAAGGTCCAACACAGTACCATGTAAGGCTCAAGGAAGGACCTTGAAGGCTCAATCTGAGGTACAAAGGCATCATGGACTAGGTGCTGTCTAAGTTGGAATATGAAAGGAAAGTGGAATTTCCTCAGACAAAGATGAGGTGTGTGTGTGTGTGTGCGCGTGCATGTTAGCATAGCAACCTCAATTTCAGGCATAGAGGATCTCTTGTACAATGTACAAGGGATAGAGGGCAGACAGGGAGAAGGAAGGTTCTTCTACTAACAATCTATATGACCCAGGGCAAGTAATTCCATCTCTCAGGATCTATCTCAGTTTCTTCATTCATAAAATAAAGTGATTAAACCAGTTTTAACACCTTGTAAGTCTACATTTAAATTTAACCTAAAGTCATGTGACATAGTGGTAGAGAGAGCTAATCTTCTGAATCAGGAAGCCCTAAGTTCAAGACACATAGTGATTGTGTCACTCTGAACAAGTTCCTTAACTTCTCAGTGCTCTGTCCTTTCTCTAAAACACTTAAGTTGCAGAGAAGTCATTGGACATTGGTAGAAAGAGTTACCTCATCTGGGCATTCCCCAAGTCATTGAAATCATAGATCTGACTCTTAAATTTCTTTTCTCAATCACAAAAATTACAGAGAAAATATGTTATAAGAACATTAGTACTCCTCACTAATAACAGAAGCATCAACATGCTCACATTTTACTCATGACCTTAGGATCCTTTCCCAAGGCCCTAATGAAGCCTCAGTCAATCTCCAGTGGTCCTGGGCCTCACCCTTCTGAAGGACAATGATGGTTTGATTCTCTTTTTCTGTTGAGGTTGTAACCCATTCATTCCTAAGGGAAATAAATGTTCCTTGAAGCTTGGATAGTTGGAGATTTCCGAAGTCTGACTAAGTCTAGGTAGATCTAGAGGTTATATAGGAGGATCATCAATGGAACCTTGGAAGCCATTAGTCTAACATCATCATCTTACAAATGACTGTGGCTGGGGAAACTGAAGTGACTTGCCCGAGGTCACACAGGTAGAAAGGAATGGTACCAAGACCTGAACCTTGGACCTCTAACACCAAATGCAGCCTTCTTTTTATGGGAACACATTTTCTCCACTGTTAATCCAGAGCTACTCTTTCTAGGCTCCTACAGACAATCATCATCACTCAGTGTGAGGGGGGCTTCGAGTGCTTGGCTCTCCAAAAGTTTTCTTTCCAGTCAATAAATAAGCATTTATTAAGTACTTACTGTGTGCCAAAGTGGTAAAGTGCTAGAACTACAAAGGGAAACAAATAGACAGTCCCTTGTTCTCAAGGAACTCATGTTCCAATGAGGGGGAAAAATACCATGCAAACAAGTACATAAAAAATAGCTATATCTCTGTTTATCTATCTATCTATCTATCTATCTATCTAGAGAGTATATAGAAGGTAGTCTCAGAGAAAAAAGGGGATGGGACCCAAGAGGCAGAAAAGAGGAAGAGGAGTATTCTAGACATGAGGGGGAGAAGGTAAAAAGGCACAGAGTCAAGAAATAGTGTGTCACATGTAAGGATGGTCAATGTCATGGAATCATAGCATATGTGGAGAGTAGTAAAATTTAACAAGAGTGGGAAAGTAAGAAAGGTCAGATTTGAGGGGCTTTCAATGCCAAGAAGAGGATTTTATATTTGATCTTGAAGATCAGGAAACTAATCCCAATACCTTCAAACTGGTTAGTGTCTTGAGGATCTCTTTAGCTGGTATATGATAGGGAGTATTCCTCCAGCTGTTTGCCTGTTTGGCCAGAGCTGTACTCATTACATTCCTTTCACTACCTGGTTTCCCTTGACCGTGCCTCAGAAAAACAACACTGAAGCTGGCAGAATAGAGCTGGTATTCAAGGTGGGAGTTGCCCAGGATCAGCTACCAGAAGCAAAAAAAAATACATTTTACTTGCCTATAAAACAGACACACACATCAAAAAGAGAGTTCATAACCCCCCCCCCAAAACTTTCCTCCCCCTCCTCTACTCAGACTCTGTCTGCTCCCCTTAATTCTGCCTTCTACTGGTCAAATGGTCCAAGTACTACAGTGGATTCAAGTAGACCATGAAAGAGGAAGAAAGGTGGATGTGGGGAAAATGAGATGGAAATGAAACAGTCAGCAAGATGGAGCTGGAAATACTTCAAAAAACTTGCAGTGGGCAAATGAGGACAAGCTAGTCTGAGAGCAAAAGGATGGGGGCATGAAATGAACAGTATTACGTAGATGTTGAGACTGCTTCACTCTTCTCAAACTTTAATTTAAGCCTCTAAGACAGAACTAGATCCTTCCTTCCTCCCTCCTTCCCCCCTTCCTTCCTTCCTTCCTTCCTTCTTTCCTTCTTTTCTTCTACCATTAGCAAGAAAATAGAAGAAGGAAATTTATTTCTGTTGAGGCCACAACCATCCTTCCAGACACTCAAATTTATATACTTCATTCCTCACTCACCCACCTAGCCACTCAGTTATCAAATCTTGTCATTTCTACCATCTCTCATATAAATCCCCTTCTCTTCACTCACTCAGCAGCCCTCATGAGCTCTTGCTTTAAACTGGACTCTTTGCCCCAAGTCTTTCTTCATTCTATCCTCCAAGCAATAGCCAAAGTGAGATAATATTAGATGTAGCTAGGTAAGATGGGATGGAGTTCAATATCTGAAATAACAAAGATGTAAGTTCAAATCCAGTCTCAGACATTTACTAGTTGTGTGACCCTGAGCAAGTCATTTAGTATTAGTCTCTCCTCATCTGTAAGATGGGGATAATAGCAACATATACATGCCTCCCATGGTTGCTGTGAGAATGAAATCATATTTGTAAAGTGATCAAATAACATATATTTGTTAAGCACCTATATAGCAAATATTAGGTGCTTAGTTGATGCTTGTTCTCCTCCCTTTCTCCGTCAAATGCTTTGCAAATCTTAAAGTTCTATGTAAATGCTAGCTATCATTATTGTATTACTTCCCCACTTAATCAATTCAATGACTCTCTCATATCCCTCTCAAGGCCCACCCCTTTTCTCATTGGGGAATTCTTTCTGGGATTTCCATTTTGGAGAATGGCTCAGACTGGCCTTTATTTTCTTCCCAGCCTTGTTTCTGGCTTCTGGACTTCAAAAACCATGCTCTAGAACCATCTAGAACCACCTAGCACTTAGCAATGTCTGGCAAAGAGTAACTGCTTAACAAATGCTTATTTCCTCCCTTCTTTCCTTTCTTCCTATTGTCTCTAAAATCAAATAGGGACTTCTCCATTTGGAACATAGAACCCTTCAGGCTTAGTTCAAACTCTACGTTCAATGTGGGGTCCTTCCATATCTCCTTGTGTCTTTACCCCTAAATTATTTCATTTGTACTTTGGATATCTTTATATATGGAGAGAGATTAATCTTAGGTAACACTTACCATTTGCCTCCTTTGCCCCTACATACATGCTGCTAAACGAAAGTGAAGAAAATCATTTAACGGTTCTGAATGGATCCATTACAAATTGTGTTATACGTACACCCTCATTTGGGCTCTCCCTGCTGCAAAGCCCTATACCTGTCTTATCAACTTTCCACAATGACTCTTGTAAACTTTTCTATCCCTCCTCAAACCTCCTATGACTCCCTTTCCCCCCACCTTTTATGCAGAGGAACTTAATTTATTTTTTACAGGAAAGAAATGAAGCTATTTGCCATGAGCTCCCTCTTTTTCCTTCTTCCTCATCTTATTCAGATGTCTTCTGCCACTCTCTCCTCCTTCACCCCTCTTTCCCATGATGAAGTAGTCTTACTTCTTACCAAAGCTACATCTGTTACTTCTTCAAGTGATCCCATTCCATTACATAGCCTCTAAAAGATTGCTCCTTCTGTCATCCCCTCCCTGTCACTTGTTTTCAATCTCTCCCTGTCTACTGGCTCTTTCCCTATTGCCTACCAAAAGTCCTTTGTCTAATTCATCCTTAAAAAAACCAAGCAAATAAAAAAAAAACATTCACTTGATCTTTCCATCCCTGCTAAGTATCGTCCTATCTTTTCTTTCTTTTGTGGCTAAACTCCTTGAAAAGGCCATCTACAAAAGCTGTCTCCACTTATTCTACTTTCAGTCTCTTCTTAGCCCTTTACAATTTGACTTCTGACTTTATCATTTCACTGAGACTACTCTCTCCAAAATTACAAATGATCTGTTAGTTGCCAAGTTCAATGGCTTTGTCTCCATCCTCATTCTCCTTGACATGTCTGCAGCCTTTGACACTGCTGATCATTCACTCCTCTCTAGGTTTTCGGAACACTCCTCTCTCCTGATAATGCTGTCAGAATTCTCTATCTCCTTTGTAGGATCCTCATCTAGATCCCTCCCTCTTAACTGTAACTGTCTCAGACAATTCTTTCCTGGGCTCTCTTCTCTTCTCCCTTTATACTACTTCACTTGGTGACCTCATCAACTGCCATGAATTTAATTACCATCTATTCTGATGATTCTCAAATCTACCTGTCCTTTTTGAATCTTTCTGCTGACCTCTAATCTTGCACTTCCAGCTAACATCCTTTCAGACGTTTAGAACAGAACACATTGTAAACTAACCATGTCCAAAACTGAACTCACTATTTCCCCTCCCTAAAAATTCCCCTTTCGTTACTGTTGAAAACACCACTATCTTTCCAGTTCTCCAGGCTTGCAACTTGGTGTCATCCTCAGCTCCTCACTGTTTGTCTTCCTCCCTCTCCAATCTGTTGTTAAGGTCTGTTGAATTCTCCTTTGCAATACCTCATGCCTAAACTCCTTCCTCTTTGGTACCACCATGGTATAGGCCCTCAATGCCTCAAGCTTGGACTATTTCAATAGAGTGTCGGTGATTCTATCCACCATAAGACACTCAAGTCCATGGTCCATTCAGTCACCAGAGTGATTTTCCTAAAGTATAGGTTTGGTTATGTCATCCTTCTACTCAATAAACCCCAACGACTCCTGTTGCCTCCACAATCAAATACAAAAAACTCTGGTTGACATTCAAAGCCCTTCATAACCAAGCTCCCTCCTGCCTTTCCAGTCTTCTTACACCATAGTGCCTGACATGTACCCTTTAATCCAGCGACATCAGCTTCCTTGCTATTCCACGAGCAAGCTACTTCAGGCATTTTATCTGGTGCTCCTCAGGCCTGTACACTCTTCCTCCTCATCACTGTCTCCAGGCTTCAAGTCCCAGCCAAAGTGTCATCTTCCACTGAAACCCTTTTCTATTGCCTCTTAATTCTAATGCCTTCCCTCTGTTAATTATTTCCTTTTAGTTCTGTAGATAACTTGTTTGGACATATTTGTTTGCTTGTTACATCCCCCATTAAATTGTAAGATCCTTGAGGTCAGAGACCATCCTTTTCCTCTTTAGGGACTTAATAAATACCTATTGATTGACTAATTGACATAATAGTTAGAAGGTCTGCTTTGGTGCCAGAGAGACCTGGGTTAAAATCCTGTCTTTTACATAGTGGATATAGTTTGTTTCTCTCGGCAAGTCATTTAACTTCTCCATCCCCTGACCAACTCCCTAAGACTATAAATTATAAAGAAGGGGCAAACCTGCATTGGTAGAGGGACTTTCCTCAACTAGGATTTCCTTATGCCAATGAAATCACTGGGCCAGGCCTGATCCTTATCCCCCTCCAGTCTCCCTAAGCTAGACTGTTAGCTCCTTGGAGCTAACATTTTACATTTTCTTAGTATCTGCAGCACCTAGCACAGTGACTGACACACAGTAGGCATTTAATAAATGCTTATTGCCTGATAGACCAAAAAGATTTAACCATTAGAATCAAACTGGATTGGTAATGTGTAGGAGTAAACTCATTAAGGTGTATGCTCTTCCTGGACTTTTAAAAACGTAATTATAGATACTGGATATGGCACACAATGTAAGCCATATGTGCTTGTGTATGTATCTGTACAGGGAAGAGATGTGTTGCCCTCTCTTTCCTCCCTCTGCTAGTTCTACTTTATTGTCATTTTCAGAAAATATGCTCATAGTTTAACCTTGGAATCCTCAACTCTCCTGCCATTGTCAGATAATGTGAGCTTTAGGCTAATTTATTACAGTCTCTCTTGGCACTCAAGCAACTGATCTTTTGCTCCAAGCCTTGGCCACTCTAATACGCACCTGGGTGCAGGCCAGCTTCCCGCTGCCTGCTTCACAGAGCTTGAGAGATTGGCATTCATGCCTTCACATCAAACACAATTCTTGTCGACCTCATATGTCTTCCCCATGGCCTTCAAACTCTGGCTATTAAGTATCTTATTTTTAAACATTTTTTTCCCCTTTTGAATTTTATTTTGGCTCCTTATTCTTCTATTAATCCTAAATAAATATCATTCTTGAGGTTCTGAGAGGAGTAAAAGCTTGAATGTTACACAGAAAAGTTTAACTGAACCCAAGTAGTAGTTTTTTTTGCCCCCTCCCTTGAAATATTCCCTCTTTTCTTCAACTTACTTTGCCTTGTGCTTCTAATAAATTATCCTCCAGTCTGGGGAGCAAAAATTTGATGTCTTCTTGTCTTTATTCTTTCTGGCATCAGGGTCAGGTTAGGACAAACCTATTTGTTATTGTGTAACAGGGAATTCTGGCTTATACAAAAATCTGAACTATTAAATTAACTTTTGGGATATAGGAAAATGCTTATGGAAGGCATGCACGTGCACACGCGCACGTGTGTGTGTGTGTGTGTGTGTGTAAGACAGTGGACAAGTCAGAAATAGCCAGACAGTGCTAAATACTGGTCTGCCTTTAATTACTGAGACCTTCTATGCCTCCTGAAGGAGGTCAGCCTACTATCTGAAGTTGTACAAAGGAAGCCGGGACAGCGTTTAGGAGTCATCCTTACTCCAGATTATCTCTCAACCTCCAGATTCCATCTGTTGCCACACTCTGTTGACTTTACCTTTACAACATCTTTTGAATATGCCCCCTGGTATATTGCTGGAGGTCAACCACAATTTCTACCAGTCTTCTGCTGTGGGTCATTGATATCCTTCCAGAACAGATGTTCAGAAGGAACAGTGGTCAGACCTGCCCAGACCACATCAGAGCAAGCAGTGAGGGTCTCTGAAACTTCAGGGCATACGTGGGCAGGATGTTAAACTTTTTTCCCCTCTCCTGGGCTTCTCAGTATTTCCCATACCCTATAGGAGAATTTATGTTTTTATCAGTTCCTGGACTGCTGGAGAAGGGGGCTCAAACATGCTTTCTAAAAGAGCAACAGTGACATGCAGTGGTTGATTAAGTTAATTCCCAGGTGGATGAATGCTTTTGTGTTAACGTATTCCTTCATGCCCATGTACGTGTGGCATACTTATGTGCCTATCTGCTTTCTAGCAGCTGCTTCTTGCTTCCAATCAACTTAAACCTTGTAATAACCTTTTGGTTGCTGATTTCTCAGTTCTAAATGTCCAAATGGTTCAGGTAACTTTGAGTACAACTTTGCCAGGAACCCAGAATCTATAAGATCATGGTCACAAATGAAAAACATGAAAATGCAATAGATTGAAGAGAAATCCATGTAAATCTTTGCAGAAAAGGTCTTGGCTTGTTTCTGTAGCTATCTGGAAAGGTAAAAACCAAAGTATCTTGAATGGTAATTGGAATTACCTGATGACCTATTTGATATTCTCAGGGAATCTACATGATCTTTACTTTTTTTTTTCTTTAACACAGCTTATAACAGATAAAGCAATTCCAACTTTTGGTCAGGTGATACTTCTTTTTAAAGCATTTGCAATATGGACCGCAAAAGAAAATTTTCTTTTTAAACATTAACCAACTGAGACACAAATAATATTTAAGTTGTTAACTTCACAAGCTCTTGACCTCATTATCTCCACAGTATTGCTAAGAATTTAAGGACCCTAACTTATTGTTGTTGGTCTAAAGTCCTGTGCCTAATAGCTTAATTTTAGACAACCTCGGGATGTTCCACTACCCATAATCTATAATTGAATAGATCTTGTATTAAGCTTACAAACCTTTTGATTATAGGAAACATGTCAGTTCCAGGCAGGGATTAGATTATCTACTTGCATTCAGTCAGGCTTAAAGTCTGCCAGGTGTCAGTGGGGAAATTGAGTCAGGAGAATCCCACTTCAGCCCATGCTGAATAACTGCTCTCCCTCCCTTCCCTTGAGATCACCTATGCAGTTCATATCAGTATCTCATCAGCTTACTGGCATCATATATTGGAGGCTCAGATGGCCTTTCTTGCTACTCAAACCTGGAGTTAGACTCAGAAGTTAACAGTCACTTACTTAATAGTCCCATAGCATCTAAAAATGGTGAGTTCCAATAACCAGGTTTCAAATATGATTATACTTTCACTTTGGCTAAGGAACATCTTTTGAGGCAAGTCTTAAGTGGCTTACATATCTTTCTATACATATTCTAGTTCCTGATTAAATGGCAATCATAATATCAAATTTACCATTAAAACCTTGACTTTTCCATCAATGCCAAATTTTACCCGAGGTTA
>JAQQSK010003366.1:245771-270681 GCA_028658325.1 Potorous gilbertii
TTTAGACTGAAATTCTTTTCTCCAAACTAAAGATGTCATTGATTTATTCTCAGTAATTAATTCAGTCTATTGTTTTAATACTGCTTGCCTTTACCTCACTTTGTAACATGTCCAATTTTTCTCCCTATCACTGCCCTCCCCCTGCTTCCTAATACCTTGCATTCTGATTATTCCTTCCCTCAATGTACCCTCCCTTCCATCGCACCCCATCCCTCTCCTATCCCCATCTTCTCTCTTTTCTTGCAGGGCAAGATAAATTTCCATACCCCTATCCCTGTAGTTCTTATTTCCCGATTATATGCAATAAAAGTTCTCAACATTTGTTTCTAATACTTTTAATTCCAACTTCTCTCCCTCCCCCCCCCCTCCCCAGCCCCATTGAGAAGGGAAGTAATTCAATACAGACTAACTATGTGTTATTTTGCAAAAGACTTCCATAGTAATCATGTTGTATAATACTAGTTATATTGCCCTCTGACCTACCCTATCCCCTCTTATTTTTCCCCCCTACAATTGACCTTGCCCCTTCTTGAAAATCTTTATTTCTAGTGACTCCCTTCTCCCATTTGCCCTCCCTTCTAACATCTCGCTCCACTTGTCACCTCCTCTCCTACTTTCCTGTGGTGTATATAAATTTGCATATCAAATTTAGTGAGCATGTTATTCCCTCCTTCAGCCACATGTGCAGAGAGTAGCTTCTATTTTTCCCCCTCTCCTCTTCTCCCTCATCAATGGAGCATTGAATAAGATTTTTCTTATCTCTTTTATGTGTTATAGCCTGCCCCATTCCATTACTTCCTTTCTCTTCCAGGAATTTTCTTCCTTCACCCCTTAATTTTTATTTTGTTTTATTTTATTTTATTTTTATTTTTTTTGAGTATGTGGATATCATCTCTTCTGCTATAACACACCCTATACTCTCTATCTATTTATGTATATGTGTGTGTGTGTGTATGTACAATCTCTCCAACTACCCAAATACCGAGAAAGGATTCAAGAGTTAAAAATATTTTCTTTCCATGTAGTAATGTAAACAGTTCAGCTTTACAGAGTCTTTTATGATTTTTCTTTTCTGTTTACCTTTTCATGCGTCTCTTGATTCTTGTCTTGGGAAGTCAAATTTTTAAATGCAGATCTGGTCTTTTCCTCAGTATGAAATCTTGAAATTCAGCTATATCACCAAATGACCATTTTTTTCCATTTTATAATGGAAGCATTATATTCAAATTTGCTGGGTAGGTGATTCTTGACTTCAATCCCAGTTCTGAAATATCTCACTCCAAGCCCTTCGATCCCTTAATGTTGAAGCTGCTAGCCTGTGTTATCCTGGTTGTATTTCCACAGCACTCAAATTGTTTCTTTCTGTCTGCTTACAGTATTTTCTCCTTGATCTGGGAACTCTGAAATTTGGCCACAATATTCCTAGGAGTTTCTCTGTTCAGGTTTCTTTCAGGAGGTGTTTGGTGAATTCTTTCAATATCCATTTTGCCCTCTGATTCTAGAACATCAGGGAAGTTTTCCTTGATAATTTCATGGAAGGTAATATCTAGGCTCTTTTTTTGATCATGGCTTTCAGGTAGTCCAATAATTTTTCAATTATTTCTTCTGGATCTATTTTCCGGGCCAGCTGTTTTTCCAATGAGTTGTTTCACTTTCTAATTTTTGGTTTTGTTTACTAACATCTTGGTTTAACTTATAGTCATTTGTTTCCCTGAACTCAGTTCTCTCTTTCAACGAATTATTTTGTTCAGTGAGCTTTTGATCCTTCTCCTCCATTTGGCTAATTCTGCTTTTTAAAGCCTTCTTCTCCTTGTTGGCTTTTTGGACCTATTTTTCCAATTGAGTTAGCCTCTTTTTAAAGCTGTCATTTTTCTCAGCATTTTTTGGTTCTCCTTTAGTAAGCTGCTAATTTGTTTTTTAAGGTCTTTTATTGCCTGATCATATTTTAAGTTCCCTTTGGAGGCAGAGGCCTTAACTTCCTCTGACAGTATGTCTTGTTCTTCCTCATCCTAAAGGATGGGGGGAGACACCTGTTCCCCGAGAAAGTAACCTTCTATGGTCTTGGTTTTTTCCCCTTTTTGGGCATTTTCCCAGCCAGTTACTTGATTTCTGAGTTGACTCTCCACAACCACCTCGCCTCCAGTTCTGCCAAGCCAACATTTGGGGGATGAGATTCAAATGAGCTGCTCCCAAGCCTCAGCGGCTTTTGGTGGGAGCAGGGCTGCTATTCAGTGTGAGATTAAGATCAGCTGCTCAGGTAGGGGCAGGGACACCACACAGGGTTCAGTTCCCTCAGGGGGTTTACAATGAGACCTTCAACAATGGATGTGGGCTATTGCCTGCTTTGGGAGCCCCCTGTCTGCTAGTGCCTCTACTGTGGCCTCCTGAGGGGGCCTGAGTTATGGAGAACCCCGTTCCCCTCTTGGTCAGTCGAAAAGACCCTCTCACTGACCTTTGGCACCTGTGGGTTGAGGGATGTGCACTGCTGTGGGAGATTCTGTCCCTGAAGCCTGTTTGGATCTGCTCCTCTTGGTGCCACGTGGCCAAGGCAGGGCTGGGCTCTGCTCTGCTTCTGGCACATGACAGACCTTTCCTATAAGTTTTTCCAGTCTCTCTGGGATAGAAATTTCCTCCACTCTGTTGTTCTGTGGCTTCTGCCACTCTGGAATTTGTTGAGAGTTCTTCTTTACAGGTATTTTATGGGCTGTGGGGTAAGAGCTAAGCATATGTGTATCTTTCTACTCCTCCATCTTGGCTCCTCCTGGTCTTTACTTTTTCTTCATGATTTGTGATTTCTTCTCTTTTAGCCCCCTTATCATACTCACTCTTATTGAAGCCTTGGTCTTTTAAGAATGGCCATTGATTCTCCAGAAGGAACTGATTGATTTTTCCTCATTCTTCTGTCTAGAAACCCCAGGGTTTCTTTGCTTAGTCTGAAAGCTGATTCCCCTGGGGGTTTGTTACTATAGTACCCCTTTCTGGGTCCTATTTACCATCCCCAGTCTCTCTTACATCTCTTCTTCTAGTCCAAAATACACCTGTTCTCAGATGTATTTTTTTGTCTTTCTTTGCATCTTCTTCAGTTTGAATGGTACCTGGTATAAAGTAGATGCTTACTGACTATCTTATTGGTCTGCTTATTGATCAACTGAACAACTGTTCTCTAAGCTTCCACCTACTTTCATCCATGTTCAACTTTTTTTCTCCAAGTGAAAAAAAAACTAGTTATAGTTTTAAGTTTTTACCTAAACTCCTGGTCACTGGGCTCAGAAGGGTTCCATCTAATGTTTCTGTGTTTTAAGTCATGTTCATAGTCACCACACAGGATGAATATAATAGCACTCAGTGGTTTGAATTTGCAGGCACAATTCTATCACTTAGGCTGGTGGGTGTACCTAGGGTAAATGGACTTAGAAAAAGTCACTTGTCAGCCTCGTATGTATTTCCCATGACTTTCATGGCTATTTCAATATGGAATCATGCAATCATAGATGTAGCTAGAAAGGATTTTACAGTTTGCCTAGTCCAATCTCCTCCTTTTATATATGAGGAAACTGAGGGCCAGGGAATTTAAATGATTTTTCTTAAGTTTACACAAGTACAAAGTGACAGAAGGATTTGAATCCAACACTATCTTGTTTTATACCTTTTTTCCCTGCTTAATTTCTATGGATGACATACAAAAAAGTCATGTGATTCTCCTTTTGCATCATTCTAAATTATTGCATGTTCACACCTGTGTGGTCATATTTAAAACCAAGCTTTGAATTGGGTTAGAATCTGGAAAGGTTATCTAGCACCCTTTGGTCCTAGATCAGGAGTTAGGTAGAACGTTTAGATCTGTGTGGTAGGGAATTCCCGTATTCACCAAGATGAAGACCTAAGTTTCCAAAATGGAATGGAGGAAGTACAAACTATAAACAAAATTCTCATCCTATCTTTTCCTGTAGGCAGTTTTATCATCTAGAAATAGACTTTCCACTTTTAGTGGGAGAATATTTGTGGGATGTTTTATTTTCTGATGTAGGGTAAACTAGGACTTAATTGCCAAACATAATGGACTTTTCTCAATGTGTATCTTTCTTGACCCTTCTATAGCCTCTAACACTGCCAATCACCCTATTCTTCTTGATATTCTCTTCCCTAGGTTTTTATGACTGGGCTTTCTCCTGGTTCTTCTTCTACCTGTCTGTCTTCTCCTTTTTTTCTTTTGCTGAATCTTCATCCAGAAAACTTATAGGCTCCCCAAGGGGCTTTCCTACTGCATCTTCCCTTCTCCCTCCAAACTAATGGTTCTTGAACTATTTTGGAATAAGGATTCGTTTATCCTCTTTACACCTTAAAAATTATTGAACCCCCACCTCCCAAAGAGCTTTTGTTTATCTGAATTACACCCAGTAAAATTTATCATATTAGAAATGAAAACATTGGTATTATTGTGAATATCTGGGATCCCTCAACCACACTTTTGGAACCGATACAGTATATATATTAGCCTAGGGATCTCATCAGCTGCCATGGATTTACTTATCATCTCTGTGAAATGATTCTCAGATTTATTTATCCAGCCCTAACCTCTCTGCTGACCTTCAGTATCACATTGCCAACTGCTGGTTGGATGTCTAGAAATGGATGAGCCATAGACATTTGAAACTCAGTGTGTCTAAAACTGAACTTGTTAGCTTTCCTCTCAAACCCTCTCCTCTTCCTAATTCTCCTATTCCTTTTAAGGGCACCACCCTTCTCCACATCACCCAGATATCCAATCTAAGTGTTATCCTTGATGGTTTACTGTGTCATCACCCACATCTAATGAATTGCCATGTCTTGTGGTTTCTACTTTCACAACATCTCTAGTATATGCCTCCTTCTCTCCTCTAACACTAACACCACCCTAGTGTAGATCCGTGTGATCTCATGCCTAAACAGTGCAGTAACCTGTTGATTGATCTTCCTTACCCAAGCCTATCTCAGCTCCAGTCAGTCAGTGGTCAGTGTCATCTTCCTGAAGTGGCTTCTATTACCTCAAGGATCAAATGTAAAATTTTCTGTTTGGCTTTAAAAACTTTCATAGCCTATGCTTTTCTTATTCAGATCTTCTTATAACTTTTTCCCCTCCATGTACTCTAGGATTAATTGACGTTGATTTCATTGATTTTCCTTGCACACAACACCTTATCTCCTGACTCCAAGCATTTTCACTGGCTGTCCTCCATGCCTGAAATGCTCTCTCTCTCTCCCCATCTCCATCTCCTGGTTTTTCTGACTTCCTTCAGGTACCAGATACAGCCTTACCTTCAGAAAAAAATCTTTCCCAGTGCCTGTAATGCTAATGCCTTCCCTCTGTAATTATCTCCAGTTTGTTTGTATATATCTGTGCATGGGTTGCTTGTATAGTATTAGACTACAAGATACATTTTGTTTTTGTTTTCTTTTTTTCAACTTATTTAGTTATTTTTAATTTTCAACATTTATTTCCACAAGATTTTGAATTTCAAATTTTCTCTCCATCTCTCCCCTCCCCCAACCCCAAACACCATGCATTCTGATTTCCACTTCCCCCAATCTACCCTCCCTTCTATCACACCCTTCCCTTCCCTTATGCCCATTTTCTCTTGTCTTTTATAGGGCAAGATAGAGTTCTATACCCCATTACCTGTATTTCTTATTTCCTAGTTACTTGCAAAAACAATTCTCAACATTCGCCCTGAAATTTTGAGTTCTAACTTCTCTCCCTTCCTTCCTCCCCACCCATCCCCACTGACAAGGCAAGCAATTCAATATAGACTATATATGTCTAGTTTTGCTAAAGACTTCCATAATAATCTTGTTGTGAAAGTCTACCTATATTTCCCTCCATCTTATCCTGCCCCCCATTTATTCTATTCTCTCTTTTTTTCCGAAAAGGTGAAGTAAACTATTTACCCCCCTCCTCTCATTTGCCCTCCTTTCTGTCATCCCCCCACACCTCATTTATCCCCTTCTCCCCTCCTTTCCTGTAGTGTAAGGTAGATTTTCATATCAAATTGAGTGTGTATGTCATTCTTCTTTAGGTCAAATGTGATAAGAGTAAGCTTCACTTTTTCCCTCTTACCTCCCCCTTTTCTCCTCCATTAAAAAAGCTTTTTCTTGCCTTTTTTTATGAGAGATAATTTTTCGCCATTCCATTTCTCCCTTTTTCTTCCCAATATATTCCTCTCTCATCCCTTAATTTTATTTATTTATATATCATCCCTTCCTATTCAACTTACCGCTATGCCTTCTGTCTATATATATATGTATAATCCTTCCAATTACCCAAGTACTGACAAAAGTTTCAAGAGTTACAAATATTAGCTTTCCATTTAGGAGTGTAAACAGTTCAGCTTTAGTAAATCCCTTATGATTTCTCTTTCCTGTTTACTTTATCATGCTTCTCTTGATTCTTGTATTTGAAAGTCAGATTTTTGTATTCAGCTCTGGTCTTTTCATCAACAATGCTTGAAAGTCCTCTATTTCATTGAATGACCATTTTTTCCCTTGAAATTTATACTCAGTTTTGCTGGGTAGATGATTCTTGGTTTAGTCGTAGTTCCTTTGACTTCTGGAATATCACATTCCAAGTCCTTTGATCCCTTAGTGTAGAAGCTGCCAGATCCTGTGTTATCCTGATTGTATTTCCACAATACTCAAATTGTTACTTTCTGGCTGCTTGCAATATTTTCTTCTTGACCTAGGAACTCTGAAGTTTGGCTATAATATTCCTAGGAGTTTTTCTTCTTGGATCTCTTTCAGGAGGTGATCAGTGAATTCTTTCAATATTTATTTTATCCTCTGGTTCCAGAATATCAGGGCAGTTTTCCTTGATAATTTCTTGAAAGATGATGTCTAGGCTCTTTTTTGTTTGATCATGGCTTTCAGGTAGTCCCATAATTTTTAAATTGTCTCTTATGGATCTATTTTCCATGTCAGTTGTTTCTCCAATGAGATATTTCACATTGTCTTCTATTTTTTCATTCTTTTGGTTTTGTTTTGTAATTTCTTAGTTTCTCATAAAGACAGCTTCCATTTGCTCCATTCTAATTTTTAAAGAACTATTTTGTTCAGTGAGCTTTTGAACTTCCTTTTCCACTTGACTAATTATGCTGTTTGGGGCAGCTAGGTGGTGCAGTGGATGGAGCATTGGTGCAGAAGTCAAGAGGACCTGAATTCAAATCTCACCTCAGACACTTGACATTCACGAGCTGTGTGACCTTGGGCAAGTCACTTAACCCCAATTGCCTCATCCTGGGTCATCTCCACTCATCCTGATGACTATCTGGTCACTAGATTCAGATGGTTCTGGAGGAGAAGTGAGGCTGATGACCTACACAGCCCTCTCTCACTCAAAACAAAGTCAATTGCAATTCATGTCATCATTTCTCTGATGGTATGGTCTTCTTCGGCAATGAAGGATGAACATACACACAGTTTTGCTCTTTAGAGCATTCTTCTCCTCATTGGCTTTTTGGGCCTCTTTTGCCATTTGAGTTAGTCTATTTTTAAAGGTGTTAATTTCTTCAGCATTTTTGGGGTCTCCTTTGGCAAGCTGTTGACCTGCTTTTCATGATTTTCTTGCATCGCTCTCATTTCTCCTCCCAACCTTTCCACCACTTCCTCTTATTTGATTTTCAAAATCCTTTTTGAGCTCTTCCATGGCCTGAGACCACTGCACATTCACTGTGGAGATTTTGGATGCAGAAGCCTAGACCCCCTAGGTCTTCCTCTGATGGCATGCATTGCTCCTCCTCATCTGAAAGGATGGAAGAAAATATCTGCTCACCAAGAAAGTAACATTCTGTTGTCTTATTCTTTTTCCCTTTTTTGGGTACCTTCCCAGCCACTCACTTGACTTTTGAGTTCTTTGTCAAGGGGAGGGTATACTCTGGGGAACTGCAAGTTCTCAGTACCTCCAGGGTTTCACAATCAAAGGAGAGGAGTTTATTCTTCTTCTGTTGTGTACTCTGGTCTGTGAGCAGGATTCCCCCTCCAGAGCCTCCATCAGCTCCACCATCCCAGCACTCCTCCTCACCCCAGGCAGTCACTCAGTGCTGAGATCAAGATCAGCTGCTCAATTCCACCAGGGGCTTTAGGTCAGGGCTCCAACAATAGAAACTGTTGCTGCCTGGGGCCAGGGCTAGATCCATGCATTCCCGTCTCAGCCAAGTGAAAGAGCTTTCTCACTGACCTCTGAAGCTGTTTTTGGTGTTTGTGAGTTGAGAAATCTGGGACCCACAGCTTCTACCAGTGGCACCTTGAAGATCACTCCAGTATTGTACTTGCCACAGTGTGGCCCACACTGTGCTGCACTCCATACCTGTGCTGGGCTGCACTCTTCTCTGTGCCTGTGTCAACTGCTAGCTTCTAGTCCAGCAGAAGAACTTGAGATTAGCAGTTATTTCCAGTCAGGGAACCATATGTTGAGGTCTGAGGGGTGCTGGGAACCCCAAAATACGGGCACGCCTGGTCCTGCTCGAATGAATTTGACTCAAGCCTTCTTAAAGCCAAAGAAATACAAAGTTTATTAAAGATTAGCCATGTTGGGTTGACTCTTAAGGAGCCTAAGTATTTGTGGTGCTTGTATTCACAAGCAGGCCAGATAGAATATCAGCTTGACACAGTCTGAACTGGATTGAATCTGAGCCTTGTTTTCTTTTTTCACATGCCCAGCACCTAGCACAATATCTAGCACATAGTAGGCACTTAATAAATTCTTATTGGCTTAACTAGGAAGCCAGAGCAGGTCACTTTGGTAAGACAGTCCTTGCTGAGTGAAAAGAATGTGAGGTTTGCAGATCCCAGTTCTGGTTTCCAGTTCTAGTCCAATCAGTGACCTAAGATCTTGAGAAACTCACTGAACCAATACATGCCTCAATTTCTTCATCTCTAAAATGGAATCAACAAGCTACCTCTCATTCCTGCATCTACTTTTTAGGAATATAACATTCATATGAAAACACTAGGAGACTCTTGAATCAAAGGTACTAAGAAAGGAAAATTTGCTTACTCACAACTTCTTTTTTAGAAGATATCAGTTCTGAAATCAGGCAAGATGGAAGCCTCATAACTGGAAACCTCCGATGTGCTTCCCATTCAAAGAAATACACCTGTTGCTGTATTATTGTATTGCAGGTCCCAGCTATGCATTTGTTCTACCAAAAAAATACTCTTTTCCTTTTCCCAGTCATGAAGTAGTAAAGGAGAGATGGAAGAACTATGATCAATAGACTCCCATCTCCCTCCACCTTCAGCAGCCAACTTTTCAGTAGAGTTTTGGCTACAAGAATTTTATTTCTGGTAATGATATAAAAAGGGAACAGTTGTATTTTTAGCCCCTAGGTTAACACTACAAGGGCTGGCAGTTGGAAACTTCACATTCTGACTTGAATGCAGTGCTCATTTATTTGGAGATACTAGAAGGAAAATAAATACCTGTCCTCCGGTTCCCCATGATGTCACTTTGGTAGTCCAGTTTTCTGGCCTAAGCTGTGGTCCTCTTCTGCCTGGTTAGACACTTAGCACCTTGGCCTTCAAGATTCAGGAAGCAATGTTACTCCAGATTTCCCTCACCATACAGTTTATTTCCACAAGTGTGAAGCAGCAGCAAATACCAATGGATGGGATGTTACTTTGAGAATCAAAACTGGATTCCTGTTCAAGGCCTTGGCCAGTTCCTTACTGTGTGGCTTTGCATAAGTCACTTATTTAAATTTTCCTGTCAACAAAATGAGGTGAGAGGGATGTTGAGAGCATGATTGAAAGGGCAGTGTAGTGTAATGGCAGGAACCCAGGAGACCTAGTTTAATTCTTCATTCTTATACTTAATGGCCATGTGACCCTAGGCAAGATTGTAATCTTGATAAATTCTCTGTGCTTTAGATAAATTAATCATCTAGATTAGAGGTCTGTAAACTGTGGCCTAAGAACCAAATCCTATGTGGTCTAAGAATGATTTTTATATTCTTTATTCTAAATTGTAAAAACTGTTTTTAGCTCATAGGGACATACAAAAGACAGCAAGTTGCTTGGACTGCAGCAGTTTGCCAAACCTTGATCTAGGAGAAGGATTCTTAACCTGGGATCTATGAACTGTAAACAAACGAATGAATGAAAAACAATAAACAAACAAGTAAATAAATGAACAAATAAATACGCACACACATATAGAAATATGAAACTGTATTTCAATATAATTGGTCTCCTCTATAATCCTATTGTATTTTATTTCATTTATTTAAGGGAAAATATTGTAAGAAGGTACCCATAGGCATCCCTAAACTACCACACAGGTCCCTGACATAAAAAGGATAAGAACCCCTGATTTAATGATTGAAAGAGCAATCTGCTGTGTAAGGGGATCAAAAGTCCATCTGAAAGCATTGGCCCAAGTGAAGAGAAGGTTCATGTCTTCATCAAGATTGTAATAAAGTAGGAGAGAATGAAGACTGGCGTCAAGGGGCTTTGAGATATTCAGAGTGGGCCAAGGAGCTTAATGAATGGTCTCTCTGTTCTCAGTAAAGTATGAGGTGAGACTCTGGTGGGAGGAGGAGGAGATTAGGGAGGCTTGATGAGGGAAGGAGAGTTTAGAAAAAGCCTTTGTAGAGAGAGGAATGGATCATCTACTAAGAAGGAGTAAAAAAGATTGCTTGCTATGGAGTAAGGAAAAAATGAGTTCCAGGATGTTCTCAGACACATAGTAGCTGTATGACCCTGAGCAAGTCACTTAACCTCTGTTTGCCTATGTCCTTAAGTACTGTACTTCTATTATACCAGGTTATCTCATCAATCAACAAGTTCAGTGGCATTTCTTAAGCATATAGCATTATGCTGTATTTAAAAAATATTTTTAAAAGTGGTTTCTGCTTTTAATGAGCTTATATTTTCACTAGAATATCATCATTACTGTCCATCCCCATTATCTTTGGATAAGTATGGTAGATTTTGGTTGGAATTTAGAATTGGAGGACAGTTTGAATAATATATGATTTTGAGATTCCACATGGCCTTAGTTTGTCATCCACCTGTTAAGAAGTGGAATCTTCTCAATGAATATCCCAATGATATTGTGATGGGGGGTGTTGTTTTGTGTCTTTCCAGCGTGCTTCTGAAGATCCAATGCCTTGAGAGTGGAAAGTGGGAGCCAGGCAGCTGTGTCCCAGTGGTATGTGAACCCCCAGCTCCTGTCTTTGAAGGCATGTATGCCTGTACCAATGGTTTCAAGCTGGGTAGCCAATGTGTACTCAACTGCAACCTGGCCAGTCAAAGGGTAAGGAGAACCATTTGCATTTCATTTAGAGTAAGGCCATGTCCAAATAATTCCGTCCAATTTGAAAATGTGGAGAAGTTCTCTGGAGGAATGCCAGTATGTTACACTTTTGGAATGTGCTTTTCTAAATAGGTATGTTAACTTTTCAGAGACAAGCCAAAGCAGAGGGTTACCACCTTTGGTGTGTTCTGTCCAGAGGTAAATGACTTTACTAAAAAATGTAGTTATTATAACAAGAAGAATTCTGTGCATTTTGTATCTAAAGAACTTCAAACGAATGGCAATGAAAGGAATTGGGGGAGGGGTTTTCTATTTAAAGTGTTATGATGACTTACCATGTATGATTAAGGACAATATATATATGCTGTATGCATATGTTGTTCACTTATTTCAGTTTTGTTTGACTCTTCATGACCCTATTTAGGATTTTCTCAGCAAGGATACTGGAGTGGTTGGCCATTCCTTCTCCTGCTTTTGGCAAACAGGGTTAAATGATTTGCCCAGGGTCACACAACTAGTGTCTGAGATCAGATTTGTACTCACAAATATTAGTCTTCCTGACTTCAGGTCCAGTACCCTATCTAATGTGCCACTTAACTGCCTTGTTTATATGTATATACCATACATATATGTATATATGAATGTATTTTTTTCTGTATAAAAGAGATCTGAATAATCAAGTTAGCAAGTAATTTTTACAACAGAGCTTAAAGTGTGGTCTGACTGTTTGCCTCCCAACAGTTTGGCCCAAGGGTTCAGAAAGCAAAAACCTTAGTCTTATCATGGTTGTATGGCTGAAGTCAGTTTTATTTTAGAAACTTTTCAAGTACTAAACACTTAGGTGGGAGGGGGAACTGTGTGGGCTGATTGGAAACAGAGTAATAACCTCTCCTTTTTTCCTGGCCCACCTCCTCCCCTCCATTCCCAGTCCCGTAAGAGTGAACCCCTTAGAATAAAAATGAAGAAAACATGCCAGGTTACCAGGGACCAACAAAGCTGAAATAGCCAATTCAGGCTGCCAGGTTGAGAGAATGAGTGAGGGGCCAGAGCTAGGTTGAATTCTGAAATATTGCCCCTTTCAAGGATGTGAGATCCATGTTCTCCATCCAGTTGTTGACCTAATATGCTTTTGTGATTCCATGGGGGTAGCAGCCAGAAAGAGTGACCCAGCCAACAGTTATCATGATAAAAAAGGAGGACATAGACTTGGCTAGATCAGAGGTCATGCTGTGAGTGAGACTATGCAAGCAGGGAGAGATGAAGCAATTTCAAGATGACCTGCAGAGAAACAGCAATGAATAGACTTCATGGCTTAACCCAGTGAGCCATCTTGCACATGTGTACTATTGGTCACAGGGAAGGTACACAGGGTAGTGTGGGTGGATCAATACCAAGGAAATTGTTGGTGCTTCCCTCCTCACTACTTTGTGTGTTTTGTTTTATGTGTTTTTTTAATTACCTTATCTCTGTCCTTATGTTTTCCTCAGTAGCATTTAAGACCTTAAAGGACAGGAGCTATTTTTTTTTTGCCTTGGCACCTCTAGAGTCTAGCCCAGTGCCTTGTACTTACAGGCATTTAATAATTACTTGTTGAGAAAATGAACAAATGAGAACTGTAACTACTCTACTTGATATATCAGTGATGAATGAATAAATAATGCACTTGTTAAACACTATGTGGAAAAAGATGAGTGATCTTATATTCCTATTCAAAAGAAGCATATATTTATAATTAAATTTCAGGGGTAAAAATGGCTTTGTACTTATATACCTTTCCTATAAGAAATGTAAAGAAGTATCTTCATGTTTGTAAATAGTGATATGAATTAATATTTTGTCTCAGTCATTTGCTACTACTAAATAATCTATCCACTCTTTATTTCAGCAAATTCCTTTGTGAAGAACTTTTAATAACACAAATCTTTTGTATCTTTTTGCATTTTAGATACCCATAATTTGTACTAAAGAAGGGTTATGGACAGAAGAGTTTAAGTTGTGTGATAATCTTCAGGGGGAATGTCCTCCACCTCCAGAGCTGAATTTGGTGGAATACAAGTGTGAGGGATATGGAATTGGTAAGAATGAGAAGGGATGCTGAATTGTGCCTTTAAAAATAATAATAGAAGTCTTTTTTTAATCTTCTATTAAGCCTGGCTGGGTCTTGATCAGATTTGCTGCTTTCCCCAAGGATTTGATGGAAAGGCGTGCTGATTCTCAGCCGCTTCAGTAAAAGTGAAATTTATGGTGAAATTGTTTTCTTTGTACTCTTCTGCACACACATAAATTTGATTGTGCTCCTTGGACATTTGCATCATATCTGGTCATGTTACCAACCTCAAGCCACGGGGCTAAGAGTGGCTTCTGAGGAAGAATTTGTATTTCCAGGAGCAAGAGAGAAAACACATCTGATTATACCTATTAGCAATTTTCCTCCATGCTTTCTGCCATGGTTACTGGAGCGAAGAGTTCTTGGAGGGCCTATTTGATAATATAACTCCTTTGCGACTCTTCAGCTGTCTTTCTCTACAGGGGGCTGAGAGCTGGAGCCTGTGGGCAGCCTCTTATTCAAGTCATTGCAATGAAAATTCTGTTTAGCCAGGTCTGATTTATAGAGATGTTGGAAAACCAGAAGGTCTTGAGTCAGCAACATGTTGGCTGCAACTAGACCCTTAAGCAAAGGGGCAAAGTCTGTGGGAAACCCATTGACACTTTACTAGTCCTAGGGACCATCTTTATAAACCTCTCTTTTTTTTTTTTTGGCTCATTATTAAGCTCTGTGGAGGGGCTGAATTAGTGAGTCAGCATTAATTAAGCACCTCAAATGTGCCTGGTAGTGTACGAAGTTCTGATTTACTGAAAGTGTTTCATTGACCTCTGGCTTTGGGGCTCATAACTTTTAAGTCAGTCTCTTCACTTTGATAGCAAATGGAACGTGCAGCAGAAGGGATATTGTCTAGAGGTAAATCTAGAACAGTCATAATCAGACCATGGTTCTTAGGCCACTTGGAGGACTCTCTTATACCTGTAGCTCACAGATCCTCAAAGTCTCTTCAATTATTTATTAAAATATTGTACTGATTTAGTTCCAAGAGAGCATATAGTAGGTATTTTGACTTAAGTCATTGCAAATATGGCTCCAGAACCACGTGAGACTGTAAACCACTGTGAGTAGAAAATGGGGCAGCCCTGAAAAAGCATGATGTATTGTTGGGTAGAACTTCATTCTGTTGTTTTTTTTAGAATTAAGAAAATAATGGAGAAAATGCCAACAATGAAACTCAAGTGAAAAAATATGTCGTACTTACATATTTTTCTAGAGTCAGTTGTTAATGTTAAGCAACACCACTGTGGGGAACCCAAATACCATTGAGTACCCTGGAGTTTTCTCTTTTTTGAGTTCAGTTCATTTTAAGGGCCTCATTCCTTTCTTTCTTAGAATCACCCCCTTCCACACCCTCTCTCCCCACCTCCCTCCTTAAAATACACACATTTTTTGGCTACTATCAAAAAGCTAGTCTGTGCAGCAGGAGGCTTCAGCAGTATGATTTTTCAGATTTCTGGGTCCCCAATTTATTTCCAACCAGCAGAGTTCAAAGGCAGCAGCTGCTGCTAACAACAGCCATAATAATAGTAGTGTCTTTGACCTCTGAGAGTTCTTGTTAAGTGTGAGAATGTGGTGGCCTACAGAGTTGAAATATGTATCAAAGGAATCATTCTCTAAATTTTGACTTGGAAGTACCCTGGCAAAACTAGAAGTCATTGCTTCCAAAAAAAAAAAAAAACCAGGATAGAGAAGGGAGGAAATATTAGGTCCTAATGTGAATGATCAGACAGTGTATTGTGCATATCTCTTCCTCTAGGTGCCATGTGTACGCCCTCCTGTATAATACCCCCTAGTGATCCAGTAATCCTGCCTGAAAACATCACTACTGACACTGTGGAACATTGGATGGAACCGACCAAGGTCCAGGTAAGGAGAAATCTCATTACGATTTAGGTATGAACGTACTAAGTAGCAGAGTTTTTAAAAAGTTCCCAGGTGAGCCTGAGAACTCTTCAGAGGATTTTGAAATGAAATAGTAAGCAGTGGAAGAATTTTGCTCGAATAGATGACAGGACCTGAGTTTAAATTGCATCTTTAGTGTCTTGATGACCCTAGAAAAACTTCTTTCTGGGCCTCAGTTCCCTTTCATGGTTAAAATAAAGAATTGGGACTTCTTGGCCTTTAGCTCTAAATCTAATACTGGGAATGAGAAAAGGCTGAGGGCTTTCTTAGTACAAAGGACCAAAAATGATATCTATAACATGAGGGAAACACTGTTGGGCTCTTGGGGCTGTGTGACACTGCCCACTACCTCTCTCTAAAAAGTCTCTTTGCTTTGGATCCAGGCATGTAATTCAACCATAAAACCTAGCCTCTAGTGAGAGGCTCTCTTTTCTTATGTTTTTTTAACTTGCTAACTCCCAACCCAGCACACTAGGGACAAGTTATTTATAGCTTTGGATTTGGAGTCATGTCTCCCAAGGGAAAGGATAAAAAGATACTCAGTGTACTATAAGAAGCAAATATAGAATAGATATTTTATTCTAACACCTATAAGAAAGGCTACACACTTAAAGGTAAAGCACATATTGAGAAAATAGATTGAAACAAGATTCAATATCATAAGTACTGTTAAAATCTGTAGAAAACTGACACTTAACCATCATTAGAACATAAAGTAGTTTGGAAGACTGCTGACTAGGCATTTTACATTTCACTTTGGCTCTGCACTGTCTTTCTCAAAGAAGAGCTCCTTTTATTGGTGGTTATCTTTTTCTTTTTTTTTTTTAAATTTTAAATATTTTATTTTTTCCCCAATTACATGTAAAAACTCCTTTTTAGCATTTAAAAAAATTTTGAGTTCCAAATTTTAGCCCTTTCTCCCTCCTCTCTCCTCTCTTGGAAAAGACAATTTGATATAGATTATACATGTGCAATTATGAAAAACACACTTCCATCTTAGTCATGTGAAAAAACGTGAAAGCATGAAAAAAATAAAGTGAAAAATAGTATGTTTTGATCTGTGTCCAGACTCCATTAATTCTTTATCTGGAGAGAGATAGCACTTTTCATGGCAAGTACTTCAGAACTGTTTTGGTTCTTGGTCTTCATCAGAGTAGTTAAGTCTTTTACAATTAAGTATCATATATTGTCATTGTTATTGTGGGCATTGTTCTCCTGGTTCCACTCACTTCACTTTGCATTATTTCATGTAAGTCTTTCCCCATTTTTCTGAAAGCATCCTGCTCATCATTTTATACAGCACAATAGTATTGCAGCACAATGATATATAGCTTCTCCAGCCATTCCCCAGTTCATAGGCATCCCCTCAATTTCCAGGTCATCACCACCACAAAAAGAGCTGCTATAAATATTTTTATACATGTAGGTCCATTTGTTTCTTTTATTTTCAAAAATTTCTTTGGGATACAGACCTGGTAGTAGGATTACTGTAACCTTTTACAAGAATATGCACAGCTTTTTTTAGTTTTTTGAGCATAGTTCCAAATTGCTCTCCAAAGTAGTTGGATTAGTTCACAACTCTGCCAACAGTGCCTCAGTGTTCCAATTTTCCCACATCCCCTCCAACATTTGTTATTTTTTTCTGTCATATTAACCAATATGATAGGTGGTATCTCAGAGATGTTTTAATTTGCATTTCTCAAGTCAGAAGTCATTTAGAGCATTTTTTATATGACTATAGATAGCTTTGATTTCTTCAGCTGGAAACTGTTTTTTATATCTTTTGACCATTTATCAATTGATGAATTACTCATATTTTTATAATTTTGGTTCTGTTCTCTATATATTTGAGAAATGTGGCCTTTATCAGAGAACCTTTCTATAAAAGTACCCCCCCCCCCGCATTTTCTGCTTTTCTTTTAATTTTGGATGTATTGGTTTTATTTGTGCAAAAATAGAATTCACATTATCAAATAACCAGACAGCAAGGTGGCATAGTTGATAGAGTGCTGGGCCTGAAGTCAAGAAAACCCATTTTTGTGAGTACTCACTAGCTGTGTGACCCTGGGCAAGTCACTTCAGTTTGTCTCACTTTCCTCATCTGAAGAATGAGCTGGAGAAGGAAATGGCAAGCCATTGTTTTGTCTTTGCAAAGAAAACCCCAAATGGGGTAATGAAGAGTTGGAGACTACTTAAAAATGAACCAACAACAACAGAAAATCAAAATCATCCATTTTCTATCTCATAGTGCTCCCTATCTCTTCTTTAGTCATACATTTTCCTTATCCATAGATCTGACAGGTTCGTTATTCCATACTCCCCTAATTTGCTTATGGTATCACTCTTTCTGTCTAAATCATGTACCCATTTTGATTTTGTCTTGGTGTATAGCGTGAGATATTGGTCTATACCTAGTTTCTACTGGTGGCCATCTACTCCCACTGCCATCAGTCTCCTTCACTCAGTGAAGCTATGACATCCCAAACTCTTGAATTCACAAGGTTGCTTCCAAGCCTGGTCATATCTGTCTTGAGATTACAGCTCACTGACTTACTCAGGAAAGGAAACACAATGTGGAAAAGGCAGCCAGTGGATCAGGGACAGGTGTATCTAGTAGAACCACGTAAGAATGGTTTCCATGATGTTTATAAGCCCACCATCGGTCTCTCAATGGAAATCTTTGAGTTTGATGATGCCCCTTAGAGGGTCAAAGGAAGAGAGAACTAAGTGAAAACAAATTCTCCTTTTAACTGAAACATCACTTCTCTGTGGCCAATATCATGGGATGGTTTAGGAGCAATGGGATCACTGAGTCATCTGTTCCTCTAGATTAGTGGCAGTGAGTATATCATCCCATCATTTTAAGGTACCAATTTCAGCCCTGTGACTCCACATGGCCAGAAGCAGCTAGAAAATTTATCACCCCTGAAATGCCCTAGTGCTGGGTCAATGCATTTGGTTGGAGGGATCAAGGAAGGGAAACTATAACCCTTATTAGATGTATAAAAAGCAGGAATAGGAAAACTAAGTGAGGATGCTTACTATGAAAGGGGAGAAAGTAAAGAAGAGAAGAAAAAAAGGAAACATAATAGACAAATAGACATAATAGACAAAGAAGGGATTATAGAAGAAGGAAGAAAGACGTTTAAAAAGCACAACTGAGAAAGAAGAGAGAATGAGAAACAGCAGAGAGGAAAGGACAAGTTTTAGAAAGTAAAGTAAAAAGTTATCGGTCTTAAATTGATCAGAGCCCTGGCTTAGTCTGTGGGCAGCTAGGTGGTTCAGTCGTTACAGTGCCAGATTTGCAGTCAGGAAGACCTGAGTTCAAATCCAGCCTCAGATACTTACTAACTGTGTGATCCTGAGCAAGTCACTTAACCCTGTTTGCCTCAATTTACTCATCTGTAAAATGAACTGGAGAAGGAAATAGCAAACCGCTCCAGTGTCTTTGCCAAGAAAACCCCAGATGGGGTAAGGAAGAGTTGGACATGACTGAAACAATAGAATAACCACAACTCTTGCCTAGATTGGGAGCAGTAAGTTGAGTCAAACATCAGCGGAAGGGCAGGGTGTGAGTTGCCTTACTAGGTTATATTGGCAAAGGAAGTGCTGGGTAAGCTATTTCCACGGAGTCATCAAAAGGTTTTAATCCCTAGAGTTGAGCCACGTTTCATTTATTAAAAAAAGAAAGGAAAACAAATCAGAGACTAGGATCACTCTGTCTACCTATACACATTAATCATCCAAGACTTCCTTCAGGGATTTATGTCAGAACAGAAAGAAACCTAAGCACTTGCATCTGCCATCCATGTTGATGAATGATACATCCCTCACTTTAGAAATCAGGGAGGAAAACAAACAAACATACTTTTTAGTTCCCTCCCTCTCCTTTCTCTCTAGCTTTTCTTACTAACAATTGTTTCTAATACCATCGTGAGATAAATCAGTATGAGTACTCTCTTTATTGGATTCACTGGATTAGATTGCTGGTAGGCCAGGATCCAGAAATCTTAATGGGCATACCTTAATGAGGTCTGAGAATAAGTGGGCATCCTATTATATCTGCTATATAAGTGAAACATTTCTTATGCATTTTAAATTGTAATGAGTATTTTCTTGAAGACAGGACTAACAATTACCTAAGAAATAAAATTGTCGCATTATTAAGTCACTTCTCTATGCCAATTCTGTCCCTACTTCCACCCTATCTCAGAACTCCCCACATACACATTTATAGGAGCTAGTATTATCCCTTCTTTTCTACTGGTAAAGTAAACTGGAGCATCTGAGCATTCATCTGCTTCCCATAGTATAGCCTAAAAGTCCTGGAAAAACTGTGTATTAACATTGCTATATTACTTTTCTATATTGAAAGGAAGTAATTAATAAAAGGTAAAAAAAACCCTAAAGTGTAAGTAAGAGAAAATTTTAGGAGATGGAATTTACAGTGACCATTGAGCATTTCCTACCTCATTTGTTAACTTAACTCATACTTATTGATTGCCTAAGTACAAATTCAGTATTTTAAAATCAATAATTAATTCGAATACTTTGTTGATACTACAGATGAATTACTTCACTTTCTCCAGTCTACTCCCAGGCTTCTAATAGTTCTTTTGACTATCTGTGATACGTACATGATTCTTTAGGTATCTACCCCATAAGGATGTTATATTGAAGAAAAATATTTAATAATGTTTCCTTGGTCTTTTATTTTTCTTTTCTGTGCAATTACTATCATCATCAACATCCCTAGCATTTTAGGGGACGCATCTATTGGTACTTGAACAAATGAACTTCTTAAATACACCCTGACCAGTATTCACCTTTATATGCTTCTAATAGCTTCTAATCTTGCAGAAGGCTTTTGGTACAAGTTAATTATCCTTTAATTAAAAAGGCCAGGTCTTAAGTATTTTGTGAGTGAGAAAAGAGAAAACTTTGAATTTGAACTTAAAATTCACTTACTCTTTCTTTTCTCTTGGAATTTTCTGAAGTGAATCATGGTTAGTGAAGTGAATCACCCTTAGTTTCCAATGGGTTAAAGTCACACAACTGATACAATTTTGTCATAACATCACCTAAAGGCTACTGTAATCTTCTTTGGTCAATTCCCTAATTGACCCAATTGAATTGATTCCCAATTGAATCTTGGGTCCTCTTTGGGGTTTTCAGTTTCCACCTGGAGAGGTGAAACATTTTAGACAAACAATTTACATGCAAGGGATTTGACTCTTCCCTTAGGAATTCTTAATGATTGGTGAATTCCTGCCCAGGACCTGATAGAGCCATGGCCACAGTGCTCATTTCCCTTTCCACTCAATCTTTAATTCTCCTTTCAGCACCAGCTCTTACGGTATCCCCCTCCTTTCCAACCCCTCCCGATGCTTTTTCTTCCCCTATTTTAATGTAAATTCCATATTTAAATAGGTGCTGTTTTTCTTTCTTGATTTGTATCCGTATTGTTTAGCACAGTACATGAATGCTTCTCTCCTTTCTTTTCTTCCTGATTCATAAAGAAGCATTAGTGAATTTATCTAAATACATTTGGAGCAAAAAAAAAAATACATTGAAATTTTAAATACATTTAGTTCAAAGTCCCAATCCCGTGGTTTATTCTTCACCTCCAGTTTTGGAAGAAAAGGATTCCTACAGTATAGTTTTATTCAATTACCTTACTGTTTCATTGCAGTAATTTTTCATTGTTTTGCTCCTCTAGGGGAAATGGATAATACTTTACCTATCTAAGAATATTAATCATCATCATCACCACCACCACCACCATCATCATCATCATCATTATCTCCTTCTCCTCCTTCTGCTGCTCCTCCTCCTTCTCCTTTTTCTTCTGCTGCTCCTCCTTCTCCTTCTTCTCCTTTTTCTTCTCCTTCTTCATCTTCTCCATCTTCTTTTTCTTCTTTCATTTTTAAGAAACATTTCCAGACCCATAAATTGCTAACTGGATATTAGACTAGATCAGGTGATCCCTGGTAAGAACAAAGTTACCTCCTTTCTCTCCCCATCTCCTGATACTTCAGAAGGACAAACAACAGCAGATGCTTCCCATTCTTGTACTCCTTTCCTTCCCTTCCTAGAAAAAATGAAAGATCTGTTGGACAACCATACCTAAGGCATGACTTCTGTAGAGAAAAGTCTATCCAAGCAGTCCCATCCCATTCAAACTTATTTCAGTCTCAGGTCACTGTAAAGCATTTATAGTTCAAAATTTGGCCACTCAGAATGTATTTTAAATTTGTATTATTGTTATTTTTAATTGCCAGAGGGTATGCTGGTGGTTATCACTTGATCTTTTTTTCAGTAACAAGAACTAACATATTTTTGTAGTTATTTTTCCGCCCAACATTAGAGGAAGATGCCCAGTTTTCCATGTCTCAGAGAACTTGCTATCTCTGTCTCTAAGCTGTACCTTGTGTGTACATGTGTATACGTATATGTGTGTGCAGCAGTATTAATTATGTTGGTGTAGAAGTGTGGTCAGTATGAATTTACTGATGAGAATCTTGGTTTAGACTCCATCTACTAGGAAAATTACCCTTTTCCTTTCTCTGATGCATTTCAACGGACCTCAGTCATATGAGCAAGGCATAAAGGATTTAACCACACAAACAGGATCTAATTGTATTCAGTATTTTACTTACTACTAGAAAAGCAAAAAGAGATAACATAAAATCTATTAAAATAACTACCTTACAGGTTGTGGGCCGTGGGTTCTCACAGACCCAGACTACCCTTAGCTAGTACACAGGCATGCCTCAAGTCCAAGTGTTCCAAAACACAGATCAAGTTCTTACATTACATTTTTACAATGAGCTAGCTAGTACTCTTCCAATCTGTTTCTACTCTCACAGGCAATGATCATGAAAAAGTTTCTTGGCCAGGACCCTCTGGTCAGGAGCAGGTAGACTCTTTTTCGTATGTTCATTTTTGTCTTCCCCCAATCCCTCTTCCTCTTCTCTCCTTGAAAAAAACCCTAAACCTGTCAATTTCGACATACCCTTTTTGTGAATATTTAATTATTTTTCTATCAGTAAAATCTTGTCTGGAATATCTACTGTACACACATAATGCACACACATGTGTGTGCATGTATATGTGTATATATTGTACAACACGCACATGTGTGTATATATAATATATGCATGTGTATATGTGTACATGAGTACATATATACTCATATACATATACACAAATGTGTGTGCATGCATGCACATATGTATTAATCAACTAAGTGGTGAATTGGATAGAGCACCAGACTTGAAGTCAGGAAGACTCATCTTCCAAATCTGGCCTCAGACACTGACTAACTGTGTGACTCTGGATAAGTCAAAATCTTGTTTGCCTGAGTTCTAAGTTGCTCATCTGTAAAATGAGCCAGAGAAGGAAATGACAAACCACTCCAGTGTCTTTGCCAAGAAAACCCCGGATAGGATCACAGAGAGTCAGACATGACCTAAAAGCAACTGAACGGTGAGAACTAAGCACCCATATGTATATACATACACACACAGCTTATTTATATATGTAGTTAGTTAGATTCTAAAGGGTGTGGAGCTCACTCTAGAAAACAAAAAGCTGCCTTCTCTACCTTCACACTTATATTTCAATCTGCCATGTTAGGAAGACAGGAACAGTCTTAAGGTGAAAACTTTTTCTTTAAAAGATTAAAAAAACAAAACCAACAACTATATTTCTATTGCAAAACAGACAAAGGTGTGAATTTGGAGAGTTGGCTAAAACAATGGGAAGTAATTAGTTTGGTTTTTTTTAAACAGAGTGTTTGCTATTTAAAAAGCTAGATTTGAAGGTCCAATTACAAACAGGTTTTGTAACATGAACATTGAGTTGGCTCTTTGTATATGGGAGGATTTGGACAAGAGTCATCCAGAATGGGCCAGCAAATGTAAGTTGCATGTCTACATTGTTACAGGGAGTGCCCACATTGAGAACATCACAATTCATTGCAATATGGATGGATTAGAGGGGAAAGCATGCATTCTTTTTCTGCATCTTTTAAATTAGTAGTACCTGTAAGGAACAAGTCCTCTCCTCAGAGGTGCTAGTCCTTCTGCACATCTACCTTTGGTGTCCTCTTCCCATCCACCTCTCACCTGTGGCTCCAAGAAGCTGTAGCATATGCAGTGACCCCCACGTCAATGAAACTGTCTCTCCAGATAGGGTAAACCAGGTTGGAGGTAACCAGTTGGCCTCATTCTCATCCTTTGTGAGTTAGGGGATCTCTATCCCAACTGTGTGAAGACTTTCCCCTAATGGAATAGGCAGATGAGGACTGTTCATTCCAATGTCCATGAGGGCAGCTGAAACAGGCTGTGTAGAACACTTAGTGCTTGGTCAGACATCGAAGATGCCAAGGTCCTTCACTGCATTCCAGGCCATTGCCAACTGTCCTGACTTTTGTCCCAGGATTTTGATGACTCTGGAAGGGAAAGTGAGACTGACAACTTTGTTCACTTCTGCCTCACTTAACTCCAGTTCATCTGCAAGACGTCACTTGTGATGTCATTTGTCCTCTTTGAAAAATGAATGATGAGGAGGAGCCAAGATGGTGGACTAGAAAGACACACATATACTAGCTCCGAAACCACAGCCTATAAAATATCTGTAAAGAAGAACTCCTAACAAATTCTGGAGTGGTGGAAGCCACAGAACAACTGAGTGGAGGAAATTTCTGCTCCAGAAAGACCTGAGAAACCCTCACCAAAGGTCCATCGCGCACAGGACCAGAGTGGAACCCAGCCCTACCTTGGCCGTGAGGCCCCGAGAGGAGCAGATTGGAGCAGGCTTCAGGGACGGAATCTCCGGCGGCCGCAAAGGTCCCTCCACCCACAGGCACTACAGGTCAGTGAGAGAGACTTCCGGGCTGGCCAAGAGGGGAGCACGGTGTCTCCATAACTCGGGCCCCCTCGGGAGGCAGTGGCAGAGGCAGTGGTGGCCAGAGGCTCCCAGGGCAGGCAGGACCTCAGATCCATTACTGAAGGTCTCTACATAAACCCACTGAGGGAACTGAGCCTGGGAGGCAGCCCTACCCCCACCTGAGAACCTGATTTAATTTTACCCTGAATACCATCCAGGCTGTCACTGAAAGCCCTGAGGCTGGGGAGCAGCATTTGAATCTCACACCCCAAGCGCTAGTTGGGCGGATCTAGGCTGGTGGTGGAGAGGACTCTCAGAAGTCAGGTAACTGGCTGGGAAAATACCCAGAAAAGAGAAAAAAAAATAAGACCATAGAAGGTTACTTTCTTGGTGAATAGATGTTTCCTCCTTTCCTTTCTGATGAGGAATAATGATGCTTACCATCAGGTAAAGACATAGAAGTCAAGGCCTCTGTATCCCAAACATCTGAAATAGATATCCAGTGGGCTCAGGCCATGGAAGAGCTCAAAAAAGATTTTGAAAATCAAGTTAGACAGGTGGAGGAAAAACTGGGAAGGGAAATGGGAGAGATGCAAGAAAAGCATGAAAAACGGGTCAATACCTTGCTAAAGGAGACCCAAAAAAATGCTGAAGAAAATAACACCTTGAAAAATAGGCTAACTCAATTGGCAAAAGAGTTCAAAAAGCCAATGAAGAGAAGAATGCTT
>JAQQSK010003370.1:0-132122 GCA_028658325.1 Potorous gilbertii
GTAATGTCAAAAGTAATCCTGAAAAAGCCTTTATAAAGTGATGTAATAGTTTTGTCTAAACTGAAGAGTGTCTTGATACAGTAGAAAGATACCTGAAGCAAAGTTAGAGGATCTAAAATCTGGTCCTTTCTTCTCTACTGATCAACTGTGTGACTGTGGGCAAGTAACTTAATCTCTCTGGGGTGTCATTTTCCTCATCTTAGATTTTTACCACTTCATGCCTTGGTAATATTTTTTTTTATATGTATTTAAATTAACTTTTATTTAATCTAGTTAAATCCATATTTTATAGCACCAAGGTAGGTATTTAAAGGAAAGTTGTACTTATTTTTAAAAAAGTCCATCAAAAATAAATTCACAGTTGTCTATAAAATCTTATATTTTATATAAGTGTATTTTTTTAGTTTTTATTTTTCTTCAAAGCTATATCAAATGCTTTAGATAAATGTTAACCAAGATTTCAAAATTGGCTAATGGAGAAAATTAAACAGAAAAAAACCAGTCCCTTATGTAATTCCAAACAAAGACCTCCCTAGGTTACAGGGAAATGAACATGGCAGTTCAAGAATTATTGACTTATTAACCTCATGGTAATATTTTTGACAGTAATAGGGGATTTGGTAAGAGGAGAGGGCTGGGAGGGCTGGGGAGAGGAGAGAAAGGAGTTTAGGGAACATATCTCCATATGAGTACTTGAAGGGTTTATTGAATTCAAGTAAAAGTATAAGGATCAACTCTTCAAAAAACCCCAAACTTTATTGATATTCTCAAAAAGTTTAAAGTGAGGATCTATGCAATTCATCAATTTTTTTATTTCTAAGAATTTTTTATTGTAAGACCTCTGTCAACTCCCATTAGCATTTTAGAAAAATTATCTTTTTTCTGCAAATATTGTCCTTCAGTCCAAATCTTTCCCTTTTTTCCTCTGTGCTAGCTAGAATAGAAAGCTTATAGTAATCCTTGATACATATTCAGATGCACAAAGAGAAATCAACCTTTTACCAATGTAATAATCACGATTTAGCTTTGATTTTCAGGTATCAATCAAAGTAATTGCAATACCTTTTCTTTGAAACCACTTAACTTTAAAAATACTTTCAGGTTCTATAGACCAAAGAATTGGAGATCTGTTTAGAACTCACTGTCCCTACTGATTTTAAAGCATCTTGAACTCTAAGGTACAATGGAAGTCCTATCTGTTAAATCTTATCTTTGAAAATGGAGGAATTAATGAGTAAGCAGTGGTATAAAATAATTTATGTACATTTTTCTTATGCCCTTAAACACCCCCCCCAAAGTATAATTTTTAGTGAAAAATTATAGACTTTGGAAAGAAGGGAGCATTTTCTTTTACAACCAAGATGTTCTAATTAAGTGATTCATGTTTGTAAGAAGTTAAAGCACAACATGATGACTTTGTACCTAGTTGGTGCTTGGTAAATGAATGAATGAAGTTGTCAGTCTTAGGATTTGAATGAAGCCCTTCCATAATATCCGTGTCTTCCAGCACTTCTTAGTTACTACATTTATGCTTAATTTACCAAAGCACCAAAATTGTTCTCTATCTGGAAGATAGAATTGCTTCTTTTATAAAAGGACACTTAGGAATTCAGATAACTTGATGAAATGTTTAAGACAATGTTTAACATTTTAAAAGCTTGTCATTCAAAGAGGTTTTTCTTAAATGACGTCTTTTCACATCTAAAAATTGTTCTTCTTTTGCTCATGTCTTTTTCCATTCTGAGTGTGTGGGTGGTATTTATATAAGAATTAATTGATTTTCTACAAATTATTTAAAACAAAAGGGCACAGTAGAGGTTGCAGTTATTAGATAATACCAGAAAAAAAAAATGAGTGCCATCTAGAGTGCTTCCTTTAGCAAATTGAGAATCATGTAAGAAAGTGACTTAAAAGTGGTACTTACATAATTAACCCACCAGCTGTCAGAATTTGTTTTTATACTTTCTTTATACAGTAAATCTAAAACTCTTAGGCAGATGTTTTTGAAGTGACTTCACAATTAGCTCTACCCTTCCTATCCAAGCTTATTTCTTGTTATTCCTCTTTATGTATTCCATACTCTTCCTCAGATACATCCTGTCCTTGACTACCTCCAAGCTATTAGTCCACCAGTTAGCAAGCATTTTAAAGCGCTTACTTTGTACCAACATCTGTGCTAAACTCTGAAAATACAAATACAGCAGACAGTCTCTGGCTTAAAGGAGTTTATATTCTATTAAGGAAAGACTATAAAAGAAAGATGAGGGTGTGTGTGTGTGTGTGTGTGTGTGTGTGTGTGTGTGTGTGTGAAGATCTTGTGGAGATGAGTGAGAAGTGTAGCATGGAGAAGTATGAAGAAATGTTGGACCTCGCCAGCCTTTGAAGGTGAGGCCTGCGGTGGGGAGGGGCAGAGATGGGGTCATCAAAGGGTGAAATGATCTTCCAGAGTGAAATTTCTATGGTATGGTACACAAAATTTTTAGATAGTTTTCCTCATGGCTCCAGATGTGCCTTGTTACTTGAAATTCTTGACCTCAAGAATTTCATTGCTCATCTTCCATCATGAAACCTTCCCTTATTTACATTGGCAAATAATGTGGAAAGGAAAGAGCTGCCTGAATCATTCCCCTGAATTTGATAGCAAAGCAGATAACTTTAATTAAGTAGAATGGCAATGGAGAGATCCAAAAGTCCCTAGAAGACAAACTATAAGAAAGAACCCAGTTCAGGAAACAGATCATGAGCCTGGTATGTTCTAGTTATGGCAAGCATCTCTTATTTGGACATACACTGATGTTCTCTCTGCCGAAAGCAAAGTGCTTAATGTTTTCTTGACTTGTCATAAAGGTAGTCTCATTCTTTAAAAAGCAGAGAAATAAAAAAGATTGACTGCTGTTCTTAATCTGATTGTTACCAGCAAGAAGGAATTGAGTGCTAGAATGGAAAGGTCTTATGATAAAAAATTTTAAATAATTATTTGTTGTTCTCTTTTATTCACCTCTGCTAGACAATAAACTGCTTGAGGCCAGAGGCTTTATCTAATCGAAATTTTATTATCTGGAGTACTACCTAGTATAGTGCTATGCACCCTGTATTTGATTAGTAAATATTCATTGACAACAACAATATAATTGAAACTGCTTAGACGACCAAAGTTGACTTCAAAGAGGCATGAGAACATATTTTCCTTCCTAATTTGAAGAGGTGGGAAACCAGTTACTATTTACATTCATTCTGAATGGGCATTGTTGCCTCACTCAAAGCGAGAACCTGAAAAGACCTTAGCTTTAAAGGGCCAACATCTGCCACCGCATCCTGGGCCATCTCCAGTTGTCCAGTTTGATATCTGACCAATGGACTCAAATGGTTCTGGAGGAGAAAGTGAGGCTGGTGACCTTGTACAGCCTTCCCTTGCTCAAACCAAAGTCAGTTGCAAGTCTTGTCCTCATCTTCCTGCTTCATGGTCCTGTTTGAGAACGAAAGACAAATCTCAACCATACAACCACAATCTGTAGAGGAGGGAGAGACTATGGATGTGGAACATTAAATATAGAACATATAATGTTAAACATGTTTTATGTGTTAGTGCTTATGGAGTGTAAATTTTTATTTTTTATTCTTTGTTCTAAGAGATGATGGGGGCAATGGTCACATCAGGATGAAGAAATATATTGGGAAATATAAGTATAAAAACAAAAGGTAGAGATAGTTTTAAAAAAGAACTGTTTCTCTAATGTTGAATGAATCTTTTATACCTGATACTTTGCATATAGTAGGTGATGATTATAAAAAAAATGTTGTCTTGTTCTTATACCTCAGTATTCTTCATATTTCTTAATAAAACGTCATCTTATGTTTAGAAATTGAAAGATTAATGATACTCCTTAACATTGGCTTAAAAATGTTCACTGTTATTTCCATGCCCTAAGAAGTGGTTTATTGAAAATGGAATGATAATGTACTTTACATTCTTTGCTCTTCACTAACATAATATTAGATCCTTTATTAATAAATTGAATACTATTCCCAATGTTTTTAGACTATTCTATTGAAAAAGAACTTTAAGGATAAGAGAAATTGCAAATGGAATGGAAATTTAAGAAAAAATATTTTATTTTTATTGTATATGAGTACATAATATAATGATAATATAAATAAAGCATTTATTAAGCAGTCTGGCTACAATTCCAATAATAGAAAACAAGACAGTTCTTGCCTTCCCGGAGCTTACATTGTAATGGGAAGAGACTACAGAGAAGTGGAAGTTGGAGATTTTTCCAAAGAGTTATGGAGGCTGGAGCCTGCCAGGCACTTTGCTAACCACTGGAATTAAAAATATAAGCAAAAAGTCCACACCCTCTGGGAACTTACATTGAATATACACAAAAAGGAGGTGGAGAAGAAGGTACTCCTAAGGTAGAGAAGTAGTTGGGGAAGTCCTGGGCTGAACCAGGTTTGAAATGAATACAGAATGGGTACTTCCTAAAATGTAGGTTCTGGGGAGCAGTTCACCAATCAGAGGAAGAACCAGTAAAGATGGAAGTGTCACCAGTATGAGATAACTGGGGTGGTCGTCAAGAAGTAGTCTGAAGAGCTGAATTTGACCAGAAAGCTAGCTGGGAAGTCATCTGCATAGAGATACTAATTGAACTTATGAAAACTGATGAGGTAACTAAGAGAGTAAAGAGGGACCAGAAGAGATTTCTGAAACATCTACGGTTAGGGAGATGGGATATGAATTATAATCCAGGAAAGGAAACTGAGGAGAGATCAGACAGGTTGGAGGAGAACTAAGAGAGAACAACGTCAAGAAAGCTCAGATAGACAATAGTATCCAGGAAGAGAAAGTGGTCCTCAGTGTTCGACACCAAAGAGAGATCAAGAAGAATGAGGATTCAGAAGGTGATTGGTAACTTTAGAAAGAAGAATTTCAATTGAATGATGAGGTCTGAATATAGACTGCAGAAAGTTGAGGAGTGAGGGTTGAGTGTGAGTTTAGCTGTGAAAGGGAGGGGGAGAGAGGACAATAGTTTGAGATGTTTAGGTAAAGTGAAGACTTAAGAATGGAAAAGAGACCTGGTGTTTGTAGATAACAGAGAAAGATCCAGAAAGATTACAGAGATCTGGGGGACAGTCATGAAGGCTCTCTTTCATAAGTGACAGTGTAGGTGGCTGTACTTACTCAGATGTACATTCTATATCTTTACAAATAGAAAGTAAGTTTCTTAAGGGTAGGAATTTCTAGATTCAAGCAAGGTACATTGTATAAAGTATGTATTTAATAAATGCTGCAATTTAATTTAAGTGACATTCTTAAATGCTTTGTTTTAGAATCAAAAAAATGGTATTAACCATATACTACTGCTACTACTACTGCTGCTACTTCTACTACTGATAAAAGCTCACATTTATGTAGTGCTCAGGCACTAGAGTGTGCCAGGCACTGTGGTGAGCAATTGACAATTATTGTCTTATTTGCTACTTACAGCACCCTGGGAGGTAGATACTTTTTATCATCATCCCCATTTTACAGATAAGGAAACTGAGGTAAATAGATAGTAAATATATATTCAGACAGTTGGGATGATATATAGTAATTTGAGCATAACAGGTAAATAATATCTGTAAAACATGAAAATTCACTCCACATATTGTCTTTTATTGTCTTATGTTTTATTGATATCTTAATACATTTTTATTTTCGTTTCATTAATTACATTTAAGGAGTTTATTATATCCTGAGTATGATTTCATTATGTCTCTGGATTAAAATTTTTTAAAGAGGCTCATACCTTTAACAGCAGTCAATGGGAAAAATCTGTTTCAAAATACATAAATTAGATTTATAGGTAGTATTCCAGAAATGTAGCTATTTTATACATGTTGACAGATACTTTGAATCCTAGTTAAGTGATTAGAAAACACCACCAAATATATACTCAATAAACAGCAACTTCTCTTACATAAACCAGTATTTTAACTCCTTGGCTGCTATTGTTGCCTTTTCACTGACTTCTCCCCATGCCTGGAACACTCTCCCTTCTCATCTCGACCTCTTGGCTCCCTTCAAATGTGAGCCAGTGTTCCATCTTCAGAAAGAAGCCTTCCTCAATTCTCCTTAACCTTAGGACCTTCCTCAGATTTTCTTCAGTTTATCATGTATATATCTTGTTTGTATTTGGTTGTTTGCATGTTGTCTTCTCCTGTCAGACTTTTCCTGGAGAAGGGGGCCTGTGTTTTTTTTTTAGCTTTCTCTGTATCTTCAGTGTTTAACACAGTGCCTAGCTACTCTCCTGTAGTAGGCACGTTTTTATGACTGCTTGTTGATGTGACTGGACCATCTGACTAACCCTGGCACTATGGAGGAATGCGCCACGGTTCTACCAGAGAGAAAACTCCAGTGTCAACTAGCTCTTCCTCTTACTGAGAGTCCTCCATGTCAAACTTGACTAAGGACCTAGGAAATTGTTAATGCTTTCAGATTATTGAAGTTGGTGGTAACAGTCAGATAGAAATGACAGATCTTCAGAAGAGAATTATTTATTTTCAGTGTTCAAAAACTGGCAACAGTTTAAAACATTCTCAGAATTCTGACTAATGGATCATATAATGTAAAAATGATCACATGAACTACAAACAAAGTAATTTTACTCTCCCAAAAATGAAATGTTGCTGTTAATTCTGTCAGTGCCTTGTTGTTTTTATATTGTACATATTTCATTCCATGTCAGAATAAAATCTCATATTTGCCCCTTTTTTCCCTCTATTTCTATTAATTCTCCTATCTGTTTTTTTTTTTTTTAGTATTACTATCTGTTCCCTTTTAAAAAATGTCTAATTATACCACTCATGAAATTTAGAGAAGGAAAACAAAATACCATATGGAGAGAGGAAAGTTAAATGCTACCTGTTACTTTAAGTCATTTTTAGTCTAGATAGTTCCTAGCAGCTACTGCTACTTCAAAGATGAACTTGTAGAAGTGGTCTGTCATTGTTTATCCTACTTACCTGTGATAGACTAGTGGGTAGCATAATTATGTAGATGCCTTGTCTAATATAGTCCCTGAAAATCTAATAATTAGGTATAAAATTAGATTCTTAGTGGAAGTTTTAATATGGACCTGAAAAATGAATGCATTTTTAAGTGTGAAGAAAAAATATATCATTTTTAGAAACAGAATAATTATTACTTGCCAAGTACCACTGATTTTTCATCTGTCAGTCAACTTAGATTGAAATAAGCTTCCTCGTTTCATGATTACTAAACAACTCGTTTTTAAAAATGACTGTAAATATAATAACTATCAAAAAATAGTCCATCAAACCTTACCCAAACAACTTAGAGTTTAACAAGACACAACCAAAAGAATTAATAAACAAAAATCAAGCATGTAAGATATTTTATCACCTTGGCCACCTCAAGATTCTCCCAACTTCGGCTTTATTTGCTTTCCTTTCTTGCATCATTTAGTCAACAGGTATATATTTCTGGTACTGATTATGTCATTCTGCATTGTTTCATGCAAGTCTTTCCAGGTATCCTTGTGCATATCATTTTATGACACCACCATAAGCTATCACATTAATAAACTTTAAGGCATAAATTCCTTAGGGCAAGGACTCATTTTCATTATCTTAAATCTAAAGCTCAATGTCTTGCATATAATAGGGGCTTAATAAATCTCTGTTGAATGAATGAACTAACCCATTTCTACTTGTGGGATATGCAGCTTTAAAATTTTTTTTAAATATTAGAAATGGAACATCTTTGAAACTTTTGCACAGATTGAGGCAGCTAGGTGAATAGAGTCAGGAACACCTAAGTTCGCCTCCATCCTCAGATTTTTACCAGCTGAATGACGCTGGACAAATCACTTGGCTTGTGTTTGCTTCAGTTGCTCAGCATTTGCCTCAGAGAGTTATTGTGAAGATCAGGTGAAATAATAATTTTAAAGTATTTATCACAGTGCCTGAAACATGGCAAATGTACATAATGCTTATTCTCTTTTTTAAACATGTTTTTTCCAAGGTAACCCTAGAAGGATTTTCCACTCCAGAATTTGCCTACACCTGTGGAATCACATGTGTCTCACAGGTCCGGGCCAAAAATATGCTCATCTAAATTGTTTCTGAGTTCAGACTCATGTTAAATACAGGGTAAATATTAATTTGCTAAATATTTCCCCTCTTTTTAAAAATAAATCAAGTTTTTAGGCAGTTAGTCATTTTAATAACTTGGAGATTGGGTTTAGGTCTATTGATATTCTTGGAATAGATTTGAGAATTTTTTCTTAGACCTTCATGGTTTTCTTAGTCTAAAATTGGTATGTTCCCCAGTTCTCCTTCTGAAGAAGAAATAATTGCAGCAGAAATGTCTGTATGCTTCCTCCTTAGACGTGGTGGTTTTGCTACTTCTAATTAAAGTAAGTTATTTGATAAGAAAATATGAAGAGTTGTCTTCAGCCCATTTATTTGATAATGAGAATAATACAATCAGTGGTAGCAATTTATTCAAATTTTCTTTTAAAATCAACTATTTTATGTTTATTTTGTTAATTTATTTAATGATCACAGTATTGGATCAAGTTTAAATCTCATCTTTGAACTTTAAGTCCTTTTTAGCCACTAGATAGGGACTGGTCTTGTGATACCATTGGTTTCAGGAGCCAACAGATGAGAAAATTCCCTCTACCAATGCAGATGGACAGTTTCTCTGTGACTCGTGGGTGCTCTGACCTACTTAAAGAGTTGTCTAGAGCACTTAAAGATGATAAGTAACTTAGTCAAGGTCATACAACTAACATGTTTCAGAGGCAGAACTGGAATCCAGATCCAAGACCAGCTCTCTATCCACATACTATAGCCTGTCATTCTAATGATAACAAGGACAAATTTAGTAACTCTCACTGTTAAATCAATGAGACAACAAGCTAGAGACTTTTATATACACAGAGTCATAAAAAGACATTACAGTCAAATTAATTTGTCATACTGTTAATTTTTTTCTTTGGTGAATTTCTAGGAGCAAATATGGCAAAATCACATATTGTGATAATGTAACTGCCTTTCCCAAGTATTTGTGTATTGTAATTGTACCCTTTTTCTGTTGTAGGCCAGAATTACCTTTGAAGTTATATGAAAATATGGGTTTGGGGAGTGCTCATTGTATACTGTGTGAAAGTCATCTGGCATTATCAGAACATCAGGGGGATAAAGAGAGCCCAGAAAACGTGAAGGTAAACAAAGTTTACTGTAGGAGGAATCACATAAAAAAGAGCCTACCTTTTCCTCAGTAATAATAAGGAAAAGCACCATGGAATCAAGAGAAGCTGCATTTGGAACTAATTCTCCTGGGGCACCTAAGAGTAGAGAAATAGATATTCCAGCTTTTCTGGGTCTTAAGTCATGGGGAGAAATTCAGTTCGAGAGGAAGACGTGTCACCACCCTCCCTTCTTCGCAGAGGTGAGGCACAGCAAATGTACTTCAGTACCTAGGAATGTGTAAAGAGAAAATCCAATGACTTCTGGGTCTGGAGTTTAGGGAATAGGTGATTGTTTGAGATTGTCCATTGGTAGGCAAGAGGCAAAACTTTTAGTATTGTCCCCTGTGTAATTTGACCCTGAAATCCTTTACCCTGTAGAAATTGTATTTTCTTTTTTAAATGGTTGACTGAAAGAATCAAGATTTTGATTGCTTCCAGTGAGGGAAATGTATAAAAACAGAGAATGGGCTTATGTTACAAACTGGAAAAACGAAGTACTCCTTTGATTTCTTACATGGAAGTGACCAAAGGTGAATAACACATTATCCCTAAAACTCCAGCCATACATTCCTGGTATCCTCTAGGGCTGATGCTGACAGTGATACTGTAGACAGCTAAGGCTGAAATAGGTTAGAACTAAAAGGTCAGAGAGCTCACTATTCTTAGGCTAAGCGCTGAGCACCATATTGGATTATGGCACTAGACAGAGTGATCTGTTCATCTTTGAGTCTCAGGAGTCAGCCCATGCATAGGGAATCCCTGTACAGCACAACTTGCTTGAGGTCTCTGGCTTTGGCTTTGTGGTCACTAGTGAGAGGGAACATACCTACCCACACTTGGTAGCCTACTCTGCTTTGGACAGCTCTAAGTTATTCTTACATTAGTCCTGAACTTTCCCCTTTTCCATTTACTGCCTGCAGCTGCTTTATCTGCCCTTCAAGGACAAGCAGAAAAGGTCCTCTTGGTGCAGGAGAAATCCGACTAGAGCTGGATTCAGACTGGGGCTCAATTTCCTGAGGTTCTTTTAAGAACTTGGGTGTCCTTGGGCAAGTTCTTTAACCTTTCTAGACCTTGCTTTCCTCATCTGTGAAATGGGGGCATTGAAATAAAGGGGTTCTAATCTTGGATTTATGATCTTAAGTCTGGTTCTATTCAGAAACTATAGAAGCTAAATATAACTTATCTTTTAAAGATAACTTATCTGTGTGAGGGGTGGGGAAACTGGAGCCTCAAGGCCTGTCTCCTGGGCCTTTTCAGTGCCAGGATAATTCTTTCAACTTATCCTCATGTGATGTGATCTCAAGAACCTTCACCCCTCTGATTGCCTGTCCTCTTGTTCTGTAGCATAGCAATATTCTTCCTTAAATGTGCCATCCAGAAGGGAATATCATACACTCAGTGTAACCTGACCAGCATATTGTCCCCTCCATAATTTGACCCTGGAATTCCTTAGCTGTAGAAATTGTATTTTTTTTAAATGGCTAACTGAAAAAAATTAAGATTTTTAAGAAATATATTAAATAATATATGTTAATATAATATAAATACATGAAATATGATAAATATGTGAAAACAGGATGGGCCTATGTTACAAATTAGGAAAAAAGGTACCTTTTAGTTTCTTCTATGGAAGTCATCAAAGACAAATATGGTAAACTTGTTTGAGAATTTGCTATTAGCTTCACATAATATGGTCGATCATCTGATCCTGGGTGAGTGACTGAACCTCTCCTTGCCTCAGTTTCCTTAGCTGTAAAATGGAAACAATAATAGCACTTCCCTCCCAGGGTTGTTGTGAAGGTCAGATTAGTTAATAATTGTAAAGGACTTACCACAGTGCCTGACACACGGTAAGAATTACATCACTGTTAGTTATTATATTTGCTTCAGTAGCTTCCAACCAGAGACTCTTAATGAAATGAAGAAAGTCTTATATTTTTGATTCCTTTGTTTTTATTCCTTATATGCAAATTAAATTGGACAAAGCAAGAATTCCTAGCAGCCAGAATCTTAGAATATTGACTTCAATGAAGTAACTTTTAGATTTTAGATTTTTTTACATCTATTTTTTGTTTAAAGGATATTGAAACATGCCCTCTACCCCCTAAATCTTGTCATATGACCAAAAGGTTCCAGTAACTGTCTTGTTACTACTTTTGTTACTGAAAAAAGGCTGATTTGATTCTAAAATGTAAGCAGCCTGGGGGTCCCGAATGCTTCATTTGTGACTGTGCATCTCTGTTAATACCTAGAAGATATGTCCTGGCCCTTGTTCCCCTGTGCTAACTGCTTTCAAATGCATTCTCTTCTTACTGATTTCCATCTCTGAGGCCTTAAAAATGGGGTGATTACTGTAGCATCTCTCCGAGGGGAACACAAGCTGCCTATCAGCTCATTGCCTCATAGGCCTGATTTGTTTCTGAGATCCTGTTACATGTCTGCTACTTCAAACAGATTTAGAGATAGGATTTTTAAAAAGTCATTTCATTCCATTTTCAAGTTATTAGGTTTGGAAGGATATCCCTGCTTAGCATATTCATTTTTGTTTATTCACTTTAAAATATTGATTCAGACTGATATCTGTAAATCTGTGAAATATGATTGTTGTTTACCTTCATTTTCTCAAGTCAGAACAGATGAAGTAAAAAAATTTCTGTCTGTATTGCTTAGAAAGATTTTGAGCTTTTTACATATATTCAAGGTAATCAGACATCTGAAACATTAAAGTAACAAAATAATGTGGTCATTATTTCATATAATGTTTCTTCCCATTATTAGGTACAGATTCCAAGGTCAGCTTAACCAGCCAGACAATTGTTAGATGGATGGAATAGTCATTGGGTGTCTGGGCTCAATAGATTATCAAATCCTTTCCAATAGCAATAGTGGATGAAATAACATGCTGTGAGAAGATCAGAAGGAGAAAGAAGAATGACCCAAAGACCCTGAGTAAGCCCAAAACTGGATAAATGATTCAGAATAAACCAGGTGTGCAGACAGACCTAGGCTATCATGATAGCACCTACCCTATTCTTTATGCATGTCATCCAAATGTATTCTTCTTCCCTTGCTAGAATTAGGTTCCACATTACCAGCCACCTGCTGGTGACCTCCACTGTAACATGACAAAAAGGTGCTATGTCCTTTGTGTCTTCCTCTTTTCCAAATTTAATTCTGCCTTTGAGAGCATTATCAGTAACCCTCCCAGTCATGTGAGTTTGTAACCTTGGAATTAACCTTGGATTTTTCCCCTCTCCTTCACTTCCATATCCAGTAATTTCCTAAGTTCTGTAGATTTCACCTTTACAAAATGTCTCCCATCCATCATTCTTTCTTTTCACTAATTAACTCTCAGATCCTACTGATCTCTTTCTTGCCTAGACTGCTGTATTCACCTCTTCCTCTGTTTCCTTTCTAGTCCCTTCCCTCTTCAGTCCTTTATTCCTATACTACTAAAATAATCTTTCTAAAGCACGACTGTGTCCATGTCGCTTGCTCAACAAACAAAACCAACAAGAACTTTATTTTTAATGTATTTATGATAAAATTGAGTTATTTTAGTTATTTTGACCAGGTAATTGATTTTCTTGGTTGAAAGGACCATCTCCCTGGATGTCCTCAGTACTCCTGAAGTGTCAATCCTGTGCCTCACTCAGTACAGCTTTGTGCCTTTTGTCTTTTTATGAAGCCTCCTGTTAGTATTCATATTTAAATGTTCCCTTGGTTTCTTTTACTTTGGATTACCTCAATTAGGATTTTAAAATGAGAGGGGAATTTAGAGAATACCGCCACACCCATTCCCTATGCAGAAAATCCTTCAATATTTCTGCTTGGTGACCCTACAACCTTTTAACTGAGAAAATGCTGTGTTTATCCAACAGAATGTATGTTCCTTACAAGTTGGATCAATTTTCTGTGTCATTAGCCCAAACATCTAAAATAGTGCTTTGCAAATTTAGTGCATGTGTTTAATAAATATTTATTGAATGAGATAAATTTAGGGGCTTTCTGTTTTTTCTAGAATACTCACAAAATCAAAGAATTTTTTAGTCAAAGAGGGCTCAGTGATCATTTTGTTCAACCCATAAGTAAAAGAAATCTCCAACATAGCATGCCCAAAGGTGGTTATCTAACTTCTTGAGAGACCTTCAGTGAGGTGAACTTGCTACTTCCCAAGGCAATCTCTTCCACTGTTGGACGCTATTCCTCTAATTGTTGGGATGTTTTTTCAATAATATAATGGTGGTAATGATGTTTGCAAAGCTCTTTGTGTATGTTAACTCATTTGAGATAACTGTGATAGGAATTTTGTAGAAAAGGATTTTAAGATTGAGAGGGTTACACTAGACATAGCTAGTCTAAGGCAGGATTTTAATACAACCAAGTTCCATACTGAGCATGTTCTCCACTCCATGTCTTTATAGTGACTGTCTGTTATGCCTGAAATGTTCTCTCTCCTCACCTCTGTGTCCCAGCATCTGTGGTTTCCTTCATGTCTTAGTCTTTGCCACCAAATAACTCTGGCATTCATTAATTGGCCGATAATAGGCCCCAGCCGAAGCCTCACTTGCTCATTATTTGAGTTTTGATGGCTCAGAGTGAATGAAAATTGCAATTATTTCTGTTCTGGACAGAAACGCTGACAGTCTTTCTCTCCTTGATGGATTCTTTTGCAAAGGCAAAGTAGGCCATCTTTTACCTCAGTTCTTACCTTACCTTTAGCTACTGAATGGGTGTTGCCTCAGAGAATCTGATACCTCAGAAAGACCTCAGCCTAAGAAGGCCAAGGTCTCTTACTGCATCCTGGGCCATTGCTAGTTATCCTGACCTATGTCTTGCTACTGGATTCTGGAGGAGAGTGAGACTGATGACTTTTCACAGCCCTGCCTCACTTAAATCCAATTCACTTGCACGTTAAGACATCATCAAGAATGAAGTACGAATGAGAGCTAAAATTTCACCCTTTACAGAAACTTTTTCTAATTCCCTTTATTGCTCATACCTTCCATTTGAGATTATTCCCAATTTGTCCTGTGTGTGTGTGTGTGTGTGTGTGTGTGTGTGTGTGTGTGTTTAATTTCCTGTTTGTATGTTGTTGCTTGCATATTGTCTTCCTCATTAGACTTTGAGATCCTGGGAAGCAAGGACTTCTATGATTTTCTCTGTATTCTGATGCAGCTTAGCAAAGTACCTGGCATACAGCAGACACTCAATATTTGTTGTCTTGACTTACAAGAGGCCTTTAAAATTGAGCAAACACAGCAATTATACAAATGTTATGGGTATTTCAGTATTTCAAAGATCCTTGTTTTCTTTGATGGGGGTATCCCCTCCATTTTGCGATTTCTTTGTGCCTTAGTAGATAGTCTTTAAAAATTTCCAGAACTGAATAATTGATCTCCCTGTAGCCAATGTTAGCTCTACAGCCCATCCCCAGACTTGTACTTAGGCCTTCATCAGCTCTGTACTGAATCTTCCTGTTGAGCTGCAGAGTCCCAGGGTCACATCTACATCAGATAAGAATGAGATTTTGGGTGGCGTTGATAAACTTTTCTTATCTCCAAGGCTTATAAATTTATTCTGTGCTTCCCTTTGGGGGACACTGGGCCCTCTTCTCTCTCTATAGTTGAGGGGACCTCTGGGGGTCAAATTCTGGTTATTAAATTATTCTGGTTTTTTTTCTGTGGTATCTGAGCCAGCTGAGAGTAGGTTCTATAGAACAGATACAGACTCACTTCTGCACCCTTTATATGTTTGACATATATTTAACTTGCATTTTGTTAATTTAGTTGATCTTTACCTCTTTCTCTTTCTCCATATATAGATAGATATACATATATATACACATACATACCCCTACATACACATGAATACACACACGTGTGTGTGTGTGTGTGTGTGTGTGTGTATGTATATATTATTTGTCTTTTATCTATGCTTTCTCATTTCCTGCTCAGTTATTCTCTTTTCTTCTTGTTGAATCCAGGCGGTCATTTTCTTACCTTGTTAATACAGTTTTTCATCATTCCTGCTGCCTCTTTTCTGGGGTGGTGTTGATTGCTTCTTCAGTTAAATGAAACTACAGCTGGAGATAAGTTGTTTATGGTTTGATGGCACATGATAAATACACATATCATTGGCAATTGGATATCCTACCCAATAACTAGTTCTGTATTCTGAGAGAGAGATTTCCTCCTGAGAGTGCTGCAGGAATTGTGATAGCATCATCCATCAGAAATGTTATTCCTAGTAATGAATCTATGAGACAGATCTCGACCAAGGATACCTTGAAGAAATGAATGTTCTCTCTGGAAGAAATACTATATATTTTCATCATAAAGCCTGCTGAATTTGCCTGAAGTATTTAATCCCTTCTCATACTACTAACAATGACATCAAATGTATTTTGTCACTGGAAAGGATTGAAGTTCTTCTCTAGGAATAACTAAGAAAGATTTATTTGTTTATAACATATCCAAAAGCACCCTTTTGTATCTTCATTTTAATTCCTTTTGGAATTCTGGCAAATTAGAATTTGGATTTTAATTGGATTGTAGGAAGATTTCACCGTATTCACTTTTTTAAAAGAAAATCTATTGGTAATTTTTTAATGTTTAGAGAATTAGGGATGAACAGAATCTATTTCAGGGTAAGGTAATTACAGCATCATTGGATAGAAAATCTTTGTATAAAAATAGCCAACCTCAGATGGTGTTGGAGAAAGGTAATTAAAGTATGGAGAATAATGAAAAAATACCCCTTGCTTTGCTACTTTCTTTTAATGGCAGGCTTAGTTCCCTACAATCAAAACACTGAGTCCTTACCTGGAAGTTTCTATGCAGAATTAATGGCTGGAAGTTACAGAGAGGCAAATTTAGGCATTGTATCAGGAACAGCTTCTTAAAAAATGAAAGTTGTCCAGAAGTGGACTCAGCTGCCTCAACAAGTCTTTAGGCAGTGGCTGGGTAGCCACTTGTCAAATATGGTGTAGTGGGGATTCCTTTGGTTTAAGACTTGGACTGGATGACTTCTGAGATTCTTCAAATTCCATGTTTTTCTGATAGGAGAACTCCATTTTCATCTCTAGATTGACCACCAATTTGTGTGTGTGTGTGTGTGTGTGTGTGTGTGTGTGCGGGCATGCGTGCATGCATGCATGCATACATGCATACTTTCTAAGGAGAGGCAGCATGGAGTAATTAGTGAAATAAAGACTTTATTCTTTTGTCTTGATTGGGCAACCCATTAGGAAAACATTTTTGAGCATGTACCTCTAATATGTGTGTATTTACTTAGAAATTAATATACATCTACAGTATGCAGTACTGTACATCATGCATAGTTTAGAAAATACACAAAAATTTTAAATATTTTTATTTTATTAATGTCATAAAACCTTTTTTGCATATATAGTAGGATTGAATAAGTTTCATTGTTTTTAAAATATTCCCATTAGGGCAGATTTGTAAATGATAATTGTTCTTATAGTAATTAAGTATTTAGTTATTTTAATCAATTTAGCTGGCAGGTGAATTTTTTTTTGTTTTGTTTATGGAAAGATAGTGTACCAGTTAAATAGTAGGTCAGAAAAGTGCATGAACAGGACAACAGAAGTCATTTCTCTGTGTGGGGTTTCGCCATAGACAATACAAAAACAAAACCAAAATCAAGAACCAAATTGTCTGATTTCAGTTCAGCAGAAAATGTTTAATATAAGTTGAATACTGCTTCCTTTACAAAGTTCTGCTTAATAGATGGTATCATGCCTAATTTTCAATTTGTGTTTGTCATGCTAATTATGTTTTTCTATGAGTGTGAGGAGCATCATAAAAGCTTATTTGACTAGACAATAAAGTGGAGAAATGGGAATAACATCTAACATGGTTGTAAAGGTTGCTGTTGAATTGTTCAGTCATTTCTGACTCTTCATGACCCCATTTGGGGTTTTCTTGGTAAAAATACTGGAGTGGTTTACCATTTCCTTCTCTAGCTTATTTTACAAATGAGGAACTGAGGCAAATAGTGACTTGCCCAGGATCACACAGATAACAAGTATCTGAGGCCAAATTGGAACTCAGGAAGATGATTTTTCCTGACTTCAGTCTTGGCACTGTATCCACTCTGCCACTTAGCTGCCCTGAAAGGTAGGTTGAGATAAATTTGGGAGAGCTGTAATGCCAAACAAAGGTATTGATATTACATTATAACTGCTCCAGGGAGCCATGAGTGTTCTTTCAGTAATGGGTGACATGGCCAGACCAGCTCTAGGAAATTACTTTGACAAGAGAATGAATTGAAGTGATGACAAACTTGGAGCAGGGAGACATATTAGTTGGTCATTGCTATAGCCAAGGGAACAGTGGTAGGTTGCTAGGGGCTTTCCTAATTGTACATGTCCAGCTGTGGTCATGGTTGAGCGATAACACATAAAGGTTAAGTGTGATTATATTGGAAATGAGCACCAAGATTGGCTGCCCCATATATGGGAGACATATAGTATGCTAGAACTCATCGTTCTACTTATTGATTGGTTGATTACACAAATCCTGGGGTCATACTATGGCCTCTTGGTTGTAGGCCTCTATTTTGGCAATCATTGAATCAGTGGATAGAGAAATGGCCTTATAGTCAGATTAATTTGGGTTCAGATCCAGCCTCTGGATCACTAGTTCAGTGACTATTGACAAATTTCACACCCTTAGTGACCCACTAATTTCTTTAAGTAAGTTTCAGATGAATTGCTTATGTGTAGAAGTTTCCCTATTGGGAGTTTTCTACACATATCTACTGAGAAAATTCTAACATGATTGGACTGCATATGAACTATTCTTAATGATATTGAATATTATTTTGAAAATCCTGATGTAAGGAAGCTTGTGCAGCAGAGAGAGAAAATGGAAGAAGTGTTTGAAGAGTTAAGGATCATGAATACAAATGTATTTGTACCTTCATCTTTAGAATTCAATCTAGTTTCAGGCACTAGCTTCATATTTTATGTCCCAAAGGGACCACCAGGGATCGCTGTTTTTGATATGCCCAGTTCCAGAATCCAGGGTCAGCTGGTTATTACCTTACTAAATTCCTAGCTTGCTACCACAAATCTGCAGAATCATGGAGTTTTAGAGAAACTAGAGGGGCTTATCTCTTTGTCCTTGGATCACTGGAACTATTGGGCTCTGAAAATGTGACCCTAGGTACATTATAGGATTCTGAATTTTGGTTTTCTTTTGATCTGTGATTTTTTTGATCTTTCTTTCATCATGTATACTTGATATGTTGCCTGGCAATAAGAAGATACATTGTTTTCCTGACTCATGAATTTACTACTTAAGTGTACATGATCAAAATATTACATTTGTTTGTTTGTGTCCTCATTGTGAAATTAGAATATGATTTCCTGTCTTCTAGGAATATTATGGCACTTCATTTGAGGTTTTAATATAAGGGCTAGAGTGTGCAGAACGGGGTCTCAGAGTAAATAGAATCCCATTAGAGTCCCACTTCTGCCACTCAGCCAGCCTGGCACTTAGGATTAGTCACTTAACTCTTAGAAATTTGCCTTCCCAGTCTCTGACATGGAGATGACATTTCTTGCGTTTGACTTCTCTTAGGATGGTTGTGAAGATTAAATGAGTTATTGTACATAAAGCATGAGGTAAGTGTCAAACACTATAACTGAGCTGTTGTACTCATTATTACAGAAAGCAGTGAATGCCAGGAGTTAGCGTTATTGCCACTTACATTGCTATTACCACAATATACTTCAGTTTCCTGTTTTGCCATTACCAATCCCAGCTATTAGCCACAGCCAGAGGCAGACAGAATTCTGAACTAGAAATGAGGGCTTAAAAGTGAAAAGTCTTATGTTCTCATGAGTTCATTTTAACTGTATTTGAATATAATGAAGGAGTTCTTTGTTTTTTCCTACATTATTAGAATTAAAATTAGGTTATCATTCATTAATAATAATCTAGAAATACTTTAGAATATGATTAGGCAAGTAAAAAAACCACCCTGCCATTGAAAAGCGTTCTGGGAGAGAAATTCCCAAGAGGACTTGATGGGAAGTCAGGAAATATAATCAGATTGAGAAAATAGGTCTAGAATAACCTAAAGTTATTCCAGTAGTATTGAAAGAACATGTGATTTTAATTTTAAGTTGAAATATTAACTTTCTAATTAATTTAATTTTTTGTGTTTTGAATTAGTGCTATCTAGAACAGACTGGCTTAATTGTAAACATTTAGTATTACATAAAGGCTGAATGGGTTCCATTATTGCTAGGGAAAATGGCTTTCTTAACAGCATCTATTCTTTCCCATTTGAAAGTATACATCTGTATTTAGTTTCTGCCACTATTACTTTGCTTAAGATAGGAGCTTGTCCATCATGCTTAATCTACATAATCATAACTTTCTATGCTAGATAAAGGCATTTAATTTCAGTCTCAATTTTATTTTAAAGACATTCAGTATTCCTCAGCTCTTCTAAATTACTGAAAGTACCTTTAATGTTATATACCAAATATTTATTAAGCACCCATTATGGGCATTCTGTTCTTGGAAAGCTGGGAAAAGACAAGGCTTAGACAAGCTGAGGGGTTTACATTCCTAGTAAGCCTTGCCTTCTATTCCAGATCTTCAAGTCTGTATAAATTATTGTGTAGTAAAGACTTTTTCAATCCTTAAAGAAGTTAATTCAGACTATTCACTGGAAGGTCAAATACTGAAGCTGAAGCTTAAATGTTTTGGTCTTATGAAGAGAAGACAGCACCCCTTGGAAAGGACCCTGATTTTGGGAAAGGTTGAAGGCAAAAGGAGAAGGGGCAGCAGAGGAAGAGATTGATAGTGTCGTGGAAGCAATGGACATGAGCTTGGACCGACTTTGGAAGATGGTGGAGAATAGAAGAGCCTGGTGAGCTGTAGTTCATAGGGTCACTGAAAGTTGGATACCATTGAACAACAACAGAATATCTTTTCAGGTTAGGTAGGCCAAAAAAAAATCTATGGAACTTCAAACCTGAAAGTAATATCGCTATTAGGAAAACTGAAGTTTTCAACAATTTATCTTTCTGTTCTTATAATCCTGTATTAGATTTCACTGAGGAAGAACCTGAGATACAGTACATGCAATATCCTACTAGGAGTGAGCCTGGAAGCAGGGCTGTGTCCTGATACTGATGTTTATTGTAACCCAGCCTGCTGAGTATTCATGAAAGCTCAGCAAAGCCTGTCCATGTCAATTAAGCCAGAGAATGAAGGTTGTTCAGACTGAGGCCTGGAGTTAGCCATAGGCAGAGGCAGGGAGAGTCAATACAACCTTGCTTATCCCCCTATCTTCCTGTATTTGCCTCATTCCACTATTTCTCAGACATCTCTCTGTAAATTCTTTAAGGCATGAAGACTTTAGCTCTTTTAAAGTAGTTAATACTTTCTTAGTATTAGATATAGATCTAGATAGATTTTTTTAGCTCCCTCACTCAGTTTTGTTTTATCCTTTGCAATCTGAAGCTAAGTTTTCTTAATGAAAAAGAAATAAAATAGGAGCTAATTACTTTTGACTCCTCTTATTGATAGTATGGTATATTTAACTTGGTATCAAGTTTTACGTGTGAGGACAGTGGGAGAGAGAGGAGTTGAAGATGACTTCAGGGTTTTGAGCCTTGATGACTGATAGAATAAAAATGTCATTAATAGAAATAGTAAAGGCATGAAGAAGAACTAGTTTTACAGGAAAAGTGAACATTGTTTTGGGTGGAGGTTGGGAAGAGGTCAGAGGGAGGGAAATTGGTTTGGGGGTTATCTTCATAGACATTATAATTGAATTATAATTGAAATCATAGGAGTAAATAAGATTGCCAAAGGGAGCGAGGGACAAGGCCATATTCTGTGTATGTGTATGTGTGTCATGGATTCCTTTATCAATCCTCAAAGACTATGAACCTCTTCTCAGAATGTTTTAAAATGCATAAAATTACATATATATAATTTTCACTTATTTATTTTAGCATTAATTTGTAAAGTTTTGAGTTTCAAACCTTTTCCCTCCATCCAGCTCTTCTCTCACCATGGAGATATCAGAGCAATATTATACCAGTTACACATGTGAAGTCATGTACCACATATTTCCATGTTGCAAAAAACAGTAAGAAAAATAAGATTAAAAATATGCTCCATTCTGTTATGACTTTTGTTCTCAGAAGTTATCATTTGTCTCTCTGGAGGTAGATAGGAAGGTAAACAGTTTGCCCAATTGAGTAACGAGTTTTTCTTTTCCCCTGTTTACTTTTTTATACCTCTCGTGACGTGGATTTCAAGATCAAATTTTCTGAGTTCTGACATTTTTGTCTGGAAGGCCTGGAAATCCCTTATTTCATTGAATGTCTATTTCCTTGCCTGAAATGCTATGCTGAACTTTGCTGGGCAATTGATCCTTAGTTGTCATCCCAGCTCCTTTGCCTTACGGAATATTGTATTTCAATTCCTTTGATCTTTTAATGTAGAAGCTGCAAGGTCCTGTGTGATCCTGACTGTTGCTCCTCGATATTTGAATGGTTTCTTTCTGGCTGCCTGTATTATTTTCTCCTTCACTTGATAGTTCTGGAATGGCAACAGTATTTCTTGGGGTTTTTAGTTTGGGATCTCTTTTGAGAGGTGAACAGTGGATTCTTTTGATGACTATTTTGCCCTCTGGATCTAGCACTTCTGGGCAGTTTTCCTTGATGATTTCTTGGAAGATATTATCCAGGCTCTTTGTTTTTCATCGTGGCTTTCTGGTAGGCCAATAATTCTTAAATTTTCTCTCCTGGATTTATTTTCCAGGTCAGTTTTTTTTCCAATGAGATATTTTACATTTTCTTCTATTTTTTCTTTCTTTGGATTTTGTTTGACTGATTCTTGATGTCTCATAGAGTCATAGTTTCTGCTTGCCCACTTCTAATTTTTATCAAATTGTTTTCTTCAGTTAACTTTCGCATCTCCTTTTCCATTTGTCCAATTATTCCTTTTAAGGAATTATTTTCTCCAGTTAGTTTTTGTACTTCCTTTTCCATTTGTCCAATTTCACCAGTTAGGTTTTGTGCTTCCTTTTCCATTTGTTCAATTTTCCTTTTTAAAGAGATATTCTCATCAGTGAATTCTTTTTTCATACTTTTAAAATCATTGGTCAGTTTTTCTTCTATTTCTTTCTTCAGCTGTTCCAGGAGAGCTGTTTGTGCATGCGAGTAGTTCTTAGTCCCTTCTGAAGTTTCAGATGGGAGTACAGTCTCAATACTGATCTCTTCGGTATTCTTCTTTAGGTCCTTGTCCCTATAGAAAGATTCTATGATTTTTTTTCACCCTTGCTTTGCTTTTTCTTGCTCATGATGGTTATTTGTGTTATGGCTTCTGGTTCTTTCAGTTGGAAGTTGCAGAAGTTGGTGTTGAGCTGACTGATATAAAAAAGCGAAGGCCAGATGCCTTTTTATCTTTTTGTTTTGTGAAGGCCAGATGCCTTTTTATCTTTTTGTTTTGTGTTTCCCCAATCAGCCCTGGGGCTAGTTTGTTAAGTGTGGGGGATGGGTGGTCTGCTCCGGGAGATCTCCTCAGCTGAACCGAGGCAATGGCAAGCTCAGGGGTTGGTGATCTCAACTGCCCTATTGTCTTCCCGTTTCCCCTGGAGCATTGAGGCATACCTGGGTCCTAGTGCAAGTTTCTAACTGCATTTGGTTTCTTTTGCAAAGTCTTTTTAATTTCATATATCCATTTTAATTCCTGTAGTCTTCTCTACCTACTTTTTGGTCAGAATCTCTTCCTTTACCCAGAGATCTGACAGGTAATCCTTAATTTGTTTATGATGATAACCTTTTAACATATATAGGATTCAGAAACAGTTTTCAAAATGTATTTTAAAAAACAAGTTCGTTGACCCTAAGTTAAGAAAAGAGGATTAAAAATAGAACTTTATCTACGTTAACAAAAAGAGAAGAAACCAATCAGAAAAGTAGGAGTGCAAGAGGGATTTAGTGCCTCTTTGTAGGAAGTAATTTAAAGAAGGGGGAAATGGCAATAAGTGGGTGCTACAAATAGGTCAAGAAGGACATGGCTTGTAAAAAAAATGGTTTTTGATTTGGTGGCTAGATGATCATTTGAAAGAACAGTTTCAGTGGAGTGGTTAAAGTGAAGTAAGATTGTAAGGAAAGAATTGGTATTGAGGAAATGGAACTGAGAATTGTAGCTTGGGTGGGGGTGGGGGGTGGAATGATCTTATTAAAACTTTTCTTGACTTCTATAGTATTTTATACAGCATATCTTATATTCTCTTCTCTGTGCAAATGAAACACTGTATCTGAAAGTGCTTTGAAAGTATTATACAAATGTCAGTGATAGTGTTTTTAGCCAAGTTACTGTTCACATGTAGTGCTTCCAGGTTAGAATACTCTTGTTTTCATCTGTTCTAATTCTAGAAGAATTCAATACTACATACTTTCTCTTATTAAATATCTTTCTCAGCACTTATTTTCTCTGTATCTTCTCTAGGAACATACCCCAGCTGCTCTAATCAAGTGAAATAACTTATTCCAACCATAAATATCTGTCTACCTTGTTTGCCAATCATTTACAACCAATTCTGTAGATAGGTCTGGGAATAGGAAGCCTTGGGAGCCATTCAGGATATCAATTAAATTAAAATTGAAATGTGAAATTACCTGCAATCCTGATAAACACAATAAGCAAAACAAAGAAACATCACAGTATCTGAAGAACCGCATGTGAAGGGCAACATGCTGTGATGGTTACAAGTAGGTTGTAATATTTTTGAAAAGTTTTTAATCGATAATCTATTTTTATATCACTTTCATTTCTTAATATTCCCCCTCTTTTACTCCTTTACTTAGCAATCCATTGCTTGTTATTCTTGTACTGGTTGAAGAATGAAATTATCACAAAAGCAAATCAAGAAAATTTTAGCTGCTTTGCTTTTGGTGGAGATGGAACTCTGTCATTCTGTCATGTGTCTGTGCAAGACTTGTGATATGTTTCTCAAATCTCTCATATTTTTCCTCTTTTTGTCTAGGTGTTCTGTAGTATACTTCAGTGACAAAGTCATTTGTGATTTCTCTTTACTCAAATAATCTCTATCATGCATCCCATCTCTATTTCTTGAATTGCCTCCTATGAGTATGCTTTATTAATATACAGTGCTATCCCCCATTACATATGTACCTCTTACCTATTCTGTTTTTTTTAATAAGGTACACCCATGATACTATAATAACTCTTATCCCACCAAATATCAGTGGTACTCTGAGATCAATTTTGCTTACTTGTGGTGGGACCTCCAGTTACTCTTACCTGTTGATTAAACTTTGGGCATTTGTATATAGACGTTTGAGGACATGGGCTTTACTACTGTTTCTTGTCTCAGATTCTGTCCCTTGTAAATGTCTTGGGATCTCAAGTGTTATTCTTTTTCCTTCTTTGTAGCTACTCTGTGGTATCTACCTTGGGAGATAAACATAGGCATTCTTCTCCCTCTTCCCATTATTTTTTAATTTAAAGCTCTTTGGTTAGATTTAGAAGACACCCAAAGAATGTGTTCTTCCTAGCCTTTGTTAAGTATACTCTGTTCCTGGCCAGAAATCTGTCATCCCTATAGTTAAACTATAGTTCAGAAATCCCAAATTCATTTTCAGATACCACCTTATTAGTCAGCTCTTTATTTTTCAAATTAATTTCATTGTGTTTAAATGGAAATAGTCATTCTTGTATCTATATTAATGAGAAATTCCTGATAAAAACAGGAGTTAGAAGTACCATGAAAAAATTATATGATAGGAAGAGGAGGTGGGTTGATCACAAGGTAATGGAATACTCGTATACTATCATAGTAATTTACCCAGAATATGAGATGAAAATCTCTAGCATGTTTTGTTGATCCCTTGTGATGAAATTACTTTAGGACATGGACAAAATTTGGACGGGCTGAGATCATAGATGCATTTGAACATTATAGATGCATTTGAACATTAGAGTATCTCTTTCTCAGAGTTGTTTAGATGATTGGGACATGGAAAGCACCTTATAAAATTTAAAGATCCATAGAAATGCTTTCTAGAATTGATATCATGCTTTTTCACTTGACTGTAAAATCCTTGTGGACAAGTCTTACCTTCTGTTTCCTTTGTTAGGTATATACCATAGAACTCTACCCATAAAAGTTAACTTTTCTGTGTCATGAACCACTTTGGCAGTCTAATAAAGTCTATGGGCCCTTCCTCAGCCCAGAGTTCATTGTTATTTGAATATTTAGTTGAAAAATTGACCAAAAATAGTATTTATGAATTCCATATGTTCAAGTGAAAGACTGTTAAAGAACAACTGACAGTCACTGGAGTCAAGAAAGATGAAAATTTTTTTCCATACCAATATTTCTGTGCTTAAAAAGGCAGTATCTGTATTGAGTTTATCTTTTGAAAGACTAATCAGTCAGTAAGTCGTATGTGCCAGATGTGCACAATTGTGCTAGATGGGTTGGAGGAGGGGATGCAAAGACAAAATTGAAACTGTTCCTGCCTTCCAAGAACTTATATTTTATTAGGATAGACCTTGTCAAATTTAATTTTAAGTCTTTGAGGGGGGTGATAACTAGAAGGAAGAGTGAGTACTGACAGAACAGAGATTAGAAAAATCCACCTTTTGCAAGTGGCATTTTAAGTCTTGAAGGAGAATCTCTTTCAAAGAATCATATAATGAACCAGTTTTCTAAATCCTGGTTGTAGAATTTTAGAAATGTGGCAATAAACATAGTTTTCAGCCTGGCTGTTGACTTCTAGTTGCACAAAAATCAAAAGCCACCAAAAAACCAACATCATGGAAGTAGTGAAAGATCAGTTGCAGGAAAAAAAAGCCTGTCAGAGGGCCATAATAATTGGGGGGGGGGGCATTAATTACTCAGTTACTATCATCTGAGTATTCATGTGTTTAGAAAACCATAAAGTTGTTCTAAAGGGGTTGGCTAAACATTCTACCAGCGTGAGCCTGTTTTGGATGTTATCCTGGAAATGAACTCAAGAATTTGAGCAGAGCAGTGTTGATCCATTAATTATGGTTCTGTTTGTTTATTTTTCTAATGTGCTTCTAGTTTTCAGTTGCTCATTTCTTGAAAATAATGACATAATATGAATTGTAATAGGGTATATGTATTTTCAAAATCATTAATAATGAATAGAGGTAGTTTGATTTATGGCATGTCTATAGTAAAAATTGGTTCAAGAGGCCAACAGGACATAAAAATGAAGGTGCCTATCAATAGGCAGCTAGCAGTGAGGAGCTGGGGAGCCAAGAACAAATCTGGGGCTAGATATAATACAAAGAGCTGTCCAGGTAGAAGATGATAAACATGTGGTGGTGGCTACTGGCAAGAGAATACAGGAGCTTCATGTGTTTCCTTTTAATATGGAAGCGGGAAGGAGCAGCAGACATAAACTGGGTTTATACAGGGAACTGTTCTAAATGGAAGAGTTTGGAGGAGCAGTCCCAGTTTCATCCAGTGTGAACACTTCAAGTGTTTGGTTGGTCTTTTCTAGACTTGACTTGCTTTGGCCTCAAGGTCTTGTCTCAGTTACATTCCAGGTGGGCTGGGGAAGGGGTTATACCTGTGATTTTAGGCTCGCCTATTTATGGAACTTCATATTTTTCTAGGGTTGTGTATATCTGTTATAGTTTTATGAGGATGTAGGGGAGTTGACTGTCTTTGTTATAGAAATCTTTGGAACAGCTCTTAATTGAATTACGAGATACCCTTAAGTCATTCCATTTACAGTGTCTGTCTCCTGTGTAGAAGGTACTAGGCTAGGCTGAGAATAGTAGGCTCAAACTAAATTGTTCCTGCCCCACAGACCTTACATTCAGTACTGGCTGAGCATTCAGCAGGTGTAGGAGTGGGAAGTCCATGTTGTGGAGCAAAAAAAAAAATCAGTCACATGTGGGCTCAGAACTGAGAAGGCTGAAAAGGGGATGCACTTTAGGACAAAGTGAATCTTTGTTGTATTTGCTGCTGCTAAAGCAAACGTAGTTGTTTGGAAACAGTGCAGGAAAATATGTCTCCGATTATAACAAGAAATGCCTCATTGGATACTATTTGAATGAGGAATGTGGGGCTTTTATTTTACCTGTTGCTAACATGACAGCCATACATTGCTAACTCTGCTTATGCTGTTAACATTTTAATTAACCTTTAGGAATGTGAAGTCACTGGACTCTAAACAGCATTGACGGGCACAGCCACTTACAAGGCAGAGGCTGAATCCAACTTTCAGCTGCTTTGAGCAGCCTTGTGTATATGCGCTTTATAGTGATGAAAATCAAAACAGCAGTTAATTATAGTCGTACCTTCCTGTTCCTCACCTCATTATCTCTGTCTTGCACGATTATTTTCTGTTGCTGCTGGCTCTCCAGCATCAGGCTTGGCACCAGTGAAGTGTGAACACAATGCCAGCACTGCATTGCGCCCCAGAATAGAAAGACAGATGGCAGATTGTGCTATTTATAGCAGAGCCAATCTGCCTGAGGTGAGCATCGCTGCCGAAATGGTTCTTATCAAGAATGTTTTCAGTTATTAAAGGGATAAGGAAATAAAACCTAGTGAAAAAAGCCGCAGTCCTTAGGACTCTGAGAGCAAAAATTGTGCTATAGATTGCAAAGCAATTCCAAGTATTGATTAGCCATTCTAGAACTGGAGAATCATATCTTTTTTTGCCCTGCCCTGCCCCCCAAAATAAAGACTTCAGGTTTGCAGCATTATTCATGACTGAGCTTGAGGAATTTATTGTTCAGTGAAGTTCTGCTGCCATAGCAACTTGGGTAGAATGAATTTTAATTACGAGGAACAGTATAGGTTTCTGATAAGAACTAATCATTTATTGCACTAGTGAACTACTCATGGTTTTTTGTTTTGTTTTTTGTTACTTTTTCTCTAATTGCTTATCTTTTTAAAAAAAGAATGTAAAACAATGTTCTTTCTCATTTTATTCTTGTTATTTTTGAAAGATGAAGTGATCAAAACTCCGCTTAACATTGTACATGTTATTTCATGGGATGAAACAGGCTTGAAATACAAAATTTTGGAGTCATGTGAGTCACTGAAGCTCTCTAACACCTTTTAGGTGCCCATTTTCAAACTTCAGTGGGTCCCTCCCTTCCACCACTAGTCCCAAGCACTTTGAAATATCCGAGATGACCAATGAAACCCTGTCAGAGAATTCGTGTGCAATCAGAGCACCTCAAAGTCATATTATTTTGTTTTTATATAAAGAAAAAGACAAGTTGACTACATTTTCATCTTTTTAACAGGAACATTTTAAATTAATTTCCTTGTTTGATAGATCCATATTAGATTTAAAATCACAACAAAAAAGTCTTGTTTGAGGGCATGTTCAATGTAGTGAACTAATACTAAAAACTATAATTCTGGTTAAGGTTTTTTTGTGATCTTATGGAGAGTTTAAAAGATTGATACCTTAGAGAAAATAATAAGTTTTTATTAGGCAAAAGTTTGTCAGAGCCGAGCTTGCATTGTCTTGCCTCTATTCCTTTTTATATGCAGTCTTCCACATCTTAAGTGTTTTCTTGTTTCCCTTCTGTGTGTTAAAATCCCAAGCTTGCTCAGATACTTAACTCAAGCACCATCCTGTGCATGAAATAGTTCCTGATCCTCCTAATTATTGATGCCTATCCTGCTACCAAATTAATTAATGTGTAATATTTACTTAAATGTATATATAGTTTCTCCCAACAGAATTTAAGTTCCTAGAGGGGAAGTAGTTTCATTTTTCAAATGCCTAGCACACTGCCCGGCACATAGAAATGCTTCATAAATTCTAGCTAGATTGTGAATTTGAGTGCAGGACAATTTTTGTCTTCCTTTGTATGCCCGGTGCTTAAGAAATGCTTGTTATTGGCACATAATGGATTGCTGGTAGAATGGTTTATACAGTTTAAATGGATGGCTGAAATGACACGCATACTTTATATATAACTTAGGGAAAGGTTGGCAGTCTTTTTTGTTAATAGATACAGGACATAACTTGCAAGTGGATGATACTTGATTTTTAAAACGTGGTGGCAAAATAGTTACAACTTTTAAATTGAATATAAAATGTGTGTATATGTTTTTGAGGGAAGACATCTTTCCTGTCATTTTAATATTTTATTCCTCCTTCAGGCCCCAACTTAAATGCCTCCCTCCTGGCCTCCCTCCTCTCTTCCTTCAGAGAAGGAGACAGAGAACCAGGAGGGACTAGTATCATGAAAACCTAGGGAGAAGAAAGAAAGCATCAGGGAAAAGAAGCCTATTGGCAGTTGTTAAGGTTGCAGAGAGGTCAGGAAGGATGAGGACTGAGAGGCCATTAGATTTAGCAATTAAGATATCTCATCAGCTTTGGAGAGAACAGTTTGAGTTGAATGATGAGGTCAGAAGCCAGAGTACAAGGAGTAGTGTGAGGGAGAGTAGTATGTCATCACCGTGGATGTATAGCTAGAGGCTAATTTGTAAATGACTTTAAGAGCTGGAGGAGTTTGTATTTTATCCTAAAAGTCACCGGCAGCTCCTGCACTGTTCTTTGATGAGAATGAACATGCACACGAATAAGTAAATGTAAAAAATATATGAAGTACATGTAATTCTGTGAGTGGGGGATAGCCATTAGCTTCTTGAGGGATTAGGGTAAGCCTCGTGTATAAAGTGGCCCTTCATTTGAGCCTTAATGGAAATTAGGATTCTAAGAGAGGATTGAGAAGAAGTGTTAGGTGTGGGTGGTGTGCCAGAGGCCAAAAGTGGAAAACAAGTAAGTTGTGTGGTGGAAGAGCAGTTATATTGGTGGAAGAGGGAATTATATGCAAATAAGAGTAGAAGGGTATATACTGGATCCAGATTAGGAGGGGCTTTAGGTACCAGTGTCCTGGGCTACAGCTGTGATAGTTGAAGTCCCATGAGCTTGTTTTGGAACTACCCCAAACAGAAGATAGATCATTTATGGATCTGAAAAGGAAAAAAATAAAAGGTTTCTCTCTCGTGTAGTAGCATCCTGTGATCTCCCACTCACCATCTCATGCCTGTCTATTTACAATAATATCACATTGAATTGTCACAGTTTCAACATAATATTCACAGATTAGTTTAAGACCACTTTCAACCATCTGTTGACTAGTAAATATTAGCCCTGTCACTAAGTAGTTTGTAAAATGTTTGTAGTATAATGGATTCTTGATCATGCACTATTTCAGATGATAAGCAAATAACCCCCAATTGATAACTGAAGTATTTTGTATGCTAACTTATAAAAACTATAGTGTGCTGCATTGAATATAGATTTTTAGTGTTCTGTCTGATTGACTGGCTAAGAATGTAGGGTATTTATCCTTGTTTTCTCTCTCCTTTGTGGTACCCACCCTACCCCCCCCCCCCACTCCCAGGCACAATGTTGTGAATGTAATAGTTGCTTAATAGGTGTTTGTTAAATAAGTAAATTGAATATTCTTAAATAGTGAATCTTTTACTTTCCTAAAGGGAAGAATCGGTTGATATGACCAGACTTCTCCTCTGGTCTATTTTAATTAATTTCATTATTCTTATCTGCATATCCTTCCTACATATACTAAAATCTTCATGGAAAGTTATGTTTTACAAAAGTGATGTATGAATCATGATAAAGAGAGAGCCAATGAGAGGGCTATGATTCAAACCTATGCTTATACTCTGTAAATCCCCCACATTCTGAGACCCTCAACACTATAGTTTAGCAGATGTTAAATTTATAAAACAATTTAAGCTTCCATATGTGAAGAATGTAGATTGTTTGGCCTATATAGAGAACACTTAACTTCTCCTGCTTGGATGGTTAATCTGTGCCTCCTCATTTTTCTTTAGTCATTTCCTTTCTCCTTATTATATTTCCTTACTTTTTCATATTCTTTTGTATGACTATATTTTTCTTTCCTCCATTCTGTACTGGGAGAAGAAGGCAACTTGTGGAGAACGAATGGTGCCTGATACCTATTCTTCTAATACATGAGTCTGCAGGAGCCGGATACCTCTACATTCCAGATACTTCCTTTTGTACTAGCTGTGCCTTGGAGGCTGTGTCCTAACTTAGCATCATATAGTAATAGCAAATGAGGTTCTCATTTTTATGTTCATAGTTCAAACCTTCTTTTATTGCTCTTAGAATATAGTTTGCTATTTAAGAAAAGAATCTCATTAAAAATGTTCTCTGAATCACACATGAAGGAATAGAGTTTAAGGGGAAGTTATTTTATTTTTTTATTATTATATTATTTGTTTTCAGTGTTCTACAGTCACTTCCACATATCTTAGATTTTTTTCCCCTCCCTTCCCCTCCTTCCCCACTGTCTTCCCACTCCCTCCCTGAGACGTCATACAATTTTATATAGGTTGTACGTATACATTCCTATTAAATAGATTTTCACCTTAGTCATGTTGCATAGAAGAATTAAAATGAATAGGAGAAATCATAAAACAAAACATATTACAAAAGAAAATGGTCTGTTTCATTCTGTGATTGAATTCCGTAGTTCTTACACTGGATGTGGAAGGGATTTTGCCTCAAGAGACCATTGGGAATTTTTTAAGTCCTTGCATTGCAATGAAGTACTAATTCTACCAGAAAAATGCCTCGCACACTCTGGTTGTGACTGTGTATAGAGTTTTCCTGGTTCTGTTCCTGTCACTCAGCATCAGTTCATATAAGTCTTTCCAGGCCTCTCTGAAGTCTTCCTGTTCATCTTTTTTTATAGCACAATAGTATTCCATTACATTCATATACCACAATTTATTCAGCCATTCCCCAGTTAATGGGTATCACCTTGATTTCCAGGTTTTGACTACCACAAGGGTTATTATTTTAAACAGACCACAAGTATCTGTGAGAGCACTGACTTATAATGGTTGATCCTATGGTGTTAGACCCTGTTTTGACTCATTTCTATTTTGTTTCATAGTGGAGTATGTTTGACTTGCTCATGAACTATTCTTTGGTTGAGTGAGGCAATTAATTCAATGATGAAGCACATCTTTCCAAATTCTAAGCATTAGTATGAGCTGTATTAGATGAGGTAATTTATTTGGTAGCCATAGTTACAAAGAAATCCATCTTAGTTTTTGATGGTGCTTGTATTCAAGGAATTGTTTAGCAATTACTTCTGTAAATGCTAATCCTTTGGAAGGCTTCTCTAATGTGCACTAATTTTATTTCTTTAGGCAAAAAAAAAACCCCTTAATTTCTGTCATCACTTTGCTTTTAATAGTATCTGTTATCATGCCTATTTTCAAGGGTGTGCCAGAGCAGTACCTTCAAATCATGTATTATTTTGGTGAAAGAAGAATACTGTAGAGTTCCATGAACATGTCAGATTCCACTTCTTGGAGTCCAGCATTCCCATCTGACTGCTGACATCTCCTACTACATGTTGGGAAGGCATCTGTAGCAACATATTCCAACCTGATTTCTCCCCCCTCCCCCCACACACACAGTCACACACACACACAGTCACACACACACTCCTCTAAACTTACCTGTTTGTGTTGGCGGCAAAACATTTTTTGATATCTTCCCATTCCTTCAAATCTTCTTCCTCCTTCATCATCCTTTTAGTTGCCAAATCCTATCAGTTTCTGTTTGTCATCCATACCAAAACATAATTCATTTCCCTATTTCTAATATCTTCCCTTTCCAAACCAGCCTCTAAACAGCTGTGAAATTTATATTCATATATCACAGATAACCATGTTGCTACCCTTCAAAATTTTTATTGGATGCAATTACAGAATGAAATATAAAATCATCAATTTGGCATTTAGAGCCCTCCACAGTATGGCTTCCACCTATCTTTATCATCTTTTTTCTATTATTTCCTTTATTTGCTCTCCACCCTTCTCAGACTGGTCTGATACTTTTCTCCAACGATGAAATTCTATCTCATACCTCTGTAAGTTTGCAAAGATGCAAAATTACCTTTATGTTTCAAATGCATACTCTTCAACTTATTAGAATTTCTGTTTTTTGGAAGATAACAAATGCTGGAAAAGATGTAAAAAAATTGTGAGAATTGTGAACCAGTTCAGCCATTCTGGAGAGCACTTTGGAACTACACCCAAAGGGCTATAAAATTGTGCATACCCTTTGACCCAGCAATACAGTTATTAGGTCTGTACCCCAAAGAGATCATAGAAAAAGGAAAAGGACCTATTCACACACACACAAACATATTTCTAGCAGCTCTTTTTGTGGTGGCAAAGGATTAGAAATTGAAGGGATGCCTGTCAGTTGGGGAATGGCTGAATAAGTTGTGGTATATGATTGTCATGGAATACTATTGTGATATCAGAAATGACAAGCAAAATGGTTTCAGAAAAACCTGGGTAGGCTTATATGAATTGATGCAAAGTGAACTGAGCAGAACCAGAACACTGTACACAATAACAGCAGTATTGTAAGAATGATCCACTGGGAAAGACTTACTCTGATTCTGAGGATCATCTGGCAGGATAAGGTACCAGACACTGAAGTCCTTGCTTCAGCTGAACTGCCAAGTATTCAAATTATGCTTCCAAGAGCACCACTCCAATGGGCTGGCCACATCATTCAAATGCAAAATGTACACTTGCCAAAAAGACTATTTTATAGAGAACTCACATGGGGCAGGCGATCACATGGTGGTCAGAAGAAGCAGTACAAGGACACTCTCCAGGTCTCTCTCAAGAACTTTGGATTTGATTGTGGGAGATGGGATACACTGGCACAGGGCCACTCAGCATGGCATGCCCACATCAGAAAGGGTGCTGTGCTCTATGAACAAAACAGAATTGAGACAGCCAAAGTAAATGTAGGTTTCACAAATTTGGGACATCCACCCCAAATGTTCACACGGACTGTCTGTGCCCAACCTGTGGTAGAGCCTTCTGAGCTCATATTGGTCTGATCAGTCACAGTCGGACACACTGAAACTTGAGTTTATCATAGTGATGTCATTTGGTCCTCTTCAAGAACGAAAGATAACAACCAATCAGCTATCTGAACAAGACAATTATCCAACACAATTCCAAAGTACCCATGATGAGAAATACTATCTCCCTTCAGAGAATAGATGAACTCTGATTTTAGATTGAAGTATACATTTTAAGTTTTCTTTGTGTTTTATTTTTTGTGTTTTCTGTTGCAGCATGGCTAATATGGAAATGTTTTGCATGTCTTCTCATGAAAAAATTGTCTTCCTTAAAAAGACAGTTCAAGTGCAACCCCCTGCAGAAAGCTATTCCTGATTGTCCTTATTTCCTCATGCTGTCTCCCTTTAGAAATAAGGTATAATTTTATATATATTTGTATACGCTTATCTGTGCAAATGGTATCTCTCTCTTCACCCCATCTCCTACCAGCATAATATGAACTCCTTGAGAGCAGAGATCTTTTCTTGGTCATTGTATACTCAAGAACTTACTACGGTGATTTGAATATAGAAGATGACCAATAAATGTTTATTGGGTTGTTGAATTGACTAGAACTACAACTGTAGTAGGTATTATATTTGATATAAATGAAGGATGCAAGCTACAATTTAAATCCAGAAGTACATCTGAAAGAAGCATTTGCTAATCTACCCTAATGCTGAGGCCTTCCCTTTGCGCTTTCCTCCAGGGATCCCATCCTGCCTCTGTCATTTGTACTGTTACTGGCATGTTGTCTCAACATTTAGCTTGTGAGCTCCTTATTATTATTCTTAACAGTTTTGCTTTTCTTTGTGTCTCCACTTCCTTATCCACTGCCCAGCAAACAGGAGGTGCTTAATCAGTGCTTGATAGCTCTGTTTGACTTGAGAGATGATAGTGCTCTTTTCATTTTGAGTGTTTTGGGTCATGTTCTCCTATGTGTGCATAAAAATCTCTTTAAGATGGAGTTGCATTGTGTGTCTGTGCCCAGTCAGAGGTGATTTGAATATGGAGAGTTGTAGGCATCCAAACTATGGATAATATTTGTCTTTTTGCATTTACCCTAAGTATTAAAATCTAGAGTTGTATTCTCAAATAGAAGATAAAAAAGTGATATTAAAGTCCGAGTGACTGGATGTTTCCAGTCTTAAGGTGAGTGGCCATTTGAGGTTTTTTTTTTTTTTGAGTTAATAGTCAAGGAATTTCCTTCATGTAATAATTTTAGTCATCTTTAGTGGATCAATGGGGCATGAAGGTTCTTAGAGAAGATGTCTAATCTGACTTGTTTATGTTACATCCCAAGGAAACTGGGGATTTTGTCCTAACCCTATCACTATCTCTGTAAAAAAGAATTTGTTGTTGTTGTTGAACTCTTTCAATTGTGTCTGACTCTTCAGACCCCATTTGGGATTTTCTTGGCAAAGAATACTCTAATGGTTTGCTATCTCCTTCTCCAGCTCATTTTACAGATGAAGAACTGAGGTAAAGATGGTTAAGTGACTTGCCCAGGGTCACACAGATGCTAAGTGTCTAAGGCAGAATTTGAACTCAGGAAGATGATTCTTTGTGACTCCAGGCTGGGCACTCTATCCATCCTGTGAAAAGAAGACTTTGAGCTATACTATTGTGGGCACAATTCTTAATGACCTCCCAAACTGTAATTTGTTCTTTGGATTTTTTTTTGGTTAGCTAAATGAATAATTTTGCGTTCATTCTAATTTAAGGAGATTTATTTGTGCTTTCCCTGTGCCTGAATTGTGTACTACTACTACTGCTTAGTTCTTTCACTTATGCCTGTTTACATTTGTGAAAACATTTCTGCACCAAACAGAGATCTTAGTATTCTCAGCAATTATAAATTGGATGAATTCAGGACAAGAACATTCTATTTTCCAGTAAAAAAAAATACTTGGAGGCCTACAAATAAATTGCAATAGTATTCAAATTCATGTATATGGGTGAATGACTAGAGCACCTTAAAATCATTGTAATTTAAAGCACAACAGAATCCAATTACCTTGTTAAAGAAAAATGCAAGAAGCATAAAGAGGATATAAAAAAAACCTTGAATTTAAGAAGGAAACTAAATAATGATACACATAATCAGTTAAGCTGTACACAGCAAAGCCAAGGGAAGCAATAAAACATCAAGTGAGTTCCAGCTGGGGGATTAAGAAAGGCAATTTAATGCATGAGTATATTGAGGGTAAGGAAATATCAAGAAAAAAGTAGATCCACTGATAAAAGAAGCAAGATTAAATTAAGGATGATTAAAAAGAGGTTAAGGGACTGAGATGTTCTTTTTTAGATCTGTCATTTATAAAATAATTATATAAAAATAGCTATAGAACAATAAAAAGTCATTATGACTTACAGAGTGTTAGAGCAAGGTAAGGAGATACTTGGGAAGCTAGGACAAATAAATTAGTGGGTCCCCATGACTTACCCCCAAGAATATTAATAAAATGTCAATACACATTTTATGCCCAACTAATTTACTGACTCTACAGAAATATTTAAACAAACAGTGGAGATCTGAGGAAAGGCTGAAAAGGTTATTAAATATCACTGAAGTATAAAAAGCAAAATTGTACTAGGAGTCTAAAGACCCATTTTTTCTTCTTGGATTCTCTGCTCTGAACTTCACTGAATCACTAACTTCCTTTTCTGTTAAATGAGAGGTCTCTGGGCTAAATAATTTCTGAATCCTTTTCCATTTATGTAAGTATGATTTGAATGAGATACTAAAGAAAAATGATTTTCTCTTTTAAATGATTTTTTAATTTACTTCTACTATAAGTCTGTGATTTGATTGAGATAGTAAAGAAATATTATTCCCTCTTCTAAACGATTTCTAAATCCTCTTCTGCATCTATGAATCCATTATTTGATTATGTAGTAAAGAAATATGATTCTAACTTCTAAATGATTTTCAAATTCTTTTCTATTTCTGTATATTTATGATTTGAATGAAATTGCAAAGAAATGTGATTTTCTCCTTTGACTTAATAAATCTAACTTTAGTCCTTGCTAAATGTGAAGTAAGTTGAAGAGTATATCCCATGATCCAGAAGACAACTAAACATACCATGTTTAAGGATGATACCCAGGGAATTCTCATCATCATTCCCCACCTGGCTATTTTCCTGGCCTTCATTATTTCTAGAAACTCAGAATTTTGTAAGATAAAGTGATTTCTGAAACTTCCACCTCCTTATCTCTCTCTGGAGCTGTTTCCTCCTGGTTGGAGAAGGTGGGAGGCTTCCTCCCTGATCTTTACCCATTTAGGGGGAGTACTCAAGGAAGTCTCCTTATCATTTCCCATCTGTCTCCTTTCCTGGACTTCATCATCTCCAGAAACTCATCATTCTGCAAGATGAAATCAACAAAGAAACTCACACTTCTTCAGATAATTTCTCACTCCAGCTGCATAACTTCATCACTTCCACCCCACCCCCGCTTTTCTGTTTCTTCTTATGTGTCGTCTCTCTCATTACATTGTGAACTTGACCATTTTATACTTTTCTTTGTCTCCATTGCTTAGTAGGTTAAGTACATCGTAGATACTTAATAAATGTTTATTGACTGACTGAATAAAGAATACCTTTTTTATGCTGTGGCAAACATTTGATTTCCCAGTCATAAGGGACAGGAGTATAAATAGTCCAGAAGGCATTTCTTAATTTTGAAATGGCCAGAGAACCAGATTGGCTGGCACAACAACTAACTAGTTATATGACCTTTGACAAGTCCCATTTTCTCTGTACCTCACTTTCTTCATTTATAAGATGGAGAATTGGAACAGTGGGTCTCTAAACATCCTTCCTCTTTTATAATTCTGTCACTTCTAATTCTTCATTCTGACCGCTCCCTTCAATGTCTTCATGTTGAAAATTAATAGCTCCTCTTTTAGTTTATATCAAAGCACTGAATAAAGGCAAGCTATTCTTTCTAAATAGGCAACTAGGTGCTGCAGTGGAATAAAGTGGAGACAGAAAGACCTGAGTTCAAATCTTGCCTCAGACACTTCCAAGCTGTAATTCTGGACTTAATCCTGATTGCCTTAGTATCCTCATCTGTAAAATGAGTTGGAGAGGGAAATGGCAAACCACTCCAGTATCTTTGTGAAGAAAACCGTAAAAAAGGTCGTTCTTTCTTAGTTGTTTCTCAGATACACGTAGTAGTAAACTGAATTTCATAAGACTTCTTTCTTTTGAATCCAGTTACAGGAAAGATTATAAAATTAGTAACAATGACAACAACACAACAAAAACCACAAAACCTCCATGTGATCGACCTTGGAAAGACACCTCTTTCATGGAAGATATGTCATCAGAATAAGTAATTACACAATTTATCGTTAAGTGCTGACTGATCAACTTTAAAGTTGTATTTGCCAAGAATAAACTTCCCTTTATCTATTTTGTCCATGATAAACCCAGTTAGTAAATTTTTTCTACTGAGTTGAGTAGCAACATAATATTATGGGAAATCTAGTGAAGATAAGGTGTTTTTTTCCCTTTCATGAGTGGAAGTAGGACCTCTATTAATTGTCATTCCTTTTCAAGGCTGCCTTACTTGTTTAAAAAATAGCAAAAGAGTACCAAAGAAATATAAATTAAGTATAAGGAAAGCATTATTGGGACCTCACTCTGGCTAAGGCCTTTGTCATGATTCTGAATTTTTAGTATGGTATGTTAATTCAGACAATTTCTTATTGAGCCTTTTTGTGACTATTTTATCTTTACGTATATATGCTCAGCACAAAGTAAATGCAGGAATGCACAAATTTGGGATGTCCACCCCAATTGTTCACATGGACTATCTGTGCCCAAGCTGTGTGTAGAACATCCCAAGCTTCTCTTGGTCTGATCAGCCACAGTCGGACACACTGAAAGTTCACTTTATCATGGTGATGTCATTTTGGTCCTCTTTGAGGATGAAAGACAACAACCAGTATGTGCTCAGAGTCTTAAATGAAAGTGCTTTTTAAAATATAAAAATAGTGTAAAGAATTCTGTGGTGAAAACCACATTTTCTTGAAGGCAATCAGTTTGTTTTATAGTATGAATGCCCCCAGAAACCTTATTGGAGTTTCTGAGCCTTTTCAAGACCACATTTGTTTGAATTTGAAACTGAAGGAAAGGGGGTAGGTGAAGGAAGGTAGAACTAGGCAACTTGACCAGTCGTTATGGCCCAAAGGTATCATTGATGTGTGCCTTAAGATTAAAGTGGGGAGAGTTAGTAAATGGCAAGTATTTCCCAAGGAATAATGTGAAAGGGATCCAAAAGTTAACTTTGGGAAATTTCATTAGGGAGATAAGTTAACATTAAGAATTGGGAAAAGATCAAGGGGCTTGTGGATATGAAAAGGGCTAAGAAAACATGTAGTGAGGAAGAGAAAGTTGGAGAGGGGGAAAGATAAGATTGTGGTCAGAGAGTGTAATTTCAAAATTGGAAAGCCTAAGAGGGTTATAATGATGAGAAGTGAGGGCACATTGACTAATGTATACCTGAAATTCAGAGAGAGACTCTTGGATTGAGGATCCAGCGAGTCAGTAAACATTTATTAAACTTCTGTTCTGTGCCAGGCACTATGCTAAGCCCTGGTATTCACAGAAAGGCAGAAAACAGCCCGTGCCCTGAAGGAGCTCCCAATCTAATGGGGGAGACAACATGCATATAACTACATACAAAGAGGATCTATACAAGGAGTCCCTTAGACTTGTAACCTAGAACTCATCCAGGACTCCACTCTCTCTCACTCCCCATATTCAAGCTGTTGCCATGACCTGTTAGTTCCACTTTTGCATCATTTCTCCAATATGTCCTCTTTTCTTCTTTGACATTTCCACCACTCCTTATCACTTCCCACCTGGCTGATTGAAGTAACCTGCTAGTGGGTCTGTCTACCTCAAGTCTCTCTCCACTTCAGTCTATTTCTGTTCAGCTACTGAAGTGATTTTCCTAAAACTCAGGCCTGATCATGTCACACCTTCCTCTGTTAAATAAACTATTGTAACCTGGCGCTCTCCTACTTTTTCAGTCTTGTTACACCTTACTCCCCAGCACATACTCTTTGAACCGATGACACTTGACCTCTTGTCTACAAACGAGATAAGCCATCTCTGAGGGTCAGGCATTTTCTCTGGCTATCCCCTATACTGGAATTTTCTTCTTCCTCAAATCCATCTACTCATCTCCCTGGCTTCCTTTAAGTTTCAGCTAAAATCCAGTTTTCTATAGGAAGGCTTCTCTAACCCCTGTTAATTTCAATGCCTTCCCTCTTTGAACTATTTCTTACTTAATACACACACACACACACACACACACGCACACACACACGCACACGCACACGCACACGCACAGTTTGTTTATGGTTGTTGTCCTTTGTTTCCAAAGAGGACCAAAATGACATCACTGTGCTAGAGTCAAGTTTCAGTGTGTCCAACTGTGGCCGATCAGACCGATCAGACCAATATGAGCTCAGAATGCTCTGCCACAGGGAGGGCACAAATAGTCCATATGAATATTTTGAGTGGAAATTTGTTAGTACATATTTGTTACTGGTTTTCTTTTTCCTTTTTTTTTTTTAATCATCAGCACTTAGCACAGTGCCTGGTACATAGTATAGGTCCTTAATAAATATTTTTTAATTGATTAATTAAAGATCTCTGAGGGAAGACACTATCATTAAAGGGGCTGGGGCAGGAAAGGCTACTTGGAAAGGTACGATTATAGCTAGCACTTGAAGGAGAAGCAAGGGAGTCAGGAGGTTAAGATAAGAAGAGCTTAGTTGTGCCTGTGGAGATGTTACATGTGAGGGACAGCAAGGATTCCAGTGCTGAGGAACTTGTGTCTTACTGGGGGTAAAGATATAAAAAGACTCACTAGGTAGGAAGGGGCCTGGCTAGAAAGAGCTCTGAATGCAAAGTAGGGTCTCTATTTGATCCTGGAGGATTTGGTCCAGTTGTTAAAGGAATCAACAATATGGATATGAATTCCCAGAGGATAAATACAGAGGATGGAATGAAGAGGATCATGAACCAGATATTAAAGTGGTTAAGAGAATTAGTAGAGTATAGTTGTAGGAGCAGCACAGATTCTTACTCGATAGAACTGAGGATACAGTATAGCTTAATGAAAAGAGGTCTGGCCTTAGAATCATGAGAACATGGATTCAGATCCTGGTTCAGTAATATATTACCTGTGTGATTAGTGGCAAGTCAGAAGGACATAGGATCACAGCTAGAAGGGGCTTCAGAGTCCACCTAGTCCTTTCTCATTGAACACGTGAGGAAACTGAATGATCACAAGTGACTTGCCAAAGGTAACACAGGTGTAAGCATCTAGGCAAGATGTGAACTCTGAGGTTTTCACTTAACTTCTTTATGCTCTAGGTAGCTCTTTAGGCAAACTTTAAGTTATAGACAAATCCCTTCACCTGCATGGATGAAGTGTTTCCACAAAAGAAAATCCTGACACTGATGAAATCATAGGATTTGACCAACCCCTCCCCCCACACAAACACAACCTGCAGGTCATTGATAATAGCTACATATTTGGGAAGAGGGTAGTATAAATGGATTTAATATACAACTATGGAAAAAAACACCATTAAGGACACACATGTAGTACAGGAAGGGTTTAGAAGTGACAGAGGGAAACAAGGAGTATGCCCACCCTTCCTCCTGGCCCTGAGAGTCTTAGCAGAGTAGGATAGAGTGGTGGCCCCCACTGGAGTCAGTTGCAAAGCATGTGTTGTCTTCTGGTGTTAGCTGCATTTTAATTAAAATGTGAATTAAAGGACATATTAAGTGAAAATTGTTGAGGATAGAATGGAGTTTCCAAAGGCCAAACTGGAATTCATCCCAAGAGAGGACAAATGGAAAAATACAAATTAGAATGGGGCTAGTTCTCATGGGTATGACTTGAGTATGTCCTTGCACCTGGGCAAGCAGGACTGGATTAATAGAATTTGGGAACTGATAAAATGGGATGCATGTATGAGTTCTGTCTGCAGTATTAAACTGATGGAAGATTTGTAAATAGAAATTCCCATTTGTCAGTCCTTGGGATTGAAACAGAATTTTAGAATGTTGGTGTTTGGAGAGTGACCCTATGCAATCCCAAGCCTTTTTGAGCATCTCTCCTTTAATGGTGGATAGAGGACATCACGCATTCACATGTGCAGAGGCAGGAAGTCTGAAAGGTGTTTGTGGAACAGGGAATATTCAGTCTGGGTGATATTCAGTGTTCGTGTAAAGGGAACGTGGCAGAATGTCACTGAGTTCATAATAATGCTTGGGGAGGGAAGATAATCCAGAGGAAAGAAATAAAAAATCGGGTGCTTTGCTTTTTGATTGAGAACGAAATGGATAAAGTATTATTTGCAATTATATAGTCGATCCCTAGGGCTGAAGTGAGGCAGCTTAACGGAGTGTTGTGATTGCTAACTTCTATATTTTTATATTTGTGGTAACAGTCAGGGAGCTTTTTCATTTATAGTGAAGTGAATAATGTCGAGGAATGTGTCATCCCACTGTAGAACTTTGAGTTCATTCTTCATGCGGATTTGAGTGTTGTCTTCTGATGTTCATCTTGAATTTCATTATAACTGTCAGAAGAATTTAAAAAAATTAATACCAGAGAAAACAGTTTTCTGCTGTCTGCCAATAGAAATTTACATGGCTCCAGTTGTTTTCATTTCCCTGCTTTTTCAAGAAAAAAGGAAAATAAAAGTTCTATGACTATTAAATGGTACTCATGTATGTGTCATATTTCAGAAGTATTCTTAGAATTGGATGATAGTGGATTAAATGAGACAATATTTGTTTTTAAAAAATGCCTAGCACAGTGCCTGGAAAATAGATACTTGCATCTGTCTTTTGCCTACATGCAAGTTGTTATGATGAGGTGTATCAGTGGCTCCCAGTCTTAAAGCTTACTCTGCTAAATCAACAGAAATGGATGCTGATTTCATTCTTCTATTCTGGGGCTTCTTGACAGTTAAGCATGGTTAACTTCCAGATTTTATCATTTCTTAAATGACTATGGTAATACTTACACTACCTGACTCATCAGGCTGTTGTAAGGAAAACATCTGGCAAACCCTAAAACATGTTGTTATGCCACCATGCATTTTTTTAAATTAAATTTTATTTATTTTCAACTTAAAACACCAAAAAAGAAGAATTTTGCAGATATTCACAATTTCCATTTCATGCTATTTGCTTTTTTTTAAAAGTTATGTAATATATTTCACATATTACTTTCCAAACTTCCCTGCTTTGCTTCCTTCTGAATTTCTTTCTGTACATTATTTTATTTTATTTTTTCCAGTGGTCCTCTTTTTTTAGAGATAGGGGAGAATCACTGTTGAAGTTTCTTCTAGGTAGATAATTTCACTTTTTTTCTTTGTTTGCATTTGTTATGGCATTACTCTTTTTGGGTTGGATTTTTGGGTAACCTCTAAATCTATAATTATTCTTTGTAGTGGTTTGTGTTTTCTTTGGTCTTTTTATTTCTTCAGCCTTGCTTCCAGGTCTGGGGCTTTGTGCCAGGGCCCTGCTCTGCCCTCTGTTGCACTTTTGGGTGGGATAATACCATGTGTTTTATCTTGGTTCACCTGATTTCTTTTATATGAACTTTCAGGGACAGAATGGAGGAAGATTCCTAACCTCAAAGTTACCTTCCTTCTTAGTCTAACATAAAGTCTCCTTCACTGTACTGTAATTTTCTCTCATATTTTTCTGGCATTCGCCTTCTGAAAGTAGTTACATAGGGATAAAGGGAAATAATCAATTTGCTACGAGTTTTAGATTCTAAAAAGGTTAAAGATGAACTCTCTGATTACGAAAAACACCCTGATATTACAGAAGCTTTTTCTCTTTTAGAAACTGCTTATCAGCTTGTCTCAAGTAGTCATATTTTCCTGCATTTCTTTTTTAGAAAAAAATTTGCATGAATTGAAAGATTAAGTTCAATTTCTGTAGCGAAAGAAACACACGGAACGTTTTGACCTTGGAAGAAGGTATCTTTTTCCATTGATCCATAGATATTCAGACAATACTAAATATTGCTCTTCCAGTAGAAATTTTTTGGCCTTGCCTTTCACCTCAGGTTTTATGCCACAGCATCTGTGTATTTATTTCCTGGTGGAAGTCTCCTTCCATCAGTATATTAATTATTGATGAGGTCTGCCCTCAGAGCATTTATTCAAAATGAATAATTTCAGTGGCAGAAAAGAAGCCTGCTCTGGAGATTTAAATGTTCTGCCTTTTCACAGGGTTTTGTATTGCTTGCCTTAAAGGGCAAGGTTGGATGTGAAAGGCTCCAAAGTGAGAGTAATTTGTCTGCTTTGAACTCTTGCGCCTAGGTGCATGTACGCGTTCTATGAAATGGTGACACGTTCCTAGGAGGACTGAGAATGACACCTTAAGTGAATACCCAAAGGAAAGAGAAGTCTTGTGTGGGAGGAATTAGATATTTTTGTTTTCTTGATTTCTTTTCTTTTCCCCAAAGAAGCAGTAATCATAGTTCAGGGATCAGTTAGTGATTCTGTGAGCCTGTGGTTACAAATACCAAGCAGCCGTAACGTGCCCGTCACGAGAGCTGACACTATTTTTTGGATCCGTGTTGTCTTCAAGGTGGGGGACCTCCACGCATGTCTATTCTGTGGCCTCACTGGGGTAGGGAGGTTGCCCTGGTTTTTCAGGTCAAGAGGGGATCCTATAGAAAATCTAGTGCAATCCCTTCATTTGGCCAGTGGAGAAGAGATGTAGAAAGGTTAAAGGAACAACTCATAATCTGGCTAGTAAATAGAAAAGCTGGATTTTGAACCTAGTTTCTCTGACTTCGGATTTGATGTTCTTTTCATTTTTGTTTCTGTCTCTGATTTTTGTATCTGCACTAATAAGACCAGCCTACCCATGATTGTGGAAGCTCATGGGTTAAAAATGTGGTTTGCTTTTTTTTTTTCTTTTTTTGCTTGTTACAGTTGACTTCTAATGTGGACATGGGGGGATGTCATCCATTTCCGTGAAGTTTATAAAAGCTTTAGGTTGCTGGAGATGGGCAATCACTTGAAATTATTATTTTTACTGGATAAATACTTGATTCTCTGACTTGAGGCAACACTTTCATATTATTTTCACCAAATTCTTTGAAATCATGATCTCATTTGCTTCTCCTCCTCAACCGTGAAGGTAATTTTGTACCTCTCCCTCATGAGCTTTTGTATTCTGCTTGTTGTTCTGTGACAGAGATGAAAATCAAATTAAAAATAAAACTACAGTCTTAAATGCAAGTGACAACTGAATGAGTTGCTGTGACAGTTCATATTATGTGGACGAACTGAATGCAAAGTGGCTTAAGGAGATTTGGGAAATTAAGAGTTTTATCTGGTATTAATGAGGGCATTAACCACTTGGTTTTCAACTCCCTACTTTAAACCCTATACTTCCAAAAACATGCAAAACACATTTTCTATCACTAGGATGAACTTTCAGACCATACTGAACGAACAGTCTGATCTTCATTACCAATAAAGATCCTTTGATAGTGTCTCTGTTAGACTCAGTTCTCAGAGTCGTAGGAACGTAGACTTGTGTCTGGAAGGGATCTTAGATATTATTTACTTCCCCCTCTTTGGGTTTCCAGTACACTCTGTTCTCCTGGTTCTCTTCAGATCTGTCTAACTGATCTTCTTAGTTTCATCATCTGTGTTTCTAACATCATCTGTGTTATTCCTCCACCCTCTATTTAAAGGGGTAGCCTACAGTCTTGTCTTGGGCTCTCTCATCTTCCCTCTCTCTATATATTATTTCTCTTAGTGATCTCATCAACTCTCATGGGTTTAATATTCATCTCTGTGCAGATGATTCTCAAATGTATTCATCCATGTTTCATCTCTTCCCTCAGTTTCCCTCTGCCTTCCAAGGGGGTATTCACTTGGGTAGCACATCTGCTTCCCTCCTCCATTCCTTAAAACTCTATGTCATCATCCACTGTCCTCTACTTCCCTCTAATCACTGGTCACAGAAGATTGGTCCTTGCTCCTTTTTAAGCTAAACATGTCAAAAATGTAACTTGTTATCTTTTCCCTTGTTTCTGTTGAGGACACCAGGCACCTTCCAGGCACTCACCTTCCCAAATCTCATCACCCTCAACCCTTCTCTCTTTCTCTCTCCTGCTTATGTACAATCAATTGTAAAATCTGTTTGATTCTGTGGAAAATTACTGTCAGAGCTCTCTATAAAGGGAGTCTTTGTGAGGAACTTTACTGCTCCACCCTCCAGCCCTCGAAGGCAACTGAGGGAGCTGAGAAGTGGTCCAGTATCATAAACTGAGTCAGTCTGCGATAGGATGAGGTTTCAGGTGACCAGCTTCTCCTGCGAGAGGCAGGATGTTCTTTGAACTTGAAACCAGGCAGAGGTGCTGATTGAAAATGAAGTCAGGTTTTTATGACTGCTTGCATGGAAAATTGAAATAGTTTCTTAATTGGTCTCAACTTCCCATGTCCTCTCCAGTCCAGAGCTTCCAAATGGGCCTTTCTGAAGCCTAGGTCTGATCATGTCACTCCTCTGCCCAAGAAGCTTCAAGTAGCTCTCCATCACCTCCAGCCCATGTCTGGAACATTTTCTTTCATCATCTTTGGGAATTCCTAGATCCACTGAAGGTTCAACTCAATTGCTTCCTTCTTCACAAGATCTTTACTGATTCTCCCAGTTGCTAGTGAGCCTCTCTTCCTGCCAATATATTTTACTTCATTTTTATTTTATGTTCACTTATCTGTGATTGTATTTTCCCACAATAGAATGTAAGCTTGCTTGAATCAGAGACTGTATTGATTTTTGCCTCTGTATCCTCAGCCTTCCACACATTGCCTGGCACTAACAGGTTGTTAATCGCTACTTGTTGAACTCAAGTCACCTCCAGCTCCATCATTTTATAGGATGAGGAAACTCCATCCCAAGAGGTGAAATTGTCTTATCTGATATCATATAGTGAGAAAGGTGGTAGAGCCTGGATCCTCACCCATGTCCTTTGACCCCTGCCAAAGATGACACTCTTTCTTTCCTTTATAGTTCTGATTAAATGGATCTCAGTAGACAGATGTTTGCTGTGGCTGTGCTGTTTACCGTGCCCCATCTACAAATGCTTCCCTGCAGTCTAGCTAATATGATAATAGAACATTGGAGGTGGATAGAGATGGATAGTACTTTCAGAACCCAGAACTAAGCAGGTGATGGTCCTCTTGTACCCTGTCCTTGTTGTATCACTTCTAGAGTATTGTGTTTAGTTTTGGGCACCACATTTTAAAAAGTACATTCTTTAAAAAGCAATCCATATGTAATAGAGATTTGCAGAGTCATATGTAGCCCGTTTTTTGTTCTGCATATATGGAAATAATTTTTTTTCTTTTTGTGTTTGTTAAGTGCATAACAGTTTTTAAAAGTATGTTTGTAAGCTGGAGAGCAACCAAAGAAAAGGAATCAAGTTGGAGCAGGACTTTGAGTTCATGCCCCAAGAAACATTGGTTGAAGGAATAGGCTCCTTAACCTGGAGAAAGTGAACTAAGAGGGAACTTGTTAGCTTTCTTGAAATATTGAAGGGCTGTCATGTGGCAGAGGGATTAGACTTTTTCTGTTTGGTCTCATTGAGAATTGGGGAAAAGTTGCAAATAGATATACTTATGCTTGTTTTAAGGAAAAACTTCCCTAACAGTTAACCAAAAGGAGAATGGATTGATGGGGTGGTGGGCTCCCCTTCTAATGTATGTATTTGACCACAACTTGATTTATCTCAGGAATATTGTAGTGGGATTCTCTCTTGACTGTGGGTTAGATTATATTGCTGCTGATGTCCCTTCCAGTTCCAAAGTTCTTTGAAATCCTTTAGTCTAAGTCCTTGTTTACCAGATGAGAAAACTAAGGTCCACATAGCTAATACTGGCAGAGCTTGGACTAAAACTGACATTTCCTGACTCTCATTTCGGTATTTCTGCCCTACCATCTTCCTTGGTATCTGCCCCTGCTCCTGTATATATGTCAAGCAGCCTGTCCCTGGAAGAAAGAGAGCTCTTCCCCTAGTTTCCCTCCATCCTACCCCCTGCTTTCCTTCCTTCTTTTGTGTGTTATGCCTCCTGCCCCCATTTGATTATAAGCTCCTTGATGCTAAAGACTGTCATTAAAAAAAAATTTATTGTATCTCCAACACTGAACATGCACCTGGCACATAGTGGAAGCTTTATAAATATTTTTTGGATTGGATTGGATTTCTAAGGTTCTTCCCTCATTGTCCACACTCAATAGATTTTTTCCTTAGGCTTAAATATTGAACAAGAAAGCTGGCCTGACACCATTAACTATCACAAACCCTAGTAGGTGATATTCATGAGTTAATGTGCTTTAAAATTCACAACCTATTTGCCTATACTTTGGGTGATGAGCATTCTGAAACTTCTGGCTCATCATAAAGTTTCTATGTGAAGGCTTTCTGTCTCATTATAACCTGCCATAGTTTGCGTTCTTCTGTAGCCTATAGCCTTTGAGAGTTAAGGGTGATTTAGTGCCATAATTAGTATCGGCAAGAGACTAACACTGGAGGAAGGTTTCTTAGAAAGAAATTACTAAGAAATTTCCGTGAAGCGTTAAAATGTTACATATATCAAAAATATATGTTTATACTCTAAAATTACTACAAAGGAACCATAGGTCGATGGAGTTGGAAAGATTTCATTATCTGATGCTGTTTTTGTCATTTAAAATTCAAATACACAAAACTGGAGATTGAAGGGCTCAGGTGTTAGACAAGAAACATGTGCTCTATGGACTCCTGCAGGACTGTTTATAGTTTCTGAATCCCAAAAGAACTGCTGATTTTTCATGGAAAATTATGATTAATGTTCTCTTAAACAGATGCATTTATATCTTGAACTTCCCCTTCTTTTCCTTTTGTCTTGTTATTTGGGTTATTAAAATGAAAAAAATATATTGGCAGCATTTGAGTTCATGGGAGAGAGGGAAAAAGAAAATCATTTTGTTTCCTTAGATTTCAGCAATTTTTTTTTTGTTTCCTTATATGAAGTGTGGAGAGACTGAGAATCCTTCCAGAAGGACCTAAATAGGATTTTAGAGTGACAGAATTAGAAGGAGCCTTAGGGATCTAATGACTTTCTCATTTTACAGGTAGAAAAATTGAGGTTCAGAGAGAAAAGGGAAGAAAAGTTATGTAATCCTAGTCCAAGTTTATTGTTTTTTAGGTGACTTCCACCCTCTCCTCCTTAACAAGAGTTCTCACATATTGAACTTACTGTGATCTTAGCTTTCATTGTGATAACAAATGAAAATATAAGTTTTTAGATGGAATTCTAGAGCTGTCCTTTTCTTGGGGTTCAAGAAATGGTTTCAACCGTAGGAATGGAGAGTGCTCTCCGAAAGTCTCACTGAATATGAGAAGAAGGTAAGGTGGGGCAAGTAAGAGAGAGGGACCAGGAGGGATTCCAGAGGAATGACTCCTAAGGGTGGTGGCACAGCCTTACAGATCCCCGGACATGTGCCAAAAAGCTAAAAACATATGCATACAGTTGTATGTGTGCAGAAGACTCAACAGTAGTGTCTCTCTTTGTATGTGTATACTTGATTAAATTTCTCCGTGTTCTCACTTTCATGAGAATACTGAAAACCTTGAACTTCATTGGTGTTTCTGTCCTAAACTTTCTCCTTCAGAATTACTTAATTCACCTTCCTAATTTCTGATTTCTTTTGCTTTAGAAAATTAAATTTTTTAGTGAACATGACTTATGTCGTGATTTAGTTATGGGTCCTTCTGGCATAAGCTCTTTGTATAATCATTTGACATTAATATGATTTTAATATTTTAATTAAACACAGTTCAATTATTGTTCTGTATTGGTATTAATTTGAGAAAAATGCTTCTGATATGGCACATTAAATATATCTCTTCCAAACCTACCTACAAAAATTAAATTTCACTCAAAGATCAGTTGAAATTTACTAATCACAGATTACGTGCAACTTCCGATACTGTGTCCTAGATGAAGCAATAATCAAGAAATAACATTTAGAATTAAAATATATTTTTCTCAGTGGTCTGTTTTGTTTAGTTTGTTGGAAAACCCCCCTGCTTTAGCTATTTGTACATTTATTCTTGGAATGCATTTCTGATCTATGTATTATTAATGTGATTTGTGTGAAAGACCCCAATAAAGATAAAGCTGTTTTGTATTAGTTGCAACCCTTGGGAGAAATTCTGAATCCTTTAATCTTGTCTTGGGTCTGTTGATATACTAAGTGCATGAAGGTATAGCATTACATAAAGCACTGGTCAAACACTGGTTCTTTAGGAAGCAATCTCCACATAATAAATATTTTAGACAGAAGCACTTAAAAGTGAGACATAAAGGACTCTTTCCGACAAGGGAAGCAATATTAATATTTGCTGTGTTGTGAGCCCAACTCTCCCTAACCCCTTGAGAAAGTAAGCTGTAATGAATAAGAGCAGTGTGCCCTTGCTTGTTCTGCCCTTTCTCATCCAGCATGACTACTTCAGCCTCCCTCCTAAGTCCTAGTCTTTTAGTTCTACCCTCAAAGAAGATAGGTTTGGCCTTCCTGGCCCCTATACTCTCCTCAGTCAGCAGGCAGCCCTCTTGTCCAAACACAAGCTTGGTTAACAACCTCCTTTTACTGTATCTCAGCATTAGAAATGACCTTAGTGAAATGCAGCCCCTCCTCCTTCCTGCAAGTCTCTTAGAATACTCATCTTCCTTTAAAGTTTAGCTCAGATATCATCTCCCTATTGCCTTCCCTAATCCTCCCATGTTGTTAATGCTCTCTCCTTCAAATTACTTTATATTTATTTTTCTGTCTTTATATTGTAGCCTCCTTGTAATATAGAAACTCCTTGAGAGCAGGGATTGTTTTGATTTGTTTTTTGTTTTTTTTTTGTCTTTGAATCCCACTTAGTAAAATGCTTTGCACATGACTAGCATTAAATAAAAGTCTATTGACTTCAGCAAATGACTTTAAGCACCATGGAGGAAAGATGGCTAAACAAACAAAAAATGAGACTGTTACCCAATTAAATTACTTTTTTGGGAGGACTCAGAATTACAAGACTCTGTTTCTAAAATTCAGATTGAAAAAAAATGTACCAAATAAGACATGAAATAATGTACAATCAGAGAGGATTTATAGTCAGTGTAAATTAGTGGGCTATGAAGTTATTTTCATCTTAGCTCATGTTAATATAGCACTGTAAGATTTACAAAACACTGTTTTCAACAGTATATTGAGATAGGTGATGTATTATTGCTTACCCATGTTGTATAATTGGTATTGTCAAAGCTAGGATTTGAACCCATGCTCTGGCTTCAATTCAACTGCTCTTTGAAATGTTCTTTACTTTCACTTGTATAAAATATGTGATACTTTTATGACCTTCACTGACTTCTAATTTGGACCATATTTTTTTCTGCCTTGAAGTTAAAATGAGTTATGGAAGAAAGATGAGGGGATATGTGAAATCCAATATTGAATTATCAATCCATGTTTGCTATCTAATTGATGATGCTGTTTAGCTCCTTCATCTTTAGGAATGAGGCAATTGAGACCAGAGAGATCATAAGATTACAGGGTCATATATTTAGAACTGAAGAAGATTTCAGAGATCAGCTAGTCCATTGGTGTCAAACTCAGAAAGAGATGGGGCTTCTACACATTACAGAAGGGTACCTGTAGGTTGTATATTGTCTTAGAAAACCACATGCTAATATTTTCTATGTTTTACTGCATTTTTAAATTCATTTTTGTTAAGTACTTCACAGTTCCATTTTAATTCAATTCTGCCACAAGCTGGAATGTTGTAGGCCTGGCCTCGAATTGGACACCTCTGATCTCATCTAACCCCTTCAGGTTAGTTACAAAGAGGGAAACAGAGGTTTTGCTGCCAGTCAGTGGCAGAGGGGGCATTTGAGCTCAGAGTTTCCTAAAGTTCTGCACAAGTGGTTTAGTGAAAAAGGAAACATTTTCATATGTCTTTCAAATGAAAGCTACAAATTATTAAAATTGATTTCTCCTTGGTGTCTATCTGATAACCAGAGGTGTCTTGGACTTTCAGGCAATGGGTTGGGCCTGGGACAAACCTGAAGAAATTGAAGGTTCTGGGAAGAAAAAAAGGAATAGGAGACAAGAAAAAGCCCAAGTTTTAGCACCAACTTTCTTCTGAAATTTGTTAGTAACACCGTATTTTTACTCAGAGTATTCTCTGTCTCTGTAAACTCAACAGATTTGTCTCTCTGTGTCCTTAAGTTTATAAGGAGAAACTGAGAGTTTGGATCTTGCTCTTTCTAAGGCATTGTGGCAGAGTGGATGGAGAGCTGGCCTGGCAGGAGCCAGGGTCAGGTTCTTTTTCTGGTCCATGCTGGCTATCTGATTCTTGGCAAGCCACTTAATTAACTTCTCTGTGTTCTAGGTGACATTCTCTGCCTAGAGGTTGCCCAGAAAGTGCCAACTTCCATAGGGAGAGGGAAAGTCTTCACACGGGAGTTAAGTGAAATGGCACATCCAGCTTCTGTCCATGGCCTTGTTTCTGCAGTTGTCCTTGTTTTCACTTAGCTCTATGCCTGATTAGTCAGTGAGAAACTGAAGGTAGAGTGTTCTTGAGTGCAACTATTTGGTGCAGTTTTCAGGTTGTGCATCATTTGTGTTAAGATGAGGCAATTAATTATAGGTAGCTTTTAGTATTATTAAGTGCATCATGATCTTAGCCAGCAGAGCATGCCTTCCAACAAAATGAGAATATAAGTTGAGGGCAGTGGCCAAACCTCTTTAGAGTTAGAGGATTACTTATGAAAATATGGACCAATCTTTGTAGCGCCAGTATTTCACCAAATTCAAAAGGGTTCAGTCTTTTTCTTTCTATGTGTTGCTTAGAAGCAGTATGGTGCCAGTGGATAGACAGCCAACCTTGGAACTGAGAAAACCTGTGTTCAGCCCTTGCCTTTTAAAGCTCCTGGCAGTGTGACAGTGGGCAGCTAGTTCTCTAAGCCTCTGAGTTACAGAGAAGGTGGTGACTTACATTGGCAGTTGACACAAGAAGCATGGTGGTATAGTGGGTGGAGTACTGGACAACTGTGTTAGGAAATGTGTTTATTAAGGCAATAAGCCTTTATTCTGAGCAGATCCCAGGCTTGTGTCATGAGTTGTTCTATCTGTGGCACAGGAGGCTGGCATTTAAAGGCAGATTTGTGGATTCTTTCCCAGGTTGCGATTGCTTGTGTACTTTGCAGCACCTGTGAATGATCTCACAGTTTGAAGGCGGTTAAGAGAGAGCATGACCTTCAAGTTTGAGCCAAGGAATTATGCATTCCATTTCCAAATTTTTACTTGTTTACTCCATGACTTTGACCATATCCTTCACTTTTCTGTTACCCATCTTTAAAAGGGGAGGTAATTCCTTTTGATAAAGGGCATTTGAATTCTTTGCAAACAATAAAAAGAATCTGTCAAACAGATTTTGGGGGATATGTTTTGGGATTTAAAAATAGAAATAATGATAGAATTCTAAAAATGCAAATATGTTATTATATAGTTATCTAAAATGTTAATGAACTTACTTTCCCTTTCTAGCTTCATGGAGTCAGTTATGTAAGCTGAAGAGAGGACAAAACCCTCTTTTTTCTTTCTAATTGGGAGGAGTATTATTGCTAAGGGGATAGCAAGGTGCAGTGGGTAGAACGTGGGCTTGGAGTCAGGAAGATCTGAGTTCAGATATGGCCTTAGACACTTAATAGCTGTGTGACCTTGGGCAAGTCACTTAATCCATATTCACCCCATCATTCCTCATCTGTAAAATAGAGACACACTAGAGAAAGAAATCAAACCATTTCAGTATCTTTGGTAAGAAAATCCTGTAACACAAAAGTCCAATATTGTTAAACCTTGGGCAGATTTCTTTGCCACTGTGGCCTTTAATCTGTGAGTCCTGTTTTCAGTCATTTCTAACTTAACCTTCAGTGATATTATTTTAATAACCCATATTTCAGCTACCAAAAAAGCATAATTGCATCTTCATATATTGAATATTTTATAGACTCAGGCTAAAATTCCCAAGGAGGTTAATATAATATACATGAATGAGAACTATCACAAAATCAATATAGAATTTAAAAGAAATTCTCTTTCAACTCTAAACAGTTCCTTAATACTATGGCTATCCAAGGAAAAATTGAAAAACTCAATGACTGATAACTTCAGATAGTGAAGGCAGATGCTATGTAGCATGTGCTGCCTTTTTGTTACTGTATCTGAACAACTGTCCTTGAGCCTTTCTTGAACAGTTGTATATTACCCTCAAGACTAAATTCACACTCTCAAACTCATCTGTCTTTTTATGTCCATGTCTAAATTGGATGGTGAAGCTAAATGTACTTTTGGACGTGTCAGAGGAATCTGCCTTGATATTATCCTATGGCAGGCTACCAGTCTTACATTTCTTTAATCCTTCCTTTTTGAGGATTCAAAAGCAGAATTGTGAAGTAGAGAAAATCTATAGAATTTGCTTCTTTCCATTCAGTCAATATTTGTTGAGCACTTACTCTAGGTAGCCATTTAACGGGACAGTGTGAGAATGGTAAACGCAGTGCCTTACATATACTGGGGCTTGGTGCTTGCTGAATGAGTAAATGAAGAGATGGGTAGATCAGTGAATGAATATACTTCTGTGACCATCCAGTCTAGAATCCTGATTTCATTTATGAAGAAAATGAGTCCCAAATGATGACTGGAATCATAAACCAAGTCTTTACCCCTGGTAGCCAGTGCTCTTGAAATTACTTGGCATTTCTTCCCACTCTGAGCATGTGCAAAGTTCATTACAATTAGAGTTTTGAATTTAGATTATGTGCAAATAGATTAAAGATGGAAAGTTTGGTTTTCTAAAGATATCCTTAGAAACAGAATAAACTGAGTAATACTTTTGCAAAGCTAAGCTAGCTTGCTTCAAAGTCTAGAAGCCTAAGATTAGCCCAGGCTGACCCTGAAAGCAATGAAGAGGAACTTTAATTAGCCCTGGTCATTGAAGCCTAATTGACCTACATCTGATATTCCAGGTCCTGAAACCCTTTGGAAAGAAAGGGCCTTGGGCTAAGCCTGAGACTAATGTAGTTAAAGGAGGTAGCTTACTGGGTAGAGTGTCAGTAGAGGGGGTCTTTGTTTCCTCTAGTTCAGAGAGAGGTTCTTAACCTTTTGTGTCATGGACCAAAAATGTGTAAAATAAAATACATTGAATTACAAAGGAAATCAAAGGTAAGTAAAAATAATGATATAATTTATTTTTGTACATACAATCCACAGACCCCCAGAAATCTTGCTGCATTTGGAAATTTAGCAAACTTCAGAGACCCATCAGCTAAAAAATAGCTCAAGTAACTTTAGCAGTAGACAAAGACCACTTTCGGAGCAGCGTATAAAATTGAAGGTTCCATAGGTATTATTTAGTCTAACTCTCTTGTGGAAATGTGGAAACTGAGGCCCAGTAAGGTTAAATGATTTTCCTGAGATCACTCAACTAGTTCCAGAGCTGTGAATAGAAACCAGAGCTCAATCACTTTCCATTAAACTTTTCAGTATAACATGCTGACGGTTGTCAATTTGTGTTAAAGGCCTCAGAAGATTCGCATTGTCATTTTCTGTCAGGGGTAATGATATATATTAACTAATCCTACCCAGTAATTAAATGGGATAACATTTTAAAAGGCTATATTGTCATTCATTGGGTATATAACTCCTAAAATGTTAATTTTTAAATTTCAATGAGTATTAAGCCATTCCTAGCTGAACTTACCACCCTCTTTAAAAAAAAATACCTAAAAAAGACATACCTATGCATTTGCAATAGTTATTCCTTTTTTGTTGAAATGTGATTGGTGCAAAGTAGAACTTTTCCTCTTACAACAGACTATGCAGGTTGTTCAGTTGAAATAAATTAGAGTTTAAATAAAATAATCAACCATTTTAGCTTTGCATTTATAAATGATTCCCTAGAATTTTGTGATGTTAGCTTTTCCTTAAACAGTGCTTATTACAAAACATGGCATGAAAGGTAGGGTATCATAAGGTGAAATGTTTGTTTTGGTTTATATTCTGTGATTCCATGTCAGTTCCTTTATTTAAAATGACATTTTGTACCTGTTTGAAATAATTTCTTCTAATTTATTGTAAAGTACATTCTTAGAAATGTAAAATAAACATGACCTACCAAGAGATAGAGAACATTATGAAGTACAAAATGGTTAATTTTGATTACATTAAATTGAAAAGTTTTTGCACAAACCCAATGCAACCAAGATTAGAAGGGAAGCAGAAAACTGGGAAAGAAGTTTTGCAACTAGTGTCTGTGATAAAGGCCTCATTTCTAAAGTGTATAGAGAATTGATTCAAATTTACAAGAATACAAGTCATTCCCCAGTTGATAAATGGTCAAAGAATATGAACAGGGAATTTTCAGAGGAAGAAATTAAAGCTATCTATAATCATATGAAAAAATGCTCTAAATCACTATTGAATAGAGAGATGCAAATCAAAACAATTCCAAGGTACCATATCACACCTGTCAGATTGACTAACATGACAAAACAGGAAGATAAATATTGGAGAAGATGTGGCAAAGTTGGAGGTGTGAGCTGATCCAACCATTCTGGAGAGCAGTTTGGAACTATGCCCAAAGGGCTACCAAAATGGGCATACCCTTTGACCCAGCAATATCGCTTCTGGGATCCTATCCCAAAGAGATCATAGAAATGGGAAATGGTCCCACATGTACAGAAGTATTTATAGTAGCTCTCTTTGTGGTGGCCCCAAACTGGAAATCAAGGAGATGCCCATCAATTGGGGAATGGCTGAACAAGTTGTGGTATATGAATGTAATGGAATACTATTGTGCTTTAAGAAATGATGAACAGGAAGATTTCAGAGAGGGCTGGAAAGACTTATATGAACTAATACTGAGTGAAAGGAGCAGAACCAGGAGAAATTTGTACACAGCAACAACCACAGTGTTCGAGGAATTTTTCTGGTATACTTAGTACTTCATTGAAATGCATGGATTTAAAAAAATTTCCAATGGACTCTTGAGGCAAAATGCCTTCCACATCCAGGGATAGAACTATGGAATTGGATTGCAGATAGAAATAGACTATTTTCTTTTGTATTATGTTTTGGTTTATGGTTTCTCCCATTCATTTTAATTCTTCTATTCAATATGCATTTAATAGGAATATACACGTAGAATCTGTATAAGGTCTTACACCATCTCAGGGAGGGAGTGAGGAGGGAAGGGGTGAATGAGAGGGAGGAAGTGGAGAAAAAAATCTAAGATGTATGGAAGTGATTGTCGAACATTGAAAACAAATAAAATAATTCAATTTTAAAAAAAGTAAAATTAACATTTTCCCATTGAATTAAGGAACTGATTCTCTGCCAGAAGCGTTTACCAGCAATGCAGATCCAACAAGTGGTACCATGATCACTTGTCAAGCTGTTTGAAAGATACTTTAAACAAAACACTTAAAATTTCCTTTTAAAAAGCCCTTAAAAATGATACAGTTTAGTTTTCCTCTGTCTTATGGCTAACAACTTTTCATTTAAATACCCCATAATGATTATAATAAAATTTGTGAATGTGATATTTGCCTATAGTTTGTAGCTTAATGTTTTCAGAGCCATTGACCCTGGAGACTATTTTATTTTATTTTTTGTGGGTTCTTTCTTATTCTTCCTCCAATGTATAGTAGTATTTTGTTCATGGGTTTCTCTCTCTCTCTCTTTCTCTCTCTCTCTCTCTCTCTCCCCCTCCCTCCCTCCCTCCCTCCCCCCCTTCTTTTCCCTCCCTCTTCTCCCCTCCCCCTTCCTCTCTCTTATACACACAGTGAGATGACCTGAATAACATACTTTTTTGCGTTAAAAAAGAATACTTTATTTTTAAATTTTATTTATTTTTTAGTTTATAACATTCAGTTCCACAAACTTTTGAGTTTTAAATATTTTCCCTCTCCTCTCACCTCCCCAAGATGGTGTGAAATCTAATATAGGCTCTGCGTATACATTCACATTAAACATATTTTCACATTAGTCGTATTGTAAAGGAGAATTATAACTTATGGAATGAACCATGAGAAAGAAGAAATAAAACAGAAGAAAAAAGAGAAAGCAAATGGTATGCTCCAATTTGCATTCAGGCTCTGTAATTCTTTCTCTAGATATAGATAGCACTTTCCATCAGGAGCGCCTTAAAATTGTCCTAGAACCTTGCATTGCTGAGAATAGTCAAGTCTATCAAAGTTAATCTGGCAAAATGTGACTGTCATTGTGTACAATACTCCCCTCACTCAGCACCAGTTCTTACAGGTCTTTCCAGATTTCTCTGATGTCCACTTTCTCATCTTTTCTTACAGTACAACAGTGTTCCGTTATTTTCATATACCACAGCTTGTTCAACTGTTCCCTAATTGATGGGCATCTCCTTGATTTCCAGTTTGGGTCACCACAAAGAGAGCTGCTATAAATATTTTTGTACATGTGAGACCCTTTCCCATTTTTATGATCTCTTTGGGATATAGCCCTAGAAGTAGTATTGCTGGGTCAAAAAGAATACTTTGTTAAAACAACTAATGAAGCTTCCATTGTATATATTTGTTTGCATGTTGTCTCCCCCTTTAGATTGTAAGCTTCTTGAGAGCAGGACTGTCTCTTCCCTTGTTTTGTATCCCCAATGCTTAATATAGTGTCTGACACTTAGTAGGTGCTCAATAAGTGTTTATTGAGTGATTGGTTAACTGAATGAATGAAGAAGCATTTCTTGAGAGGTGATGAGGACCAGAGTGGCAGCTCTGTAAGTGGAGAGGAGGGAAGGTATAGGAGAAAAGTTGTGACAAGATTTAATAATAGAATAGACATCTGGGGTAAGTTCAAGTAAGGGACCCAGGATGACACTGAGGTTGTTGATTAAATCTAGATGACTGGATTCAGAGTAATACCCTTGACTGTAAGGAGATAGTTGGGAAGAGGGAAAGGTTTAATGTTTTATCTCTCTGGTAAAGGAGGCTGAGAAGAACCAACCAGATGGGTGGGAGGATAACCAGGACAGAGCCACATCACAGAATCTCAGAGAAGGAAGAGTATCCAACGCTGCAGGGAGGTCAAGGAGGAGGAGGGCTGAATAAAGGCCATGGGATTTTGTAATAAAGAGACCACTGGTGACCTTGGAGAGAACAATTTCACCTTTGGGGTGTTATAATCATTTGACCTCTAATTGCCACCTCATAACTTAGATAAAAGGCTCTGTTTTGTGCTTCCCTGCTACAGTCCCAGCTTGCCCAAGCAGTCAGAAAGAGACAAATTATCATGGGGTAGCACTGTGCCTATCCACCTCACTGCTCTTGTCTTTTTTTTTCTTTTTGCCTTGGGGCTACCTTGTCCTTAAGGGCAGCTGGGTGGCACAGTGGTGGATACAGTGCTTGGCCTGCAATCAGGAAGACTCATCTTTGTGAGTCCAGATCTGACCTCAGACACTAACTAAATTGTGTGACCCTGGGCAAGTCACTTAATCATGTTTTCCTCAGTTGCTCGTTTGTTAAATGAGCTGGAGAAGGAAGTGGCAAGCCACTCCAGGATCTTTGTCAAGAAAACCCCAGATGGGATCCCAAAGAGTGACACATGACTGAAATGTGAAATGAAAAATGCCTGAACAATAATGACAACAACAACTTTGTCTTTTCCCTCCCATCTAGTATTTCTCATCGTCCTCTTTTAGGTAGCTCTACGTAAAGGCTGCTTTCAAAAGACATCCGAGTTTAAAAAGCCTGAAGAACCCTGAATATGACTTTCAAAATATACTTCCGTAGCGAATAACAAGAATATTCAGGAGAGATACACAAGTGGTTTTTCCATAGTTAGCTTATGTAGACATTCTAAACTTTCCTTTTGGAATAATGTAGTCCATGTTCATAGAGGATAGTTAGGAAAGAGTATGTATAGTTCATTGTACAGGAGTGCAGAGGTAGTGATATTTTGAGTAGTCTAGATATTCAGTACTGGGGTCCACAGTATATTCAATTAATTTTGCTAGCACAGAAATTTTTAATAGCCTTTTACCTTTCCACTTGTCTGACTTTCCAGTAGTTTCCCAAAGTTATGACTTCTTAAGCATTTGTATATATCCCTGCTATCATATTCAGTGGCATAACATCCTGTAACAAACTGGGTGAGATTGGGAAAGATTACCCTGCTGAATGACATTGTAGTTTTGTGGCTTCGGTTGATTAGGATTCTTTGACTTTGTGAACTTGGAGATGAGCAGCATCCAATATTAGTCACCCCCAATGTTGTACTGGGGGGAAGAGGGAAGTAGTCTTATGAGAATGGGGTTTGGATGAACAGTAATCAAATTATGGATGGGAAATTTTAAAAAGCGCATCATCATTTCTTGAACAATATACTTTTCTGTCATGAAGAGCTTATACTCATTTTAGAACAAATCTAAATGTTTTATTTTAGAGAAAATACTTAAACGTTGAGTGTCTTTTAAGGCAATGACCAATCTTTTACTGTCAGAAACAGAAGGACTAGATTCTGAGCTTGCTAGATCTTCTTTCCTTACAGGGGAAGAATTTTATATTCATAATTATGCATTTTATGTTATCATGGAAAAACTGGAATAACACAGTTAGGAATTTCATTGTCCTGTCTGCTTCACTGGGAGAGCTGACTTGTTTCCTCCTCTGTGAAGTGAAGGAGTTGGACCAGATGATCCCCAAGGTCCCTTTCAGCTTCACATTCCTGTGAGTCTCTGGTAGTGTGCACCATCAGAGGAGGAGTAACCAATCTTAAAGGAGACATCTGTTTCTGTGCTAGTTAGTATAACAGAGTAGAGGAGGACACGAATGCTTCTTAACACAGCTTTTCAAAGGAGTGAGGGTTCAGTCTTTGATAGCTACAGTTTCCAAAATAATTAATAATAATCTCTTTTTTTAAAACTATGAAAGCAGAGTCCCCTTGTACATTATGAAATGTCTGAATGTTAAAAACATGAATGAAATATTGACAACTCTATTTCAGTCTTTCACCATAAGAATTTAAAAACTAGAGGTCAGTCATTTTTTTGGTAAGCCTTCCTTAAAATGGAGATTTCTCATTGTTGCCCTTGAAATCTGTACAGAATTACCAATGAGCAATGGAGGAGATCTGCCTCTGGGGTGCCATTGTTGTAGAGCAACTCTTCTATAGCTTTGATTTTTAAAGTTGCCATTTTGCTAAATATATTTCTTCTATGCTGGAGGCCAGACTATCTTAAACTGATAACCTGATACCTGCTCTTCAGTTAGTTTTAACCTCAGCAATGCTTATGTTTTTGGTTTTAAATATAGTAGACCCAGTTCATTTTCACTGTTAAGTGGAATTGAAGACAAAATTGGAAACTGAGTAAAGGTTTTTTCTTTAAGCCTTTCAGAAAGCTCAAATTTTCTTAACTTCCAGATCAGCTTGTGAGGATTAAAGTTGATAGGGCCAAGAATCATGGTGGCTGGTGTTTATATATTGTTAGGATTTCCAAAGCGTTTTACACACATTGTCTGATTTGATCCTTACCATAACGATGTGAGCTACGTGCTAATAGTATCCTCATTTTACAGCTGAGGGGACTGAGGCTAAGTTACCTTCTCAGGATTTTACAGCTAGGATGTGTCAGAGGTGGGATTTGAACTCAGGTCTTCTTGCCTCCTAGCCTGTTCCATTCGATACATTATCTTACCCCTCTTGAACGGAGATTTGGTTCTTCAAAAAAGCGCTCTATGTTGTTGGTGTTCACCCTTTGTTCTTGAAGAGGAACAATGATACCAGGAGAATGATGTCAGGACTTGCCAGTGAATTGGATTGGAGTCTATGCTAGTCAACCTTAAAGCAATACCATTTTATGGTACTTCTACGTATATGCAAGGGTCAGCTTGAAACTTGGGGCCCTCTTTTCTCTCAAAATATCCCTGTTTTTTTATCTTCCTGATCCTCTGTCCCTTTACCATTTCCTTCTCTGCTGGGCAACTCAGTCTGCTATTAAACTAGTTCCATCCTCCAGCTACCCTGGACATAGAGATAGATGGTGTAGGATGGTTTCCCTGTTCTTTTCTTGCTGCAAGTTAGAACTAAAGGATGATCTCCAAAATATACTTCCCCAAGGGACTGTCTAGACATTCAGACTAATCTCAGGTTCCCTCCAAGGTTACTTCCAACTCCAAATCTGTGTATCAAGTTTGAGGCCCTTGTAGGAGGGAAACAGGCATCTATATAGCTTCTACCATTTGCCGAGCACCTTATAAATATAATCTCACTTGATCTTTAGAAACAACCCTGCAGAGATAGTGCTATTATGATCTGTACATATAATGACGGGGTAAACTGGGCCAGACAGAAGTTGTGACATTCTCAGCTATTAAGTATTTGAGTTGGGATTTGAACTCAGGTCTTCCTGTTTCTAGACCCAGAACTTTATCCACTGCACTCCCCAGCTGCCTCATGATGTTGTTGATGTATGGCTCAAATGCTAAGACATTTCTGCTCTCTAGGAGCTGACTGGTAGAGGGAATAGGGAGTTACGATGCAGCATCTATAGGCAAGTATGAGAGCTATACAATTCGAGAGTATTAGCAACTAAATCAATCAGGGAAAGCTTCAAAGGTGGTGTTTGATTTGAGACTGGAAGGAAATAGTAATTTAGAAGGGTAGATTTGAGGAATAAATGCATTTCAGTCATCAGGAGTTGCAGGGCCATATCTGATCAAATTAGACTAATATAATTCAGCTGCCTCTTTTATAAATGAGAAATTGAGGCTCAGAAAGCTTGACCCTGGTCAAAGGTCACAAGAGGCGTCAGTGGCAGAATTTAAACTCGATCTCTCAGTGCTCTTTCTTCTGCTGTCCTGAAAGCTAAGAATGTTGATGCCAGCAGAATCACTATTAATACATATTGTATGGAATGTACAGTATGTAAAGAGGAAGGTCAATCAAGTACAAGATGCATGTAGAAAGAAATAATGTCTACAGTTTGGTTGGAAGCTGTAGCATACTGTGCCTTAAAAGTCAAGCTTAGGAGTTTGTAATTTAGCCTACGACATTCAGAAAAGCAATTTTAAAAATGAGAGTCAAATTCTCTCAGCCCTGAACAGGTTGTAAGAATGCTTGTTGTAACTGGAAAAATCCTGGTTTGATAGAATACCAGCTTTGTAAATCGCTGACTTTGACATAATATAAGGAAAAGCTGCCTAACAAAGGTGTTCAGAAATGGAATTGGGCTGCTCCATATACCAAGTTCCCCTTTGAAGGAGGTCATTGACCCAGAGGCTGGATGATGATCTTTGTTATTGTTGTGAAGGGGATTTTTGAGTCTCAGGTGTGGATGGATTCGTCTGGGTGACCACTGAGGACCATACTTATTCTAAGAGTCTGTGATTATATGTCATAATCAGATTTCAGGGAAAGAAGAAAGAGGACTTTTCTCTTCAATCCTTATTTAAACTCATTTCTTTTTAGTAAAGAAATAAAATTCATTGTGCTCTGTGTGGGCTATGTGTCAGATGCCTCTTGTCATAAGCAGAGGTGGGCAGATTTGGTACATTGCCAGGTTCTGAACCTTTGGGAGCAGCTGAATTAGACTTTGATTGAATTTCTAGATTTCACAATGACCTTGTTTGCCCCACTGTCTCCCACCTAGGTGTCTGCACCAAGGGGAGTGCAGTATTGGGGGGTGAGGAGACACAATGGTGTAGAGATTTTTCTTTTGAATTTCAGTACACTGAGTGACAACAAAAGGTCATGAATTTAGAGTGGATCATCTAAGAGGATGCTTGTTGACTGATTGGTAAATAATTTTACTTACTTTATTGCTTCCATTATTGCTGCAGTATCCAGGGCCAAGGATTTTCCACTTCATTTCTCTCTGTCATTTTGCTGTTAGTTGGACAGGAAGTTGTTGATTTGGCTTTGCTGCAGACCTTTTAAATTCCAACAAGAGGCTAGTATAGTTGACAAAAGAAATTGTCAACACAAGTTTTGTGATCAATAGAAAATAAATGACTGTTTCAAAAGATGCCTCACCCCTTTTCAAAATGTTTACTTTGATTGATCTCGCAGGGATAATGATGGTGATGATGAATAACCAATATTTATATATACGTGCCGGCAACTGTGCTGCACACTGTACAGACGTATCTTATTGAATTCTCACAATCCCTTGGGAGGTGGGTGTTATTATTAGCCCCCTTTAACAGTTGAGAAAGTGGAGACCTGCGAAGGTTAAGTGACTGACCCAAGGTCCTTCAGCGGCTGCTGAGTATCTGAGGCTGAATTTGCACTTGCATCTTCCCGACCGCAGACCCCACACTCTGTCTCTGACTGTACCTAATAGTCATAAAGAGCAGCCGTCCAGTAGCCATCAAACTAGAGCCTCACCAAGTTTCCTAAGCATTTTTAATTCCTTTGTCCAATTTACAGACTACTTTTTTCTTTATCCTGGAGTATAAAGATGCGCGCACATGTCCTTGACTGATTTTTTTTGCATGGGAATTATTTGCTCATCACTGGAAACCTCTTGTGATCCCCCGTTCCCTCCCTCCTGCCCCCCAAATGAATTATAGAAACAGAGGTCATAGATTTAGACTCTCTGGATTGGAAAAGACCAGTTCTTACCTAAACAGGAGTTCCTTCTACACTATCCCTAAGAAGGCACCATCTAGCTTTCGCACAAAGCTTTCTTTTATGAAGTTATTTAATGCAGTCTCTTCCTTTTCCCCAGAAATATCGGTGCCTCCTCTGAGTGTATGCAATTTCATGAGTCTTCTTTTAAGGACTAAGGATTCAGTAGATAATGTGGCCTTGATGAGGATGCTGTCAGTAGGAACGAAATCGATTTCTTGTTTTTGGTGGAAGAGGATGGGCTTATTAGGTGTTTGTCAGAAGGAAAGATTCAGGTTGCCAATAGCCAGGGTTTCTCTAAAGCAGGAAGTAGAAATCTCCCAGATCACAGACTTAGAATGTTAGAGCTAGATGAGATCTCTGAGTTAGGTTATCTAGTGCTAAATCCTAATTTTGCACAAGGAGACTAAGGCCTAAGGAAGGAAAGGGACTTTCCCAAGGTTACACAAAGACAGAGCCTGAACTGAAATCCACAACTGACTCCCAGATACAGTGTTCTTTCTGTTACATTCTATTACCTTTTTTGTTTCTATCACCTTAATTTTATTCATAGATGTTGCACATTTTCAGTAATGAAAAATGACATTACAAGTACACATACCTTATTTTCTTCTGCCTTTCTATTGCTTTGTCCCTGTTCTCCCTAATTAACTACTTCCCTGTCCTCCCTCTGCTGTTTGCTGTTTCCCCAAGTAGTGGTATATTATTGAGCCTGGACACCGACTTGATATACTTTCTCTACACGCACACATATCAGTTTTTTAAGACTGTAGTTATATATAACCGTGGTGATTGATGTTTTGTGTCCAGGTAATTCCATTCTTCCCTCTCCCTCTCTTCCTTCACTTCCCTCCATCCTCCTTTCCTTTTCCCCTTCTTAGTCTTTTACCTCCTCCATCCTTTTCCTCCCTCTTCATTCCCTGTTTAGCTCTACTTCCCTCTCCCCTCCATCCTTCTCAGCTCTTTTTTTCTTTTCCCATTACCCTCTACCCCCTCTACCCCTGGCCTCTGCCACCCCCTTTCTAACCTTTTTAGCCTTACTTTTTCTTCTATTTTCCACAGAACTCCTTTGTATGTGTTAATAATGACCTGAATGTCCCCACAACATTTATAAATTATTCAGTGTCAAAGCCTGAAACCAACGTTTGAGCTCTTCTTGACACAGATGACTTTAAATTTGTAAGACAGGCTAAAACTCAGTTGAAATGATGCTGGAGAACTAATATTACAAATCCAAGGAAATTCAAAGCAAAGGCTTCACTTACTATGTCCCATTTTATTGAGGTCAGAAAAATGCACAGTAACAATCTGATCTATTTAGGTTCATGTAAAATGTAGTGGAGATTTCTGAAGGCTTTTGATCAATGACCTTTTCAATTATATTACAAAGGAAGCAATAGAGCCTATAATGGCACTTAATAAATGTGAAATCTTAATTTGTAACTCTACATTGTCATTCACACAGCCAGGTGTTCCACCTAATAGCATATAGTATCATGCCTACAATTTTTCTAGTCCTAACTTTGAGGATGCTGAGCCGCACTAGGATTTATCATTAAAAAAAAAAAGATAGAAAATAGAAAACTTTTAACTTATGATTCTTGACTGTATTCTCACTGAATATTTCCAGGCCTTTGATCTTCTTTTTCCCTCTGTTAGCCTGCTTCCATAGTGATTTCACTGTTTCTATCTCTGCTTTTAGAAAGCAGGAAGAGACATTCCATTTAGCTACTTGTGAATAACAGCTCTGGCAAAAGTTTGCTCAGAAAGGAGAAAGAGATAATGTCTAATCCAAACTGGTTTAAAATGTGTCCATTTTGTTAACCCATGCTATTACTGCCCTTCATTAATACAGACAGCTAAAATTGGCCAAATTTTGTTTCCCAAAAGAGTCAAAGTATGTGAGAGTCATGAGGAACCTTGGTGAACCTGGTCTAACCTGTACATGAAAGGAATCCCTCTATAGCATGCCCAAGGAATGATCATCCAGCCTCTGCTTAAAGATCTTCTAAGAGGGAGAACCCATCACTTTTGAACAGCTCTGCTTCTTAGGAAGTTTTTCTGACACAAAACCCATTCAGCCTTTTGGAAACCTCCACCTATTGCTTCCAGCCCTGTCCCCTAGAAATAAGCAGCACAAATCTGATCCCTTCTTTACATGACAGTTCTTCATGTATCTGAAAACAGCTGTCATGTCCTTCCATGGTCTTCTCTTTTTTTAGGCTAGTCATGCCTGGTTCCTTCAAACAATCCTAAAGGCACCTCACCATCCTGCTTCTTTCTTGCTTCCTCTCCCTTGGCTACTTTGCAGCAAGAAAGAATAGATTTCTGCTAATAGCACAGTGCCTGCCCCATAGAAGATGCTTCTTTCTGTAATGTTAAGGGAATTTGAAGATCTTTCCTGTCCCTTGGGCCCCTGTCACCTGCTTTGAGCTTTGGCCCATCCCAGAGCCTGAGTCACATGACATACATGGTGGGAGGAACTTGCTGAATGGGTGCAGCAGGAGAGAACAGGCAATGCTGAGCAGAGCAGCTAGCGGTGAGAGAGAGGGAGTGCTTTTGCCTAAGGGAGCTTTTTTGTGGGAAAGCCTGATGAAGGGAAGGCTTGAGAATGGCTGTGCTCCCTGCATTGATAATGGTGTAGATTTCTTTGTTACTATGATGGATCTGGCTTTCTGGTATTTGAATAAATGTCTTGGTTTTGTCTTTGAGGAAGGGAGTTTATATTTTGCGAATTTACCCTGGAAATATGCATGCGTATCCCCAGTGGCTGCTGTGGGTATCACGTTGGCATTATACTTGCCCACATATATTTTAAAACACTATAAGCAGCTAGCTAGCACAGTAGATAGAGTGCCAAGGTGCTAGGCAAATCCTGGTTGCCTCAGTTCTTCATCTGGAATGAGCTGGAGAAGGAAATGACAAAGTACTCCAATATCTTTGCCAAGAAAACCCCAAATGGGGTCATCAAGAATCGAACATGAGTGAAGTGACTGAACAACAATATAAACAACAACAGAAGAGTGGGCATTCCCTCCTCTTGTCTAATGCCGCCACTCTTCTCCATGCCAGTGGTGGTTCCATGACTTGATAGTGTTTAGTCCTGATCTCTGTACTCAGTTAAGTTAATCATCCAGCCTCATCAGGTCTAGCCTTTTAAAGTACAGATTCTTAACCTATGGTCCATGAACTTGTTTAAAAAATTTTTTTGATAATTGTATTTCAATATAATTTGTTTTCCTTGTAAACCAATGTATTTTACATACTTTATACTTAAAAACACTGTTCCTAAAAGGGTTTCATAAGCTTCTCTAGACTATTTGAATCTATGATCCAAAAATTGTCTGGAACTCATTTTAACACATTGGTAGTGTCTAACAGATCTTAGCCTAAGACAGAGTTTATAGGTGTTGGGAATACAACACAAACTTAGGGTTGCTTCCATGCAAAAATGGGTTATCAAAAATAACTAATATTATCAGTAAGTTGATGCTGTTCTTTTGAAAAAGAAGATTTTAATGAATAGTATTACATACTGAATGAAAATCGACATTATAGTTCTGCTAGAAAGCAGTATCTTATTTTCAGTGGTACCTTCATTATGCTGAGGAGTTAGAATAACTTTGAAAATGTATTTTCATATTTAGCACCTTTATAAAAATAAAAAATGAGTTGAAGATCAATGATATATATTGAAATTGGCTCTTAAAAGAGCATCCTTTGTAGGCATTCTTCTTATTGTAGATGGAGTAAAAGATACTCAATTTTATATCTGCTTTTCTGATTGAGGGGCATTTTGAATACTTAAGACATCACAATCTCTTTTTCACATTTTCATATTTAAATTATTTTCTTTTTACATTGTCCCTAGATGTTGCAATCAGATATTCAAAGAATTGTTTTTTGCTTTGAAAAGAATCACGTACACATCAGTGAAATGATAACATTGACATTTGTACATAGTGAAATATTGAAATACTGTTCTCTGGTGTCATATGTGCTTTGAACCTGGTTGTTCTACTCATGCCCAGATCAAGTATTAGTTTTTGGAATTCCCAAATAACAGTAACGTCAGTTAACAACCTAATTGTAATACCTAGCACTTGTGTTTAAGAAACAAGTTTTATGTTTCAGCATTAGATGAATTTGAGAGTCGACTAGATTCAAGGCATCAACAATAAGAATTTATGAAAGACTTGTACTACGCCAGGGACCATGCTGTAAAAACAAAGAAAAAGTAGGAATAGTCTCTTCCCTTAAGGAAGGAATTCATATTCTGTTAGGGTAGCCAACATGTGCATAAGTTGGCAATACACTCACAAAAACCACCACACCTTCTAAGCAGAAATGTTTCTTTTTTTCTTTAATTTTTTAAAAAATAGTTTTAATAAGTTAAGGTAGAAGGTAAGGAACTCTGTACTCCATTCTACTGGCAATCTTTTCAACTCCAATAGGTTCAGTTACCCCTCTTCAGATGATTACCAGGCCTATATATCCAGCCCTGGTTTTTCTCCTGAACTTCATGCCTGCATAATTAGCTAGCTTTTGGATGTTGCCAGTTAGATGTCCATAGGCATCTTAAGATGAACATCTCCAAAATAGAAGTCAAAATCTGCTCCTCCTCCTTCTCATCTATTTCCATTGAGGGTGTGAATTAGGGCCTCCTACCATAACCGTTAGAATGAGGGTTTCTTGAGCTTGAAGAGCTAAAAATGAAAAGACTTGATCAGTTTGTCCTACCCATTTAATTTCCCTCATTTGGTGGCAAGTCCCTCTCCAAAAGAGTGAATATGTTGTGTGTATGTATGTATGTGCCTTGTTCATATTCGGTGCATCATTAGTGTTTGTTGACTGTGAGTGTTTTGTTTGATTTGTAAACTGAATCTCTATACAAATGTAAGGAATGGTATTATTATTTCAGTTTCTCTGTTCTTTGTCTTTTTGACTCCTCCACTTTTGCTTTTTTTCCCATTTCATCATGGTTTTGCTGGCTTCCTCTGAGCTGAGTCTTGAGGAAAGTTCTCTTGTTTCCCCAAGTGTTAATGCCGCCCTTTTTAGATTATCTTCCATATATATTGTATGCACCTCGTTATGATGTGTCGTTTTTCTCATTAGAACATATGCTTCTTGAGGGACCGTTTTTTTTTTGTGTGCCTCACACTTGACACATAGTAACCTTAATAAATGCCTGTTGGAGCCTTTCCTGGCTCTTCCTCTTTTTTGCCCCACCCCTTTTCTCCCTATCTTTCTATCCCCTTTCCTGTACCCCTACTCCAATCAGTCAGTAAACATTAATGAAATGCTTTCTCTGTGCTCAGTGCTGAATATAAAAAGAAAAAGCAAAAATAGTCAGTGCCTCTATGATGTGGAATTGAAACATGTATGTCCATATAATTTTGGTTTTGAATTCATGAAAATAAGTTTTTGATTCGTTGTTCTTAATTTTTAAAATCTGTTAATTATTTTCTATTTTGTTATAAGAAAAAAAACACTAAAAAGAATTTTTGTTTTGTTTTAAATACCTTCTACAGAAAAAGAAAGGTATCCCATAATTGGTCTAGATTGTTTTCCATGGATAAATAGCTGAATAGCAAAGTGCCAGGTGATTGGATTGTTGATTTCTAGAGCATGCCTTCCTTAAGGATATTATTGCTTTTTACCCTTTGTTATCGTGTGCTTGGCAAAATTTTTCCTGAAATTATGACATTTTTATATCATCCTTTGAAAATAGAAGCATTTTTGCCCCTTGGTTAGTTAACAAACTAGGACAATTTAAGCAGATTCTTGCATGGAGTCAGGGGAGCTGAATGAACTGATTTGTTTTCTTTTCAGTATTAAGATTTTCGACAAAAATGTTTTTGTAAGAATTTAAAGTTCACTCATGAACCTCTAGGCAGAGATAATTTCCTTTGGTTTCATTCTGTATCAATCATTTCCTGCCTCTTAGGACTAACAAAAGCAAGGCTTTGTTTTAACACTGAATTTATGAAGTGTTAATTAGTTGACAGATTTACATATCAGAGTCTAGTAAGAGAGGCCTCTGTTATGTTTGTTCATTCATGACAGGAAGTGGGACCAAAAACAGTTGGGAGGAAATTGATTTTTAGCTTCATTATTACTTTTTTATAATACTTGTAGGTTATTATAGAAATTAAAATATTAAAACTCGGGTTTTGAGATGCATTTGGTATGGAGGAGATTTAATATTTTGAAATAAGGTCATAGAAGAGTTTCAGTTTTCAGGCCAGACAGCATTTGCATCCTAGACTCTTAGGGCTGGAGACAGGATGACCCGGATTTCTGCTTCTGACATTGTCTGTGTGATCTCAGGCAAGTAACCTAACCTTTTGAAAACGAAGTTTCTTCAGCATTTATTAGGCAACTAGTATGTGCCAAGCACTGTGCTAAGTGCCTTATCAACATTCTCAATGTTTCCTCACAACAACGTTGAGAGGTAGGTGTTGTTATTTTTGCCCCTTTAGAGATGAGGAAACCGAGGCCGATAAAGGTTAAGTGACTTACTCAGGGTCATAGTTCTGAGGCAGGATTTGATCTCTGGGTTCTCTCCTTTCGGGTTCATTGCTCTCTCCACTGTGCTGCCTATTTAGCATAGGAGCAAATCCCTAAATCTTTAGAGCAGTCCTAAAGTGGCATGGGATTTCTCAGGAAAAAAGTGAATCCCATGCTCTCTCCTGCCCCAAGGTTTTCAAACCAATTCTGGATGGTCACTTGTCAGGTAGATTGTAGTAGAGATGCAGGCACCAGGCACCAGACAGCTGCCAAGTTCCTTTTCACCTCCGACCTTCTGTGATTCTGTGAAAAACTTCCTAGGGGAAGTAACATTTTAATTCACTATTAAAGCATGAATAGAGTTTGGAGAGTCGATCTGAACTTGGGGAAGGGTACTGCAGGCTAAGAGAGCAGAGGGAGCAAAGCAAAAAGGCAGAAAAGTGAGGATGTTAAAGGCTCCCTAGGGGCAGTGGTCAGGAAGGGAAAAGAGAATCAGAAAGTTTGAGAAGCCTCTCCTGCATGACCAGTAACTGAAGAAAGATTTTGGAGCCAGCTCAAAACCAGTCATTGTCGCCTGAGCTCAATCTGGTAAATACAAAGAAGAAAGCTGTTTCATAAGACCCTGAAACAGATGAATGCTAAATAGACTTATAAAATGAAAATGCTGCAGCATCAAATATTAATATTTTGCTAGCAGCAGGCAGCACAAATGTTAATGTCTGGCATGCATTTGAAGGCCTACTTAACTGTGAATTTTATTAGGACCATTTCTCAGAGCTGGAGTTATAAATGGGCTTAGAAATGAGGAATCAACCACCTCTCAAGGGAGCGGCAGGTTCTTTGAAATCTTAATTAACCAATCACACTCATCTTCTCTTCTGTCAATTGCTAACACTCAGTTAAATGCTGTCCAGCTGGAGACAACCTAAGAACTAATGAGAACACCATTCTTTTACATTAAAATAAATATAACCAGAAATGCAAAACAGAATAATAAAAAACTTGATTCATTTTTCTCGTTTGAACTTTTTTTTTTTAACCTTCTGTATTAAAAAAATAATGCATGACTCTGGCCTGGAAATGAGGAAAGTGGAAGGGAGAATGAAGGCTGGAGCAGAGATAGACATGCCAGCTGGCTCTTCTTTAAGAATAAGGCCTACTGTAATCAAATATGCTTTGTGAAGAACCACTTTTATTCCTTAGAGAAGGCTCCAAATAGAGCCACTAAATTTTCTAGGGAAGATAAATAACTTCTGCCAAAATGCAAATTAATATTTGCCCTTGTATATAAGGTGAACTTAGTGTAAGTAAGGTGGATTTTAGTGTGTGTTAAGTGAATTTTTGTTATTATTTCTCAGAATTCAGTTTCTCAGGATTCATAGCCATAACAATCGATAGTTCCCAAGTATTAGATATGAGTTCCCACGGCTATGGTTCAAAACATCTCCACACTTGTGCATAGTTAGATAATGGTAAATAGCATAAATATTAACTGTGGCTGCGCAGTGAGATACAGGGATGAGGTGATGTAACCTTTTGAAGCTATTGCTGGCAATATGCCTTCTTTGTCTGTTGGTCTGTAAAACAGGTGGTCACTAGACAGTGAATGGGGGTTGAATGCACAAATGCTGTGTATGCCTCAGTTGTCCCCATTGAGGCTTGGGGGTAACCTTAGGGTTGAATTGTCCAGCTAAAATGCTGTGCCTGCTATGATCGAGTCCCATCAAGGCTTGGGGGGGGAATCTGTGTTTGCCTCAACTGGCCCTCCATTGAGACTTGAGGGAACTTAGGCAAAGCACAAGTTGTGCCTGTCTTGATTGACCCCATTTGAGTCGTAAGGGGAGTTCTGCCTTGTGAGAAAGGTGATTAGGGAATGCCGTAGGAGTTTGTGCTCCTGTTATCAGCAATCTTCTACTGAGAAAACAAGACTAGAATAAAATAAGATTATTAACCCCTTTTTAGTGTCTTTCCTGTCTTACAAAATCAAGCATGAACCTGTGCTAGCAGCCCTCAGTGTGCCATGTTTATCTATCTTACCACCCTGCAGGTGGTTTGTGGGGAAAGGGATGAATCTGTGTCCTTGCCAGTTGGTACCAAATTTATTTTTCCATACCAAGTTCCAAAATTATTTTCTGCAAGTGCAGGTCTGACCATATTACATCTGTACTCAGTAAACTTCAGTGGTTCCCTAATAGCTCTGGCATAAAATACAGTAGTCACTGTCTGACATTTAAAGCCCTTTACAACCTGTCTTCAACCTACCTTTCCACTCTTAAATATTACTTGCCTCACACTCTACAGTAAGAAGTCAAACTAGTTATTTTAATGTTCTCCCTTCACAGCATTCTCCCTGAACCCATTGTCCCCTAGTCTGGAATGCACTCCCTCCTTACCCCACTCTGGTAGAGTCCTTACCTTCCTTTAAGGCGTTAATCCTGTGAAGCATTGCCATCTTTTGATGATAAGCCCTCCTGCATTGAGCTAGGCAGGTCATTTAACTTCGAAAACATAACCTGATTCCATACTCGGATCTGGAACCACTCCAGCTCTGTAAGATCAGTGAGGCTTTGTGCTCTGCCTAACATAAGAATCCAGGGCCTCCCCAGCCCCATGACCAGGCATGTGAGGAGGAAAAAAAGGAGGGCTTACTTAACAGCTGTATATTACTAAAATGTTATTTTGCTTAAAAGAATAGTCGCAGTATTTTGCATGTGGATTATAAAAAAATGAATGAATGAAAAATTCCAAAATAGCTCAAGCAGTTGAGTCAGTAACTTGTAAAGAAATGCATCTCTGAATTTCTGGTTCTCCTCTATTTGACTTGAGAACCTTTAAGTCTTGATTTAAAAAAAAAAATCAGTTTTCTCTGAAGCCCCTTAGGACATGGTATGTCTAATCTCTGCTGCACAGTCTAAATATTTAATATGATCAGTATCAAGTTAGGATAAATATTTTTTTTCACATTAGGTGAATGAGCCCTCTTGCCAGGATAAGCTTGTTAAGTATGGATGTTTGGCAGTTTGCTAATTGATGATCTTTAAATGAGCTCCGATGTTTATTTATTAATTCATTCAACAAGTGCTTATTAATTGTTTTAGGGGGAGATGCAAAGATTAGACAAGATCTAATCTCTTTTCTCATGCAGCTTAAGATCTAGTAGGGGTCTAAAAAGCAAACACAACTTACTGAAATATAAAATATCCTGTTTTGGTATAGTAAAAGAGTACAAGATTTGGATTCAGATCCTGGCCCTACCACTGATTCCCTTCTTGAATCTGGACAGATCACTTAATCTCTCTGGACATCAATCAGTTTTCTCAACTTCAAAATAAGGGATTGGACTATCTGACTTCAGGGATCCCTTCCATCTCTGAAATCATGGCCCTTTGATAAGTGCTTTCAAGAATTGTTATATGAGGTGTGGGGGAAGACTGCTACCAATGGGAGAGGTTTCGTGAAAGGCTTTATGGGGGAATTAGAATTCAGTTTAGTCTTCAAAAATGAGGTACCATTTATTGAAACCAGAATTAAGATTAATGTTTTCCTATCCCTGTCTCTTTTAGTGCCAAACCTAAAGATTTCCAATTCATTCTGTGGAATTTAAAAAAAAGAAAAGGCTTTAGGCTTGAGGGAAGAAAGCCACAGGATAAAAGTCTGTGGATATATGTTTTTTTAATAAGATATGCTTTAATCTAGCTTTATTTTTTGCCCAAAATAGTTATCCAAAGTGTAGCATCTGTGTTGTACTTTAGGAATCTCTGAATTATGTAAATCTCTGGCTTTATACATAAACGATTCATATTAGATCCTACCTATAAAATTAGAACATTCCTTTCAATAGACTTTGACTTAAAGTTTTATTATTTTAAAAAGGTTCTTCAGAAGTGTGATTAAGTTATTGAGGGCAATGACCTCATATATTTACTGGGAATCCCAGGGCCTCTGGTACAATGACAAGGATTTTTTTTTGTCTTTTTTTTTTGTTTTGCTTTTAATTCATTGATTATTTTTAACATTCATTTTTTTAAAATTTTGAGTTCCAAATTTTCTCCTTACCTTCAGCCCTTCCCATTGAGAAGGCAAGCAGTACAATAGGAGTTATACACATGAATTCATGCAACATATTTCTATATTAATCACTTTGTTCTTCCCTTTTCCCCCCAAAAAAGCAAAAAAAAAAGTGAAAAAAGTATGCTTCCATATGCACTGAATTAATCAGTTCTCTCTGTGAAGGCAGAGCGTATTTGCAATTGTCTTAGATCACACAATGATTAGGTTCTCTGGGGACACCAGTAACCAGCTCTATGCTAAAGTAATTTTTGAACTGACAAGCATACCTTAGCCAGTGTCCAGTACTAATATTTGTGTTGTGCTCAGCCCATGTAACAGCATCTCAGGGCAGTTTTGATGAGACCACTTTAAATCACTTGCTGTCTGTAAGCCCATTCCTGCCTTGACTGCATCAGAAAGTCTGGGTAATCTTAAGTGGGCACCAGGGACTTCTCAGGATTGTAGGCCTGCTGTGAGTGGTTCATCTTACACTAATCTCTAGAACGTTTGAGAACTTCTGAGGGGTAGGAAAGGAAAGAGCAGAGTCATTTCCATATACTTTGTACCCCCTCATTTAGCCAGGAGTTGACTGAGGCTCAAGGAAGAAATCATCTCCCAATTTTCCCGTTTTCTAAATTTCTGGATGACCCAGAATCTCTGAAGTTGGCTGGTGCTCTTGGCAGCTGTGTAGGTGGGCAAGGGGACTTTATTTACAAGTACTTCAGAAGAACAGAACACTTATGGAAGGGATACTTTTTCAGTCTTTTTCCTTGCCATGGTTAATGAAGTGTCAAATAAGTCTGTTTTCTTATAATCACTCACCAACCAAGAAAAGAGTGACTATGAACTTACTTTCATTCCAAACTCTTATTTTATCTTTGCTTTTGGAATTCTGTGGTACCTTATTAAATTGGTTTATAATTTTTGTCAGTCACTACAAGAAAAGTTATTTATATAAGCATTTCCATAAACCTGGCTTTTGGAGAAATTATAATTATTTTTCCCATTTATAACATTATATAAAATGAAATGCTTAGGACCACTTCTTTTGAACATATTCTCCGCTCTGCTTTTAAAAAGTGTCTGAAAGCTGTATGTACAAGGAAAACTATGGTGCAGAGCATATAAATCTACACAAGTTTACCACCTTTTCCACTGAATACTGTAGAATTGACTTGCCTCATTGGCTCAATAAAACTCTGGCTTAATACACAGCCTTAATGAAGTCTTAAGATAATTTACATTTCAGAGCCTCCAGCACCTACCACTTTAAAGATCTGCTTATTTGTAATTAACAAAGGGGGAGGAGTCCCTTTCCAAAATTTCTGATGGGTCTTTGACATCTAGAGTGAGATTAAAGAACTTTGCCAAACCTCAGCTATAAAGTTTGTCCTCCCTCTTCTTTGACATTCAAAGATACCTTCTTCCAAATTATAGCTCCATCCCTAAATTCCAACATGACCATTTTCTGTTTCCAGTGTTAAGGGAAAGGGTCTGAAGGCATTGGCCTTCAGTTTGGAGCACACTATATCACTGATATTACCACTGTACCCATAGTTGCTCGGTTCTCTTACGGCAGAAACGTATCTACTGCTGGTAAGGCTGGATAGTATAAGACTAGAATAATATTTCCAAGCTCTGTACTAGGTGTGAGTCTGTATACTGATTTTCAAGCCACATTTTTATGGGGCATGAATTCCTGCCATATTATTTGATTGGTACTTTTTTGATTTGTGTCAGATGAAAACACATTATATAGTGAATTAGCTTTCTCTAGCCTCTTTGCCATTTATTCATGGGAAGGGGAATATTTTTCCTTTAATTATCTTTTATGTTTTTTGGAACCTCAAACTAGCCTGTTATTTCTTAATTTGATCTTATTTTCCAGGTCATCAATTCAATTTCTTTCTGTGTCACTCATTAACAACAGTATTCTCATTAACAACAGTGTCTATCTATTGTTATCTTGATATCCTCATTTTCCCTCTCAGCCTCTTTTAGCCAAAAGCTTTTTGTTTCTATTCATAGTAGTAACTAAAGCTTTTAACTAATGTTTGTTCATTTCTTACTAAGTCAATTTAGCAAAATTTGAGAAGTCAACATGACTAGTTAATAGTCAGTAATTTCTTTTAGGCCAAAGTACCAAGGACCAAATGACATAGAGAGGATGGAATTATTTCAACCACAGTTATAACATCAGAATCTCTGGAGCGCAGTGAGGCAGCTGGTAAGCCACTTAAGTAGGGCACTATAGTAATTTAAAACTAGTAGAGAACATCATACCCTACTTGGGGATTTTATAATATTAATTTCCAGTCAGGCTGTTGATTCATGCAATGATTCTCAAATACTTGAATCCCTAGTAAAAACAGAACAAAACAACACCAATGAGCTCTTCTACTCATTAAACATTTCTTCTTAAATGAAATAAAATCTTTTCTTTCCCACATACATATATACTTTGTCTAAGGTGTACCTGTGAGGAATCATATAATCTTAGCTAGCCTCCCTTTCCTGCTCTTCTGTAGGAGAGTGTCTTTCTTGCATTGAAGGAGCCCCCTTTTTCATTGAACAGTCCCCCAGAAGGTCAGGGAGCCTTCTGGATCTGGATTCCTTATATCTTTCAGACCAATCACAAGGCCAGTATATTGTTTCGGGCTGACCTAGTTATATCTTAATACCTAATTTGTTTGCATCTTTGTTCTTAAACACAGTGCCATTTTACTGTGTCAGTAATTAAAAACAGATTGTTAACCACAGAACCTTTTTTTGGTGGTTTGAGAGTAGTGGGGATAATCTTGTCACAGGATGCTATCAGTGGCAGAATATGGCTTGCCTAAGGACATATTCAAATCAGACTTTGAGTTATGTTTGTCAGGGGTGATGGGAACAGAATAGGATATGCCTTCTGAAGTTCAGTTACCTTGAATGACTCGGCAGGCTTCCTTAGTTTTCCTTTGTTCTGCCTGTGAGAGGGAGTGGCATTATCAGCTGAGCTCTGAAGACTTACTTAAGGTTATAGACCACCTGGTCAGGAAGAGGAAGTAGATGGGAAGTATGGGAGACAGCTGAAACACCTGGAATGATAAATAATAGTAGTCAAGGCAGACTTCAATTATCCAGACTCTATGTCTGTCTGTTCCAACTCATTTCCTGTCTCTTCCCCACCTCCATCTCCCCGGTCACCCCCACCCCCCCAGGATCTTCAAATTTACCTCAGTGATAGGTGGAGGAGCTAACAACTAGATTCACCAACAGGTTACTGGGGGTCAAGATGACGAGAACCCTGAGAGGCGTAATGAATGCCTCTTAGAATCTGTGAGAGAAGAGAAGAAATTAATAAAGCATACTTTAAATGGGAAGAAAGAAAATGTTAAGGGATTTAGAGGAAACATACATAGGATAACATAGATTTTATTTTGGTTCCATACTACAGGGGAAGTCAGCCCCAGAGTGATGGGAGATGTTCAATAAGGAAATTCTGAAGACACAAAGGAAAACAGTTTTAATGGAGAAAAATAGGATTTGTCTGGTGAGAGTAACATGGATACAAGAAAAACTCATCAAGTGACTTAGATTTTTTTAAAAAGAGATGCTTGAAACCCGGTAACAATTTTACATGAGATGATATGTTTTTGTCTAACTGTGTCATGAAAAAAAGAAATTTACATGATAACTGTTGTATATTTGGAGGGAATAGCAAGTTTTACAGGGTAGATTTGCAGTTTCATGTGCAATTTTCTTTTTTATTGTATTGTGCTGTTCAAGTCTTGTTTCCCTTCTGTTTTGCCAAGGAGAATGACTTTTGCTCTGGAAAAGACAGGATAAAGGTAATTAACAGAAAATTGATATTCAGGGTAAATAAGGAGATAGTAAGAGATCACATAGATGCTCTCAATGAATTCAGGTCTCTGGGTCATGTGACCCAGAGAACTATATGCTCTAGTCCTGAAAGAGTGTCTTTGTTAATGGTTCCCTGAGTGTGGCAGCAGGTCTTCAATGAAATACCCCAGGAATCTGTGCTACATAGATATATGCATGTATATATGTATGTGTATATGTATATGTGTATATATACATATGTATATATATATATATATTTCAAGATTTTATTTAAAATGCAAATGGCATGTTTATACAATTTTCAGCTGACATGTCGTTGGAAGGGATAAGTGATACGTTTGATTACAGTGTTGGGATTCAAAAGGCTCTTGATCATTTAGAATGTTGGACTTTATTTAATAAGATGAGATTCAGTAGAGATAGGTGTAAATTCTTATACTGAGATATAAAAAATGAACTTTAGAAATTACATAAAGGCAGAAGAATTGTTAGACAGCATTTTTGTGAAAAAGATCTGAGAGTTTTGGTGAACTTCACATTCATTATGACTCAACAATATCAATATATGGCAGCCAAGTGGCATGGTGCATAGAGTTCCAAGGTTGGAGTCAGGAAGACCTGAGTTCAAATCCAGCCTTGGACACTTAATAGCTGTGTGACCCTGAGCAAGTCTCTTAGCCCTGTTAGCCCCAGCTTGCTCATCTGTAAAATGAGATGGAAAGAAGGAAATGACAAACCACTCCAGTATCTTTTCCAAGAAAACCCCAGATGGAGTCACAAAGAGTCGTACATGACATAACCAATATAACTGAACAATAACAATGATATATGGCAGCCAAAAATACCTAATGTAATCGTGGGCTGCATTAGAGAGGCATAGCTTCCAGGAATGAGAGGATAACAGGTCCATGAAATTCTGCCTTTATTAGACCTCATCTGAAATAATGTGTCTAGTTGAAAATACTACAGGTGAAGGACATTTATAAACCGAGGAGTATCTGGAGAAGGGTAATCAAGATAGAGAGGACGTTTCTGTCCCACGTGAGGATTGGGTTGAAAGATTTGAGCATGTTTAGGTTGGAGAGGAGATTGAGAGGCCATGGTTGGTAGTTGTTTTCAAGTATAGGAGAGGGCAGTCTGAAAGTGCAAGTTGGAATTGGAATGCCGTGGATACTTACAGACCATCGGACAGTTAACGCAAACCAGGGAAAGGATATTGGTGTAAGGACACAGAACTGATTTAGGTGGGCACAACTTATTAGCTTCTTTGTTAGTCATGCTGTGTGCTATTGGTCAGACACTTGAGCATCTCTTTCCTCCTGATGGGGGCTGACTTTTGAACTTAGGCCACCAAGATTCAAATCTTGACTCTTCCACTTATTACCTGTATGACCTTAGGCTAGTCACTCATACACCTCTGTGGTCTTCAGTTTCTCAGTGAGGGTGTTGAATGACATGACAAGTCCTCTTTGGATTCTAAACCTGTCAACCTATGATCTTAGGGATAATGAATCTTTTTACTGGTTACAAGGGACAAGGTAAGAAAAGAGAGGATCTGTAGACAAACCTTTCTGTTTCTGTTATGCATATTACTGCCTTATTAGGGAGAACATAAAATAATTTTTTAAAAAATACTTCTTTACTTATATAGCATTATACTTTTTTCAAGCCAAGTTGTAGACTTTAGTAAAGTTAAAATTTCAGCTCTCTTTATTTACAACTTTTTAAGTGTCATCGTTGTAATGCAGTCCTGTACCTCTCCATTACTTTACTATGCTACTAAAAGGGGCAGCTAGGTGATGCAGTGCATAGAGCAGGAGTCAGGAGGACCTGAGTTCAAATTTCATCTCAGACACTTGACATTCACTAGTTGTGTGTCCTTGGGCAAGTCACTTAACCCCAATTGCCTCTTCCTGGGTCATCTCCAGTCGTCCTGGTGAATATCTGGTCACTGGAGTCAGATGGCTCTGGAGGAGAAGTGAGGCTGATGACCTGCACAGCCCTCCCTCACTCAAAACAAAGTCAAGTGCAAGTCATGTTATTGTTTCTCTGATGGCATGGTCTTCTTTGGCAATGAAGGACAAACACACACACACACACACACATACACACACATGCTACTGAAAAACAAGTTATTTTTATCTATAAAGCATTGTAATTGAGAAGCCTTGAATAGGAAAAAAAATGGTCTAATTTTTGCTTATTTCACCCTCTCTGTAATTAACCACTTTAAGCCATTTCAATGAGTAAAAAAAAATTACCTTACAAACTGCTATATTTTAATATGAGAGAAAGAAAATGAATTTGTTTTTGAAGGGTTTCTGTTTGTTTCCAGCAGAAAGCTGATTATATTATATAGTTCATCTAACACTTGTGGAAAGAAGGTTAATTGAAGAACAGCAGAACATTTGCACATATCTCAATGTTTAAAGATTATTTTGATATGAGGTTAATAGTTACAAGGTAAAACTCCTAAGTAATATTCACATTAAAGAACCTTTGGGATGACAAATTGCCTTAAAGGCAGCATTAGAATTTCATTTTCCAGTGTCTGTCTAAAAATCAAGTTTGCCATTTCATTTTTAAATAGTTGATGAAAAATTAACCTCAGATTATTTTCTTCCTTGTCTTTGAGTCCATTATTCAAGTCGAAGTCTCACCAGAAAAAAATTTACAGTTAATATTTTATCAGATGAGAGCACAAGCTCTGGCAGGTCCTGCTGAGCCAGAAAAGATGCAAGGATGGGCCCAGTGATATGTCTGTTGTCCAAGAACCAGCCTAACTGCATTCAGAAAGGCTCATCATCCTGTTATATCTCACAAGTCTTAAATCTTGAGATATTGAAGTTGTATTAATTTGTTTTTGTTATAGAAAAAAATGTAATGTTGACCTTGTTGTCTTTGTCAACTTTCCTTGGTAGCAACATAGATTTTGCCAGCCATCAAAAAACACATTAAGTATTATCCCGATTTAAAGGTGAGGGAACCTTCTGGTCTGCTATACATATCCTCTTGGGAGGATTTATGGTATACCACAGAGAAGAGCCCCACATGATAAAAACATTTGGAGAGCTTTATATCCTGCAAACTGCATCCCATCCCAGCCACCTCCTCACCAATAGGCTATATACCAGCTATTATCTGCATCTCCTCTCCATCATAATCATTCTTAGGTCCACTTGCTCTGATAAGTGAATGTTCATTTATCTTATCTTGCTTGGAACCAGGCCAGTACACCATTTCCTGGCCAATTCCACACTGTACCATGGTGTGTGTCTTTCCCCTTCTTCCCACTGTCCTCGATGTATTGTCTTTCCTCTTCAGAAATTAATTGCTCCTTGATGTCAGGAACTGTCTATCTTTCTTGGTGGAGGGACTATCTCCATTAATGAATATGACCTTTATTGTATAGAATTGTTGAATTCTGGAGCTATCCTTAAATCAAAATTATATCATCTTGGAGATTCTGGAGGTCATTGAGTTCAACTCCCTGGATAAAGAGATTCCTTTTCAATACCTTGAATGAGATGAATTCTCTCCCTCACATTTCATTTTGAAGGTACTCTGGTTCCTTATAAGTTCTTTATATTGAGCCACACTCTATAACCAGTCTTTGGTTCTAGTTTGGAATTCTGGGATCGAGAAGTATAAGTACCATCCTTCCTTGATATTCCAAGTGAAATTATGTATTATGTGCACTTTGTTGATAGAAAAAAAAATGTGGGATTTTAGTCCTAATTTTGTCCTAAATCTGTTTTATATACATGTAAACTTTGCTAAGGGATAATTTACTTTCTATACTCTTTTGACTGAGTTAGGAGCATGAACTACAGAAATTTTTTTTTAGTTTGTTGAATTCTCAAAAAAAATAGATGATTATTAGCCCTGTGTTCTTTAATCTTACAAAGTCTTACCCAAATGTGTGGTTACACTCCATTAATGTATTATATTCAATCTCCTGAATGTATCTTTGTATGATAAGTCTTGGAATATTTTCACCATTTATGGGTGCATCTGACAGTGCGCAAAGTGGAACACAGAACATTTACCGTGATTAGTACCATTTACAATTTTCTTTTTTTTTTCCCCAACCAAAATTGATCAAATTCTATGTGTACCTTGTCACAGAAAAAAGATTCCTACCCCCTTCTGAATGAGGTATAATTAGAAAATCTATAAGGTGGTATATATGAAAGAAACAGAAATATATACTGTTGAGCTGATAAATTTTGATATGGTTTTCCCTTTTCATTAGAGAAGACTTAATAAGGATTGTTTGTTTCCAGAGAAGTAAGTTATAACTGTTAACCAGCCAGCATGTTGCAAAAATAATTTGACCATTATGTATTTATTGGGGCAACTTAAAACTATTTCATTCTACTAACTAGAGTTAATCCTTGATATCTAGACCTATCATGTCCTCCCAGGGAAAAATACTTATGTTCTTTCCTATTCATTTCTTTTTCAGTTAGTGTAGTTGTAATCAGTGTAGTTTAGATTCTCAGGTCAATAAAACTCACATGTTAATAGAGAGATATGCTCTTTATGAAGAGTAGAATATAAATCTTTCCTGGTTCAGTTAAGTACAATTCAAAAAAAATTATGGAATGACTCCAATATGTAAGTCACTCTTTTGGGAGTGAAACAGAGATGAGTTTAAGACTTGGACCTTGTTCTTAAAGAGCTTGTGATTCATTTGGAAGGAAAAGGATGTGGAAAGGGATATGACAAGTACCTAAATAATTATAGTTTTTAAAAAAAGGCTCAAATATGAGTGAAAGTAACAATGCTGCAGCATTTTACCATCACATGTTTAATAGACTGTTTTGGCATTCATATCCAAATGTGGAATTACCACATATTCCAAGTGTTTCCTATTCCATTGAAATTAATACTATCTGTCTAGAAAGTGAGAAATCTTTCATCAATTTTTTTCCTTAATGGGGAGAATTGTCTGTCACAAACTACTTTCTCCCTTGGTGGGCACTGTAAGCAAGTCAGATAAATTCTATCTCAGTGAATATACAAATCGTCCTCTTTTTAAAAGTTTACATCTCATAGATCTGCTCCAATTTTTGAATGGGGTTGTATATGTATGAGCAAAGAGTAACCAGTAGACAGAGGTAATATAGACCTTTAAAAAAGTCTTTTATCAGGTGCACAATCATAATTTAATTAAAATCTGAGTTAGTATAAGAGAGAAGAAAGAGATTGTTTTGCTATGGAAAGAAAAATGACTAAAATAAAACAGGAAAGAAGGGATAGGGATACTTCTTTGACTGGAGAACTGTTAATATTGGAGTGCTAGGAGTCAGTGATAAAACAAGTTTTATATGCTCCCCCTTTGTGAAATTCTCTCTTCCTTTGACTATCCTATGTATATCCATTTTCTTTTCAGTTACTCCTTTCAATCCAGGAGCTCCTACTTTGAGTCGCTACTATCTTGATTGGTGATTGACTCAGTCAGAAATGTAGGCTTGACTCCAGCTATTCCCCAGCCATCTTCTCAACAGTTGTCATCCTGATGTGTGTCCCATCCTTCCCCCTTTTATAGTTCTGGAACCTTAATCAAATTGATTCTCTCATTACTTCTGGAAGGGGTATGTATGTCAGTTGACTCCCCAGTGGCTCCACTCTCCTGATTTAAATCCTTGTAGTTGTCCTTCCCTGGATATCCTTAGCCTGTGTGTGTCATATTGGAATGCATACTCAACGACTGGTCATCAAGTCATGTATGAACCTACTATTCCATCTTTGAGTGAGCATATGAACAAGAAGCATTGCCAAATACTGTGACATTTCTTATGGTTATCCATCCCTATTCCTGACCCAGGTGCTGGAACATCTCTGGGATCAGGCTATTTCATTCTCAGGAGTTCTTGTAATGATCTTCCTCCCATAACAGGCTTTCTTATAGGGCCCTGGAGAGTTTGGCCGCTTTTTTGTTTTCCCCTCCACCTTCTCCTTTTGCCCGCACTCACAGTTGATTGTTCTGTCGAGCCTGTACTGTTCTCTTATCTCTTTTCTTCGACCTTTAAGTCAATGCTTTGACTTTCAGAACATTGCTAGCAATTTGCACGGAATGCCCAGAAAGCAGATTATTCCTAATATGATTTATTTGAGAAGATAGGGCTTGCTTTTTGCTTTAGTATTTCTCCAATTATGTTCAAACCTTTACCCATAATTCAAAGAATGAAAACTGGCAGAGATTCAAGGTTTTTCTGTTGCTGTTTTCAACTGATGGTTTTTGTAGCATGCTTGAAACAGGAAGCTGCTTTTACATTTTCTCCTTTCCCTTTTGCAAACATCAAGGCTGACTAAATCAGATCTACTCTGTAAACCCATCTGTTTGCAAGAGACTGCAAGTAGAGTTGCTAGTAATGTTTCAGCACAGATCTGACAACAGTATGGAACTAAAGGAGGGGTCCCTGTAGAGTTCAAACAGAAAGCATGGTGTAAAGGTCAGATTTCTAAAAGCCCAACATTGGCCATCAGCCTACCAGTATTGGCTAATAATAGCCTGTCAATGATCATCTTTGTATACTGACAACATGGCATAGCACATGTTAAGTGGAAGTTGTTATTTGTCATACAGTTTAAAGGTAGAAGGGAGCATTAAGTCTTCATTTGATATGAGAAAACTTTAGCCTTCAAGGTAAAGAAAGAGTGCTCAATGTAAAGGGCATTTGATGTCCCTAAAGTCAAAGAGGAGATTTAGGACTTGAACTCAGATCATCTCTATCTAGTGCTTTTATGTCCAATATAGGTACAAATTGCAGCTAATACTTTGGTTGAGGAACCAGAGTGAGGAAAACAGTATTGTACTTTTGAAAATAGGACAAAGAAAAGGACTGTTAAGTTATTAGAGAAGAGAAAGTATGGCACAGTAGGAAGGGCACTGACTTTGGATTCAAATCCTGACCAATGCTTGCTACTGTGTGTCTTTGGATGAGTTCTGTAACTTTTCAGATCTTTGTTTTCCTATTCTGAAATGTGAGGAAATTTCCTGGATGGCTTTTGAATTTACATCTAGCCCCAGATCTGTGATCTTATGGTCTTTTGATTATTCTTTGAGATAACCTACACACTGCTTTTTCATATAGAGTGTATCTTTCCCTGTTTGGGGAGGGGGGATAGGGAGGAGATTATCTGGGAAACAATTTGGAAATTTTAAGACATGTAAAACCTTCAAAGTTGAGGATCACTATGAATCCTTTGATTTATATCTTTTATGAATACAGTTGTGCTTTAGATCTAGGAGGCTTCCACATAAAAGGTATAGAGCCTACTGAGGAGAAAAAAAATTTTAAAAATAGGTGGTGTTTTGTTAGTACTTTAAGGTTTTCAGAGCTCTTTTCATACATTATCTCATTGGAGCAGGTAGTTCACAGATCGTATCAAGGTTCATCTACACTTGATAAAAAAGAGAACTAAGCCTCTCTTATGCAGAGTGGTAGTGGAGGGAGGGATGTTCATCCTGAGGGAACATTACACTTAGTGTTTTTGACGGTCAATAGAACCCACTGATGTGCCCTCCCATGGAGGAGCCAAGTTCTGATGTTTCAAGCTACTGTTTCCTCCGTCTGCTTCTTCTGGAGAGCACAGAGCATTTTTTTAAAATGTCATTTGATGTCACTTTACAGATAAGGAAGCTGAGGCCCAACCAGGCAGGATGATTTGCCTGATGTCACAGGTAAAACACAACTTGATTCAAAACCAAGTCCTCTGACTCCATATTCGTCTTGATCTCCCGCTGTTAGAGGCAGCTCGGTGCTGCAGTGGTTAGAGCAGTGGCCTTGGAATCAGCATGACTGAGTTCAAACTTGCTCTTAGACACTTACTAGCTTGTGTGACCTTGAGCAAGCCACTTAAATACTTTGTGCCTCGATTTCCCATCTGTAAAATGAGGGTTTTGTGAGAATAAAATTAGACAGTATTTGTAAAGTACTTTTCCAGTCTTAAAGTTCCACGTAAATGCTGTTGTTACTACTATTGTAGGAGCATGTTACCCTTCATTTTCATTAACAATATACCTAAGTAGGCTAGCTAAAGTGCTCATTTAGTTTGCAAAATGAAAACAGAGAAAAGAATAGAAAAACAGGACTTTAAATTGTGATTGTCCTTCCAGGCATTATTCCCTGGAGCACCTGAATATGTGAGAAGAATATATAACTGGCCAGATCTAGGGAGTCTTAAAATGTAAACCTGAAGGGGGAAATTTATCAAGAATAGTTAGAGTGGGTGGTCTCTAAGGTGCCTTCCTAGTCCAAGTTCCTAGAGTTTTTCAATTATTGTTTCTACAATCTAAGGAGGCTAAGTAAATTCCCATGATGCCATGCTTGCCAGGCAAAGATTTTAGGATCTTCTAAGCCATTTCTTGGTAAGAACTGTTAACCTTCAGGCCACTGCCTCCCAATATAGTGCCACCTTGGAGTAAATAATGTTTTCTTTCATCAGCTTTTCAGGCCATACCTAAATGAAGGCTGTTACTGTAAAAGATGATCCTCCTTTCTCCTAGTAGGAAAAACCAAGGAAATAAAAACATGATCCTGTCTTTCTGAAAATTCATTTCCTATACTTGGAATGCTTAAGCACTCTCCTTTGAAAATGAAAATTACTTCTAAGTCTCTTTACTAAAGCCATTTTTATTGCCAAGTGGATCCTTCCTTTTTCCTTTGCAAGTAGAAACTCACTCTGTTTCTCATTGCAAAAGTTGAGGAAACTAAAGAGCCATTTGACTCATTCTGTTGCTAGTCAGAAGGGACATTTTGTCTTCTATCCACTGCTGTAAGCCAGCAGAATTTCCTTCAAACTTACTTGCAGTGTTTTGGGTGCTTACTGACAAATATAGAGCTTTGCAGTCTGTTTCCTTTTCTCCACTAGACGATATAAGCTCTAATTACCACCCAGCATGGAGCAGAAGCTGAGCTGAATAGAGATACGAAGAGAAGACATTGGCTTAATTCATGGTTTATCAGCTTATCCCCATCTTCTCTTGATTTTGTGGGCAAAAGAGAAGAAGAATTGAAATTCGTTGAAGAAACTCATCTTCAAAACTCCCTTTTCTTTTATTCAGGACTAGGAAAAGGATATAGTCAAATATTTACAGATAGAAGACGTTCAACAATGCGTTTAATTTGCAGTTAGCACTCTTTTGTTGCTGGCTGGAAGTGAGTGGAATAAATGCACCCATTAGGGTTGCTTGAGGGAGTCAGAGTCTATTTTCTTGACGTTCAGACAGATACAATAACCAGCATTTCCAAGAATAACAAAACACCAATTGAATGAGTAATCATTCCCTACTGGGCTTAGAATGGTGCCTATATTGGAGTTTCTGGAGCCTTTCTGAAAAACATCACTTTGTTTCTCTTAGGCAGATGTGATCTTCTATAGGAGCTTGTGTGCCTTATTTTTTGGAGGGCTGACCCTGATGTGCTAACCTGATGTAATCAATTGGGCTGTCTTAAGGATCTTTTCATATTTATGGTAATTTTATTTGTTTGTGATGTTATTTTTTTCATTTTTTTAGGATTCAGCCCAGGAGAGTGTTATAACACGAGACATTCATCGAACGTTTCCTGCACATGATCACTTCAAAGACACTGGAGGAGATGGTCAAGAATCCCTATACAAAATCTGCAAGGTACAACCTCTCCATCCTGATTTTTCTTCTTTCTTACAAATCAGAAATAAAGTACTGTTTTTCAAGTCCATGTACTGAGTTCTACAGACTTATTTTGTATTTAAGAATTGTTTTATTTCCTATTTGCAGCTTTGGTCTGTGTAATATTAATAGTCAGTAGATGCACAATATTTTCATTACATTCTTCCCTGCAATCATGTGCTTTCAAGACTCAGTTCCCAAACACTGCCCTCTTGACTTGGAATCTTGTCTTATGTGAGCTGGAGCATGATACGGCCTCAAGTTTGCTTTGCTTTTATAACGAGGTGAGTCGAAGATTCTCACTGTACTGAAATAGAAAAACAAAACGCAAAGAATTACCAGCTGCCTCTGCCCATCTGGAGAAAGTACATAAAGATATAAGGCAGGCAGACCGTCAACAAGTGGTTATTGAGCATTTATTATGTATCAGTAACTCTGCTAAATACTGAACTTACAAAGAGGAAAAAAATCTGGTTCCTGATTCTGAGGAGTCACCTTCTGATGGGGGAGACAGTGTACAAACATCTATCTATGTACATTTCTCTCTCTCTCTCTCTCTCTCTAAATGGGAGGTAATCTCAGAGAGAAGGTACTAGTAGTGGGGGAATGGGAGGAGTCTAGGAAAAGCCTCTTGAAAAAGGTGGGATTTGAACTGAGTCTTGAAGAAACCAGGAAAGTTAGGAAGTAGAGGTGAGGTAGGAGAGGAAATGGTGGAAACGGAACCAACCTTATTATTTTTTTAAACCAGAGGTAAAAAAAGAGAAAAGATTAGGTTAACTCTAGTTTCTGAAAACCTCCATCTACTCTGACAATATTGAATTCTTATGACCTGTCTTCTAACTTGATGTTTTGTTATCAAGTGTCTCTCTACCCTCCCATTGTTAGAACGCCGTGAGAAACAGTTTTCAAACTTTAAATTTTGATATGCCTGGAAACCAAAGCTTTCGACGCCTGCCAGCATTTTAATATAGTAGCATAGCCTGTGGCAATGTTTCTCATTTCTGTCCTTCAAAAATCTCATTTTCTAAGACTATATAGAATGTGCAAAATTATCTTCCTTATCCTTCAACATATAGTAAAGGATATGTGATTTCATCAGTATTGGGGAATTCCTACACTGGGAGCTCCCTGTGTGACACCATTGGTATATCCTAAAACATTGCTAAGACACAAAGGTTGTGACTTGATCAATTTCACTGGTCATTGTCAAAGATGGTATCTGGATACTCACCCTAGCATTCTGTGTGCTATTCCATACTGTCTTTTATGGATAAAAGAATCAATACAAAGTCTCTTGAAACCCAATATTCACCAACAGTTTTGTCCTTCACCCTCTCAGGTTATCAGAACAGCTAACAATTGACCTTATTTTTAAGGACTCACAAGTTAAATTTTTAATTAGTAGAAAAATGACCAAAAGTTAGTTACCAGCATGTTGAAAAAAAAAAGAGGATCTATTTAATTCATTAAATTAGTAATCAACTTGGAAATAATCAAAAGTTGGTATTTCTTTTGAAATATGACCTTTCATTGGTCAGTCAGTTGTACTTTTAGACATAGTTTCCTGTTTGGCGGGGGATATTATTTTAAAATTACCTTTTGCAATATGTCTGCTTTCCCTCATTAGTACAGTAGGTATGGAATTTAACTACTGGCAAAAAAAGAGATCTCTATGAAGAATGTCGCATTTTTAGAGTATATGATTAGCCCACTTGGGCCATTTCTGCCTTTTCTGTGCTTGTTTGAGAAAAATCCTGGCCATTATGAAGGCTAATAGAAGGATAATGAATATACTCTTCTGAGAGATCTTTTTATAGGACATGTATCATCCAGAGCTAGAAATATACAAGTGACTAAAACTTAAAGGCATACTGACTTCTCTTTAAAAGGCAAAAACAGATCATTGAGTTTGACCAAAAATAACAAGATACTATATGATACCATCAAAAACCATGCAAGATAGCTCTACTATAGAGTAAAAAGTTTTAAAGACATTTTCTATTTAAGATTGTCTTTTGCAAGTTGGCTTCTTAAAAATCCAGTGAAAAGCAAGATACTCCAAACTATGTATTTTAGCCCACAAGTTTTGTTTAAAAATATCAGTTTTTGGCTTCAAATTGAACACCATTCTCTGAATATTCTGGCTTATAGTATAGTGAATCACATTTTTGTTTGTTTTCCAGGGATAGGGAACCTGCAGCCTCAAGGCCACATGTGGCCCTCTAGGTCCTTGTGTGCAGCCTTTTGACTGAGTCCACGTTTTATAGAACAAATCCTTTTATTAAGGCGATTTGTTCTGTGAAGTTTGGATTCAGTCAAAAGGGCACACTTGAGGACCTAGAGGATCAAATGTGGTCTCCAGGCTGCAGGTTCCCTAGCTCTGTTTTAGATATTTACCACTCAATCCTGTTAATCATAGAATGATTGTCCGCCATTCTTTAATTGATGTTAGATGGTTGACTTGGGCAACTAGGAGGCTCAGTGAGTAGAGTGTCAGGCCTGGAGTCAGGATGACTCATTTTTCTAAGTTCAAATCTGGCCTCAGACACTTATTAGCCATATGACCCTTAGTCCTGTTTGTCTCAGTTTCCTCATCTATAAAATGAGCTGAACAAAGACATGACAAACGACTTTCTTTGCCAGGAAAACACCAAATAGGGACATGAAGAATCAGATGTGATTGCGAAATGACTGAAGCAACAGCAGTGGAAACAGGAATGGTCACTACCAGACTGAATTTGAAGTGGCCCATAATGGAGATCAAATGGACAGTGTTCTTAGAATGAGCAAGAAGATATTGGGAGAATTCCAATGTATAAAGTCTAGAAAATAGCTCTCATTTTAAGGATGGAATAGTCTGACGTTGGAGTTGAAAAAAGTTTTTTATGGGCTCTGGTGAAATGAGAAATGATCTGAGCTGTCAGATAAGAGGGAAGACTTAACAACTTGCTGTCATGTTTTAATGGGGCTGTCAATTCTAGTTTCTTCTCTTAATCTCATCTTCCGACTAAAAGGAAAGCAAGACAGTTCAAAGCTTCTTCTGTTGTCATGAATTTGTGTGAGGAGGTTGAAAGCCTTAAGTCAAAAAATTTAGGGCTGAAAATAGCTTCAAGAATTTTGCAAAGTTTTCTGCTGCTATTAAAGGGATAGGTCTAGCTTTTTGCTTCTGGTTTTTGCTAAGCTAGTTGCACATATCAAAATGGTGCTTTGGAGATAGGCAAGAACCCACCACTTTTTTTTTCCCCCAATTGAGTCAAACTCTTGCTACTGACTCATTATTAAAGAGGTTTCTGTATAGCTTGGACAAGTCATATCTCACAAAACAAAAAACCTCATTTATCTTATGTTGTTGCCAGTTTGTAATACCAAAAATCATAGCCCAGATAAAGCATTAGATGCTTTCATGAGCTAGGTAATGTAAGGAAGTATTATACTCGTTTGAATATGGGTAAACTGAGGCTCGGAGAACTTAAATGATTTTCTCTCATAATTATATAGCTAGTAAGTGGTAAGAGTCAAGACTTGAGTGTAAGTTTGTTACACTAAGTCCAATGTTTTTCCTACTATTACAAGTTATCTCTACTCATATGTTAGATGTTGGTTGTTTGCTTTATATCCAGTGCTCCAAAAGCCCTCTGCTGACATTTGTAAGATTGTTTTTCTTGATTGTCCTCATTAGGTTTGCATGATTATGGCTGCAAACAATGGGGTAGCATTTCCTGGTCTATTTTTAGGTTTACAACTCTTCATAAGGACACCAATAGTCCAGCCTGTCAAACCAGTCGGCAAAAATATCATCATCATAGATTAAAGTGACCTGTCGTGTACCATTTAATTTGAGGCATGTTGCTTTTTTCATTTTCTGATTAAAGAACTATTTTTTGAAAAAGAGGCTACTGCTGTGACTTTAATAGTGGGAACTGAATATATTTCAGGGAAATCAATAACCTGGTTTTTCTAGGTTAATAATTTGATTGCAGTGGTTTAAAAAAAACAACAAAAAGAATAAGCCTACATTTTTTTCCCCCAGATATCTTCTTTTGGAAAACTATATTTATTTATTCTTTACTATAGGGGGTGAAAGTTGCATTCTGGCAATGACGCTATTGAGTGGACTTTGTGATCCTGTAATATGCAAATCATCATTGGGTTTTTTAGCTTCAGATATAATCACAAAATATATTTATCCCATTTATATTTTGTATTTCATTTGGCATTTCTAGTAATAGGTACCTATTATTTTTCACCTCGTTGATTTTTTAAAAAAAATTTGGTTCTTTGTCTACCTGATTTAATACAGATCTCACTCTAGGGGCACTTAAATGTCCTTGAGTCTGATGGCAGTAGTTGCTTCACATAAAAAAGGCATTCGTGACTATTTGTCCTTTCCCATTGCCCATCTTGAATGTCACTTAGTGCCACCAGGATTTAAACCTCCTCCTCCTGTTAATTCATTTGGATCTTGTACAGCATCACTGACCTGGCAGTATGTTGGGTAATTTAGTCCATTAACAAATTTGCACTCCTCTTAACTAATCAACTCAAGTCCCTCATTCAGATTCGTTAAGTATTAGTTACCCAATGAACTTGAGAGACCCCATTTTCCATTGATTAGTTAATTAATCAACAAGTATTTTATTAAATGTGTTCTATGTGTCAGGGACAGTGCTAGCTAGTCACTGAGAGGGAAAGTAAAAAGAATGCAACAATCCCTACTCCCAAGAAGCTTCTATTTTAGTGGGAGACACACATTAAAAAATCCATAATTAAGTACAAATTTGTACCAAATAGATGTATGATATTAAGGGAGGGAGGGCACTGGAAATTGAGAGGAATTAGGAAAGACTTCATAAATTTAAATAAATATAAACATACACACACACAAATACATGGAGTGCCCCCAAAAGTCTTAATGAATTTTTAAACTATGATAAGTTGTTTAAAGAGTGTTTTGGGTTTAAACCAGCATCACCTTCAGAGTCTCTTCTAACCTTCAAAATATTGGTGGCTCGTTCTTGTACTCAGTCTTCAGTCCTTCACCTCACTGCAGACAACGATCAGAGTCAACGAAGTTAATGTAAAAAAATGAATCGTTTTTCTTTTCAGGATTAGCTTTTTCTCTTTGTCTTTTCTTCAGGAAATAGCCTTCTATATACTCAATTGCTAGCTCCTCACAAACATTTTATAAAGATTTTTTAAACAGAATTTCTTCCAAATAACTGTCAAGACAGTAGTTCTCATAAAAAAGAATCCCTTCCTTCTGCCCTGGTTGTGTAAACTCTTAACAGATCTTTGTGGATCACAGATAAACACTAACTCCACAGAGAGTTCACATTGTCATTTTTTCCACTGGTTTTTCCTTTGTTGTTATTGTTGTTTTGAAAGATACTGGAGTGGTTTGCCATTTCCTTCACCAACTCACTTTACAGATTAGGAAACTGAGGCAAACAAGGTTAAATGACTTGGTGAAATTCACAATCTAGTAAGTTCCACTTCAGATTTGAACTTGGGAAAATGGGTCTTCCGAACTCCAGATCCACTGCACCACCTAGCTGCCCCCAGTTTTTCCTAGATCCCCCTTGATCACGGATAAATAACATCACCCTGTGTTTGTGGGTAGAAGTGATTAACATCAATTTATTTTTTCAACTTTTCTTCAAGGTTTCAGTCCATACTAACTTCTCTCAATATTCTATTGGCGCTCTTAAAGATATGTAGTAATAATGTCTGTAGCTTTTTTTATATAGCTGACTAGTTTAGGGATTACATTTGGTTATTGGACTCTGCAAGAACAGTGTAAGGTGAAACAGTATATAATGGCAATTACTTTAAGGATGGCTACTCGAGTGACCAAAATTTAGAATAAGAATACTTAAAAAGTACTTATGAAGTCCTAGGGGTATAAATTGGAAATTGATGTGCCACCAAGTGCAAGGAGTTCATCTGCATCATGAAATGTTTCTTGGCTTAGCTAGAGCTGAATGACTTTCAGGTAGTCACTCAAGTGTTATTTTACCACTGATTGCTGTGTTAATGTCAGAAATGATTTTGGTTTCCTGAAAACCATACTCTCTTAACCAAAATGTCTACTAGTTATTAAGGAGCTTTGTTGGGCAGGGGCATTCCCAGTCCAGGCATTGGTCATGGATGAACTCTGCTATGATACTGCACTACACCAAATCCTGCTTTTGTGTCTGATATTCCCCAATAGTTGACATTTGGTCAACATTAGTTGCCAGCAGAATCATGGAAAAATATTCCAGTGGTAGGGACTCTCATGAGTTATTCTTACTTTGTGATAATGACACTTTCAATGAAGATTATGGTTTAACTTGCATTGGGAAAATATCTTGAAATTAATAGGTTTTACCTTGCATTTCCTTAACTGAATACATGTGGTGTCTCCTTATAGAATGTATGGTCCTTCAGGGCAGAGGTTGTTTCTTTGCTTATTTCATAGTATATCTTTGAATTAAATTAAACAATGTGTTATTGATATTATTTTGAAACTTTATAGGTAAGTCCAAGAAGCATTTATTAAGTACCTACTATGTGCCACCTAAGCACTGGGGATGAAAAGAAAGGCACAAAACCAGTACACACTCTCAAGCAACTCACAGTCTAATGGGAGAGACAAGATGCAGACAACTATGTACCAACAAACTATCTACAGGATTGCTTGTAGATGATTAACAGAGGGAAGTCAAGAGCATTAAAGTGTATCAAGAAGTTTTTTGTAGAAGGTGGGTTTTTAGCTGGAATTTGAGGAAAGCCAGGGAAACCAAGAGGCAGAGATGAGGAGAGAGAGCATTTTAGAGAAGGGTTCCCTTCTTGAGAATACGCAGTCAGTAGATGGAGTCTCTTATGTGAACAATTAATAGCATTTATAGACTTAGATCCAGAAGAGATCTTAAAGGGTCACCTGGTCCAAACTCTTCATTTTACAGATAAGTACACGAAAGGATAAGTAACTTCAGTCTAGGTAGCTCAGTCGGTATAGCTCCAGGCCCATGGTCAAGAAGACCTGAGTTCAAATGTGGCCTCAGACACTTATTAGATATTTGATTCTGGGAAAGTCACTTACTCTCTGTTTGCCTCAGTTTCCTCATGTGTAAAATGGAGACGGTAACAGCACCTACCTTCTAGGGCCAATACATTTCATCTGTGTGGATAATCAAAGTTGACTGCATTTCTAAGGTTCTTAGATTTAAATTTAAATTTTATCCATGGCAGAAAACAGCAGCTTAACTATTCCTGGATCTGAATTAAAATGAGAAAACTCCCTATGAACTGTATGAAGTGTAATTTGATAGATGATTGAGTTGAGAATCTTTTGGTAATTTGTTAAACATTAATTTAATTATTCTTGGTGTTCCTGTAAGTTGTTTTTCCCAGGGTCATGCTCTCTGTCAGAAATCTTTCTACTGTATAACAGACCTATAAGAGATCAGATTTTCACATGGACTCCTTTAGTTGACTTCTATCCCAGAATGTGAAAAAAAGAAATTCTGTTACTTGTTTTCTAGGACTTTAGCTAGGATCAGAAGGCAGTGCTTTATAGTATATGGAATACTGTCATATATTATACTGCCATATACTTTATAGTATATGGAATAGAGTCAGAAGACTTAGATGTTTGAATCTAGGCTCTGTCACTTTTCATCTGGGTAACCTTTTGATTACCTCTGTTCCTCAGTTTCCTCATCTGTCAAATGAACATAGTCATACATATACTTTTGACATCACGAAGTTGTGAAATACGAGATATTTTCAGGCCGCTATATGACAATCCCCCGGAGACCTAAACTCCAAAAGTGGGCTCTTTCTTTTGGCGTCTTTCACTAGCCTAAGTTTCTGACCTTCAGTTTCCTTATCTGTATGTTAAAGGTAATGATTTTTTAAAATCTTAACAGATTGTGGTAAGAAAAGTGCTATATAAATATGAATATGAACTAATATCAGAGAATTTTCAGTTGTTCCTTCTTTCAAGAGTAGAGCTTTTGTCAACCACTACTTCTGCTCATGTTACTAAACTTTGAGAACCCTTCTCCCACTCAGGACAATACAGAAATAGTTGTAAGTGATGACAAAGGAGCTCTTTTTTTCCTTCTTCATAGTTTAGAACTTGCCTTTTATGAATTGATTTTTGATAGTTGTAAACTTTATTATTGTTCCTGGCAAAGGATTATTTGTTTGCTGTCTTTAATTTTACATATTAATAAGATATTCCTTCTGTGAATCTGTGCTCAGCTGAGAAACTGTAATGTGATTTTCAAATATGGATTTTTCTTCTGAGACTGTACCAGTGAAAAGGTCAAGTTTTTGAGGCTAGAAAGAGAATGAATGATTTGTTATGCTATCAAGTGTGCCTAAAGAGATTTAAAAAACTTCTCCAGGCTCTCATTCTGAAGTCGCACAAGAGCTTTTTTGAGATGATTTTGTACTTTCTGTGGAGCCAGTCTATTCTTTTGCCTGGAAGGCTAATTGCAGCCATCAGACCATTACTAGGGGAAAGAGAAGAGGATAGGATTAAAATGGAGATAAAAATGGAAGGCAGAAATAAAGGGATTGGTGTAAATCCTAAGGGTTTCATTCTAGTCACTCCTTTTGGAAAGTAAGATTAATTTCAAGGAATAGAAGTGAGACTGCTGAGCAGCTCCCTACATAACTGAGAAATAAGGGAATAAAAAGTAGCCTGGGTGGGGGTGGGGTGAGGTGGTGGAGGGACATGACCAAATGAGAAAGTAACACTGCTTCGGTTTTCGTCTGAAGTTAACTTTTCATAAAACAATGATAACAAATCATATTTCTATAGCACTCTAAGACTTAGAAATAATTTTCTAATTTGATAGGATATCACTGGTTTTAGGTAAAGGCATACACACAATCGTAAACTTTCTTACTTGTAGTACAGATAATCAGCTCCCAGCTGTTTGTCGATATATTCTTCAATTTGTAGGACCTTTATTGCATTTCCTGCTTCTTGCTGACTAATTGGGCTAGAGCAGTTAATGTCTTTTGAATGTTGGGTCCAGCTTCAGAAATACACATGTTCAGATCCTAACTTGGGCAAGTCAATAGTCAGTCAAACATTTATGAACTACCTGCTGTGTGTCAGGCCCTGTGGATAAAAAGACAAAAATGAAACAGTCCTTGCAAGTCAAGGAGCTAACTACCAAGGAAGTAATACCATTAGAAACAAAATATATGTAAGGCAAATATGAGATTTTGGGGGACAGGGGGAAAGGCAGTAGTAGTTGGAGGTTTAAGCAAAAGCTTCATGTAGGAAAATTATATTGGAGTTGAGCTTTGAAATAAAGTAGGTCTTCTCAGAGGACGAGATGAGGCAGAAGGCCATTCTAGCGATGGGAGGCAGTCTGTGTGCAAAGATAGGGAGACCAGAGAGGAAAGGTAATTCAAGCAGAAGGAAGTCATTTTGGTACATAGTGAAGTGTAGTACTGTTGTTAGCTCAGATCTGATACTGAAACAAAATTAGACTGGTAGAAATGATTGTCATGGAGGAAAAGGATATTTGCTTGGTCATGGCAGAGGATGGATATTCATCAAGGATGTTCAGGGCGGTCACTGCCTTGATTCAGCTCCCCTGCCTCCATTTATTTCCCATGAAAGTTTGTGAGTCCAGCATTAGCTCCCAGCAGAAGCTCTTGTAAGATTTTGTATTCGCAGACTAAGCAAAGGAAGCCACTTTGGTGGTCAGAGCCAATCTTGGGATTGACTTTAATACCTTTTAGGGCTTACACTGTTGTTCCCACCACAGTTTTCCAGTAAGTCTGGAAAGATAGGAGTCAGATTGTAAGTGATTTTACAAGACATATGAAGCAGATTGTATTTTTTATTGCAGAGGCAATAGTGAGCCTCTGGAGCTTCCTGACCAGGGGATTTGTAGGATTAGAATTGTACTTTAGGGATATCACTTGGGAGCTGCCTGGAGATTGATTTGAAGTTAGGGGAACTTGAAGGCAGGGAGATCAATTTAGAAGTCATCATAGCCGTGCTGGTGAGTGATGATGGAAAACCAAATGAGGGGGGGAGCAAAGCAAATACATGCAAGACACATTTTGGAAGTAAAATTGACAATTGGATGATTTTGGCAAGGGAGGTTTAAGAGGACATTGTAAGAGTTTCAGAATGACCCCAGACTTGCAAACTTCTGAGAATGGAAAGGTGATGATGCCCTCAACAGAAATAGGAAAATTTGGAAGAGGGGCACATTTGTGTGGGGCAGAGATAATGAATTCTGTTTTGGACATAGTGACTTTCAAATTCCTACAGAGCATCCAATTGAAAATGTCTATTCAGAAGTTGTTGAAACAGGTTTGGAGCTCTGGAGAGACACTAGGATTGCATATATAGAATCGTTTGCATTGATATAATAATTGAACCCATAAGGACTGTTGTCATCAATAGAGGATGTTGAGGGGAAAAAAATGTCCCAGGGTAGTCTTGAAGTTCATCTACAGTTAGAGGGCAGCAAATGAATTAAGATCCAACAAAGGCAGCTGTGAAGGCATGGTCAGATAGATAGAAGAACCAAGAGATAGTTAAGCCATGAAAAGCAAGAGAGTGTATTCAAGAAAAGAGGGGTCAGAAGTTGTCAAATGCTATGGAGAGGTCAAGAAGGATGAAGACAGAAAATACCTTTGGATTTAGCAGTTAAGAGATGGTCATCACCAGTAAAAAAAAAAACTGCTGTAAATATTTGTGTTCATATAGATCCTTTTCTTCTTTCCTTGATTTATTTGGCATGAAAGCCTACTAGTGATATTTCAGGGTATGCACAGTTTACTAACTTTTGGGGCTTAGTACCAGACTTGTTCCCCAAATCATTAGACCAATACTAGGCTCCACCAGCAATGCATTAATATGGCTTTTCATACAACAGTATTGTAAAAATAAACAATTTGATTCAATGCAAAGACCAGCTATTGATTCCAATGATGAAGAATGCTACCCACTTCCTGACAGAGAAGTGATAAATTAAAGAGACATATTTTTGGACACAGAGAATGTGAGAATATGTTTTGCTTCATTGTGTATATTTGTTACAAGAGGTTTTAAATTTTTTCTTTTCTTTCCAATAGATTCCAATGAATTGAGATAAAAAATACTCACTCATTTAAAAAAATTAAAAGGAGATAATTGGTAACTTTAGATTGAACTTCAGTTTTCAGTTAAGCAATGAAGACTGTAGTCAAATTGCAAAGGGTTGAAGAGTGAATGGGAGGAAAGAATGTGGAAGCCATTATCGTAGATAGATTTTTCTAAGAGTTTAACTATGAAAAGAAATACAGCTGTAGAAGGGAAATCATAGGTATAAGTGAAATTTTTTTAAGATGGGAGAGAGCTGGGCTATTGAACTAGAGAAGGAGCAATGAGGAAGGCTGAAGGTCAGAAAAGAGGCAAGAGGTTTGTGATACTGTGGAGCTCGAGGGGGATGGAATGAGCAGAGAGTCTGGACTTGATGGGGAGAAAAGATTACCTCCACTGAAGTAAAGGGGGAGAGAATGAGGGATCATGTCAAGGGCTTTTATGTTATTAGAATATTATGATATACAACAGTTAGTATTATTCAATCTATTTGTCACTTCAAAACTTTATCCTTAAAGAAACTTCATTTCTGCCTTAAAAAAACAAACAAACAAACAAAAAGCTGCATGACCTTGGGCATGTCACTTAAGGAGCTCTGTTTCCTCATCTATAAATAAAGGGCATGGGCTAAATGTTTCCATCTCCTTTTAAAATTCTAACAGACTTCCTTCCAGAAGAAAAATTGAAGCCAACTCTGGTGTTTTACAACAAGGTCACTTTATCACGGGATATTGATTATGTGAATTACATGATATTATTACATGAGGCCTCACAGGATAGGCCTGACCCTTGCAAAGGTAGTTCATATACTATGAAAAGCTGATAAGGCAGCTATGAAGCCATTTCTACGATCTCTTTGGAATGCTACAACTGCTCTTCTGAATTCCTGACAGCGTCGGAAGTTTGGGAGTTTGTACCCCAGGCTTATTTCTAAGTTGATTTTATTTTTGTCTCCCTTGTAGTCCTCAAGATGCCCCTTTATTCCCTCTCTCTTCACTCTCTTCCTCCTCCTCCTCCTCCTCCTCACCTCCACACTTCTCAGGAGGGAGCTTGGGCAAGAATGATGCTTACAGAGGATTGCTTTGCAGCACTGAGGGTTGCTTTGTTAAAATAACTAAACACATGGAGTTTCCAATGAATTATTTTGGTCTCTTCTTTTGTAAAATGGTTGTCAGATCCTCTAAGAAGTCAGTAAACATTTTGAGAGCCGTGTGTGCCAAGGTCACATGACTCTGACCCTCTCTAGTCCTCTTAATTCTTCAATTATAAAATGAGGGAGTTTCAACAGATTATCTCTAAGAACTTTTGTAACTTTCATGTTCAGTGATTTTATATAAAATTATCATATGGTACAAGGAAGTCTGGACATATGAAATCACCTTATTCTTATTGATTGCATGGAATAGGTTTGCTTTCTTGCTTTCTCTCTTTAAATGATGCTGTTATTTCATATGTACTTTGCATTTATTTGTAGATATGTAATTTTGCTCCTCCACTATCGTATGTAAGTTTCTTGAGCGCAGAGCCTATTTTTATCCCTACCCTTGTACCCTCAGTGCCTAGCACTAGCACACTGACTTACAAACACTGGACACTTAAATGTTTTTGAATTGAGATGAACTTACAATGATTACTCCCCTCGCTGAAATCCTTTATCATTTATTATCCCTTTTGTATAATTTAGCATTTGAACAGATATACAGATAGATTTATAGCTAATGTAAGAAACCAACATTTCTATATTAACAGCTCTATACATATACGTTGTACTGTGTTTGCTTTGTGTAGGTCACCATCAGGACAGAGGTCATGTCTGGTTATCAGACTAGAATGCATACTATAAATTCACAGAGATAATCCTTTAGCTCTTGGGCTTTTTTTTTTAATGCAAAGAATTAACCATACATTTCAAATGTTATCTCTATGTGGCCAGGGCTCTTTCTTCTCTATGTTTCATAACATATTAAGGGTTGAAATTATGTGTTCTAGGCCATAAATTTTGTATTAGGAAAGTAGCTCCCTATTCATAGGGTTTACCTTGGATAGGTAACTATCAGTATCAGTCTATAAATTATCTTTAAGATGTAGTTTTCTGTTTATTTTAAGATTTTACAAAAAGAATACTTTAGCTCACTTTTAAACTATTGTCAAGAGCTTTTTTCCTTAGTGTTATATAAAGGGAAGCAAACGTCTAGGAGTTCTGCCAGCTCTATTAGATAAGAAAATCACTTTGTAAGTGAATATTTGTGAACACATCTAACCTTCTACATTTTTCTTCTCAAGTGTTTAGATTATTCCTTGTCATTGGATCTGTTTTTAGAGGCTACATCAGATCCCTCATTTTTACAAGCATAGGATAAATTTAATAACTTTTTTTTCAAAAAAAGCTTTTGTTCCCGATGAATATTTGTTAGTGGGGTATCATCTTTTCCTGTCTTTATTTTGAATGTCTCCTGGGCTCTGTTAGGAATGTCTCCCAACATTAAATGATGAAAGGAAGTTATATCCTATTCTGTAAATGAATTGGGTTCTTTTTTTTTGCTGCAGGTAATAAAGGTCCTATTCTCAGAAAGGCAGTAACTTTAGAATTTAAATATTGGGGCAGACAACATTCTGTGTATGTAAACACATGCACACACACACACACACACACACACACCTTATTATTATGTCTCTGACAATTGATTCCAAACAATATCTGGTGGGAGGGGTATAGTATTCCCCTCACTGCTTCACTGTCTCACTCTTTCATCTGTCTAAAAAAGGTTAACTAGAAGACTTTTTTTTTTGGCTTTGAAGTATACTTTTGCTTAATGAAGTTCTCCAACATTTCCTTCATTTATTGTAATAGTTCCTATTTAAGGGCAGCATTATGTAGTAGAATGAGTATTGTATTCATAATCAGGAGATACCTGGGTTCCCTCCTACCTATAATATTTGCTAGATGCATAACTATAGACAATGTATTTAATTTTTCTGAGCCTCAGTTAACTTATGTGTAAAATGGAACTAACAGTATCTCTGAGGGGGCAGAGCCAAGATGGTGGAGTAGAAGGATGGACCTGTTCTAGTTCTCCCTCCATAGCCCATGAAGTACCTGTGAAAAACGACTCTAAACAAATTCTAGCGCAGCAGAAACCACAAAATGATAGGGAAACAGATTTCCAGCCCAGTACAGGCTGGAAGGCCAACAAGAATGGTCTGTTGTACTGGACCCACAGTGGAACACAGTCCAGGCTTGGTGCACAGCAGGGCACCGAGAGAACTAGAGCAGGCATCAGAGTGCAGAATCATGGGTAGCAGTTACGGTTCTCAGATTTCTCAACCCACAAATGCCAAACACAGCTTCAAAGGTCAGTAAGAAAACTCTTTCACCTGGGTGAGAGGGGAGTATATTCTGGCCCCAGCCCCAGGGCAACAGCATCCTCCACTTTTGGAGCCCTCAGCCTGGGGGAATTGAGCAGCTGATCTGGGTCTCAGTTCTGAGTGGCTGTCCAGGGGTGAGGAGGAGTGGTGGCATGGTGAAGTTGGAAGTGGCTGTGGAGAGGGAATCCTACTCTCAGATCCAGGGCAGAAAAGAGTGCTTGTGGTTACTCACAGACCAGAGTGCAGACCAGGAGAGGAGTTGATTGTGCCACCTTGGAAGAACTGAGAACTTACAGGTGTCTAAAGTATAGCCTCCACTTGATAAAGGACTCAAAAGTCAAGTAACTGGCTGGGAAAAATGCCCAAAAATGGGCAAAAAATAAGACAATATATAGAAGGTTACTTGGTGAAAAGAACAAAGCATACCATTAGAGGAAGACCTAAAAATCAAGGCTTCTATACCCAAAACCTCCAAAAATATATATATATAGTGGTCTCAGGCCATGGGAGAGTTCAAAAAGGATTTTGAAAATCAAGTAAAAGAGGTGGAGGAAAATTGGGAACAGAAATGAGAGTGATGCAAGAAAATCATGGAAAGCGAGTCAACAGCTTGCTAAAGGAGACCCAAAAAAAATGCTGAAGAAAATAATGCCTTTAAAAATAGACTAACCCAAATGGCAAAAGAGGTTCAAAAAGCCAATGAGGAGAAGAATGCTTTAAACAGTAGTATTAGCCAAATGGAAAAGGAAGTTCAAAAGCTCACTGAAGAAAATAGTTCTTTAAAAATTGGAGTGGAGCAGATGGAAGCTAGTGACCTTATGAGAAACCAAGAAATTATAAAACAAAACCAAAAGAATGAAAAAATGGATGACAATATGAAATATCTCATTGCAAAAACCACTGATCTGGAAAATAGATTCAGGAGAGGTAATTTAAAAATTATTGGTTTATCTGAAAACCATGATCAAAAAAGAATCTAGACATCATCTTCCATTAGAACCAGAGGATAAAATAGAAATGGAAAAAATTCACTGATTGCCTCCTGAAAGAGATCCCCAAAGGAAAACTCCCAGGAATGTTGTAGCCAAATTCCAGAGTTCCCAAGTTAAGGAGAAAATATTATAACTAGCCAGAAAGAAACAATTCAAGTATTGTGGAAATACAGTTAGGATAGATAACACAGGATTTACCAGGTTCTACACCAAGGGATTGAAGGGCTTGGAATATCATATTCCAGAGGTCAAAGGAGATAAGATTAAAACTAAGAATCACCTGCCCAGCAAAACTGAGTATAATACTTAAGGGCAAAAAATGGAAATTCAATGAAATAGAGGCCTTCCAAGCATTCTTGTTGAAAAGATCAGAGCTGAATAGAAAAATTTGACTTTTAAATACAAGAGTCAAGAGAAATATGAAAAGGTAAACAGAAAAGAGAAGTCTTAAGGAACTCTTTGAAGTTGAACTGTTTACATTCCTACATGGAAAGATGTTATTTGTAACTCATGAGACCTTTTTCAGTATTAGGGTAGTTAGAAGTATATATGTGTGTGTGTGTCTTTGTGTGTGTGTGTGTGTGTGTGTGTGTGTGTATAGCCTTACTCTCATGGGATTTGGCTTAAGAGGAATAACACACTCCATTGGATATATAAATCTGTTTTACCCTGCAGGATGGCAAGGGAGAAGAGGATAGGAGAGGGAAGATAATAGAAGATACAGCAAACTGGGGAAAGGGATAATCAGAAGCAAACACTATTATGGGAGGACAGCTCAAAGGAGAGAATGGAATAAATGAAGGGCAGGGTAGGACCGAGGGAAATGTCGTTAGTCTTTTACAAGGTAACCATTATGGAAGTGCTTTGCATTGTTACACATATATGACCTATATTGAATTGCTTGTTTTCTCAATGACAGTGGATGGGGCGGGAGGAAAAGAATATGGAACTCAAAGCTTTTAAGAATGAATGTTAAATGTTAATGTTTAATAATGTTTTTTAGTTTAGTAATATTTAGTTTATGTTTAGTAATAAATGAATGTTAAAAATTGTTTTAGCATGCAACTGAATACAATGGAGTATAGAAACCTATTTTGCTCTACAGGAAAAAGAGGGGAAGGGGAATGGAAGAAGAGTGGGTAATAGAAAGGAGAACAGATTAGAGGAAGGGGTGCATGCTGTCCTGGGGTGGAGGGTGGGGAGATGTGGGGAGAAAATTTTGAATTCAAATTCTTATGGAAGTGAATGTTCAGAACTGAAAAATAAATTATATATTAAAAAAAAGAAAGAGAAAAAAACCAGTATCTCTAATACCTACCTCGTTGGTATGGTAGTAATTACTAAGATGGTTTTTTAAAGGTATTACAAAAATTTGAGTATATGTATAGCCAGCAAGGAGGGGACTGATAGATAAACAGAGAACCTCTAGGTCTTTGCAAGAGCCCTGCTACTTTCCCTGCCTAAATAATAACCAGTTTTTCCATCTGCCATGAACTGAACATAAACATGAATTTTCTTTTATGTGTTGTGTCCCCATTGGAGTGTTAGCTCCTTGAAAATAACGACTGTCTCAATTTTCTATTTGTATCCCTCATGCTTAGCAGAGAGTTTGAAACATAGTAAGCACTTAATTGTATTCCATTCCATTCTGTTTCATTCTATAGAGCACTAATTCTTAACCTGGGGTCTGTGAACTTGTTTAAAATAAGTTTTGATGAACATATTTCAATTAATTTTTCTTTAGTAGCTTATTTTTATGCACTTAAAAGCTGTATTCTAAGAAGGGGTTCCTAGGCTTCACCAGACTGTGAAAAGGATCTGTGACACAAAAAGCGGAAGAACCCTGTAACTAAAAAAAAAATAGTGATCACAGAAACCCAGCATGGCTTTATCTAGAACAGATCATGCTATATTCTCCTCATTTCCTTGTAAAAGGGAGGGTTCATATAGTGAAAGGAACTATATTTGGAAATGCTTATTGTGTGACAACGAGGAGTATCAGTAAAGCATTTTTTAAAAAAAGTAGCATGCTAGCTAAAAATTGGGATTAGTTTTCTAAGAAATTTATATCGTTGATAAAGCCTTTCTTTCAGTGAGGCTAATATCTCTCAGTTATCATAAAGTTTCTTCCAGTTTTCTTTGCAGTTGAAAAGCAGAGGGGGTCTTACCTGCGAGGTCTTTCTTCTTCCTCTCCTACATGTATATCTTCCCCATCTGAACATGCCCTGTTCCCCCAAATATCCCACTCTTTCTTTTTCTCTTTCAACCTTCCCTGTCATGACTATTTCTGCTCCCCCGATTGGTGCTGCTTTCACTCATCCCTCACTCAGTACAGACCCTGGAGGGGTTGACCTTTTCTGTTATTCTCCTTTCTTACTTCCCTCCATCCTTTATCTCCATCCCAAAGAGTTCAAAGGGCAGTGATTGGCATCACATTTATGTCCTCAGGATTTGTTCTCTTGGTTCTCTTGGGAATGCCTAATCCATTGATAAGCTACCAGAACGGGGCCAAATCATAGTCTATACAGAATGCAAAGTATTTTTCTTGGCAGTTCATTTCCCAGCTAATTGCCTCTTGAGACCGCTTAAAACTGCATTTACAAGACTTTGTCATACAGATATTAAATAGTAATGGTGATGATTGCTTATCCATGTACTCTGCAATCTAGTGACATGGAGTCTTCTTGCTATTCTTCATACATGACACTCCATCTGCCTACTTTAAGCATTTTCATTGGTTATTCCCCAAGCGTGGAAATTTCTCCTTCCTCTTTTCTGCCTTCTGGCTTCCTTAGGTTCTTTCAGGTTTCAGCAAAAGTTCCACCTTTTGCAAAAAGCCTTTCCTGGTACTCCTCAATTTTTGTGCTTCCCTCTGAGACTTCCTTCAATCTATCCTGTATCAGATGCAGCTAGGAGTCAGAATTGAGTTCAAATCCAGCCTCAGCTACTTGCTATCTGTGAGACCCTGGGAAAGTCACTTAAATTCTTTCTGCCTCAGTTTCTGCAGTTGCAAAATGGAGATGATATAGAATGATATAGAATAACGCATACTTCCAGTGTTTATTGTGAGGATCTAATGAGATAATATTTATAAAGCCTCCTTTCATGGAGGTTCTACATTCTTGAAATAGCAATAATACAGAATAGTAATAAATAAAGGAAATAAATAAGTAAAGAAAATAAATTCTGTACTATAACCTGAGCATCCTTGTTTATTTTCTGGCAATGATGTGAAAAACTAGTTTTCCCTGTGATTACTAAATTGTGTGAAGCTTTCTTTATTGACTTAAAATTGAACAAAAAATATGTTGTTAAACATTTTGATGAAAGGCTGTTGAGTGTCATAGGTATAAGAGGGTTTTTGAGTGTACTCTTAATTTTTTTTTTGTCTACAGTTTTGACTTATTATAGGGAGATTCATGGTGAAAAAAGTCTTTACCAATACAGATGAGCAACTGTTCTGCACATTATAGTGTTTGTGAGGGAGCGGGAAGGGTAATTTGCACAGGACCACACAGCCACTCATATGAGTCAGAGGAGGGAATTTTGAACATAGGTCATCCTGACTGAGGCTAGATCTCTCAGCACGTATTCATGCTGTTTCTAAAATTCATTAAAAGTCATTGCAGTTATAAAAAGCACAATGAAGAATGTCAGGCTATTTTTATATTCATTTTCTCCTGCAGGAGCTATGTCTTAGGTAAATGTTAAAGCTAACACTATTAAACTTTACCCATGTCCTGTATTTTAAGGTCTAAGCTTGTCTAGTCAGCATATAAATGGATCATACTTTTTAATATATCATATCAGACTTTTCCCTCTCTCCCAGTTCTGACTCAGAAAATATAGGAACTCCAAAATGCCAAGCTCTCCCTTACCACCTTGTCATACCTGCTGAGGATATATCCCAATCCTCTCTCCCCCATCCTGCTTTCCTTCTGCTTCAAATACCAAACTTTTGTTTGGATAAAGATGACTTCCTGTCTTTTAAGGACAATTACGTTCATCATAATGTGGCATGGCTTCTTTAACAAATAGTTTTCATTTGATGGGGCAAGCCAAATGAACAACCTAAGAAAAAGCCAGCTGTCAGTAGTAAGCTTCTTCCCACTTTTTCTCCTGTGGAGCTGTCCAGAGTGCTGGACTACTTCAGCTTGAGCCTCACTTGATTCTAAATGGAACAAAGCTCTTCATCTCTAGTTCTACTAAGCCTTGCTCCTCTAGACTTCATTTAGCTGTAATACTTGATGATTCTCTTTGGCTGTGTTCCAGACCAGCATCCTACTTCTCAGGTCTTCTCTTCCCACATTCTACATCCTTCCAGTACTTTTTTCTCTGCTATGATTTTTTTTGTGCTTAACTTCTCAGTATATCTCTAAAATCCCTTCTTTTTCTTCCTGTTTTTTAGCTGCTTAGTAGAGTGTAGATGTGTCCAGTCTTCAGATTTCAACCTAATGGTTTATTTGTTTAACTAATGGCTCATGTCCTTATTAATGACTCTTAGCAAATCAAATTTGCATTTGTTGAGCCTGACTAGGTGATAAATCATGCTTGTATTTATTCTTTGGTTTAAACCCAGCTGTTTGAGTCCCTTTTGAATACTCTTTCAATTTACTTTTGAATCAGAAAGGAATTTAGCTCTTCTAAAAAGAGTAAAAATAAATAATGAAAGCATAAAGGGCCATGCAATTAAAATTAATCACAACACAAACTCATTTTCTTAGCCATAGTTTGCTGTATTGAACCATTTTGAAAAAAAAAAAGTAAATGTCGACTTTCCAGTAGCATATTGGCAGCATGTTGATATATAGCACTGTTTCATATTTGTTATGCCATTGATTGAGTTAATATATTGTAAAAATGCTAATTGTGTTTAGCATATTTGTTTAGTATTTGGGTGGTCTAATTTTGAAGTCCTGTATGTATTTGTAATTCTGTACATGGGAGTTCTATTACCCTTTTTTAAAAAGTGTCAGTAGCTTCTTGGAATTTAGGAAATATCAACCAACAAAAATGAACAAGTGAAAGTGTAGTCTATGTCTGTACAAATAAAATAGCAGAGACAGTCTTCATTATGAAGGAGCTTAAATTCTACTAGGGGAGACAATAGACATAGGAACATGGTAACACAGGAGGTAGTGGGTAGAAGCACTTTGGTCAGGAAAGTTATAGAGATAGTGATGAGAGGGGACATCAGGGAATAGATTGACAAACTCTTTACAGGAACAGAGTGGATTTGATCATGATTCCAAAACTGGAGAGAATGATGTTTACTGTAGTAGACATCAACTTGTGGGGACTCATGATTATTAAGTCAAGCAGAAATGAGAAGTGAGAATAGCAAAACATAGAGACAAATTGATGAAAAATAAACAGGTGGATAGATTTACTTAGGAACACACCACATAGACCTTTTGAGATGAAGCAGTCCAAAAATTGATTAGTATAAATCTGTTGTAAAACATATAGTCACATACTGTAATAAATCTCATTTCAAGTAGAAGTCAGTAGTTACTGAAATGGAACGAAATGTCCCCTCAGAGTCATAAAATCAACAGGAGCTAGATATCACAAAGAAGCAAATTAGAAGCAAAGGGAAGCACTAGGAAGAAAGAAAAACATGATGATCTAATTTCATAGAAATTAACTAACCTGTGAGATCACATCATCTGAAATGTCGTATCTCTCTACCTATATCGGTATCTATATCTGTATATGGATCCCTTTATTTGAGACTTTCTTAATGTCCTTATTTGGTTTTATTATTCATAAACCCACAGCATTTATATCTGAAATTACAACAGCAGCAATAATAGCTAGCATTTATTTATATAGTGCTTACTATGTGCCAGGTACTATGCTAAGTGATTTACAAATACTATCTCATTTGATCTTTATAGTAATGCTAGAGGGCAGTTGCCATTATGATCTCCATTTTACCCTTGAGGAAATGGAGGCAAATGGAACAAAATCACTCAGCTAATAAATTTCTAAGGTCAAATTTGAACTCAGGTCTGCCTGACTCCAGGCCCAGTGCTCTATTCATTATGCCACCTACCTGCTTGTGAATAGGAACAGAAATGGACAATATTGTATACACTTGGTATACATAATTATTTTGCCTCATATCATTTCAACCTTTAAAACAACTTACTGTAGCACCTAAATTGGTGTACCTTTCAATCAATTCTGTCCCCAGAAAGATATGATCTGTTATAGAATATAATTTTGAAAACCTTGGCTGTCTTCTTTCTCATATTTTCAGTAAGAATATCCTCCATTTATTTTTAGGTCATTGTCACCAGAATTAAATCACTATGAACAAGTAATCATTGGGGTCAGTAGATGCTGAAGTCCCCTCTCTCACCTTTTTTTTTGGTTAACAGTACTGCTCTTAGTGTTTTCCCCATCATTTACTGTATTCCCTTCTTTGTGATAAATTGAAAATAAGGATATTTCCACCCAAGTATTCAAAATTATAGTACCTCATATTTGGATTTCTTTTGTATTCATCTGGTCTAGTTCAGCCCCTCTTCCCAATCCCATCTTTGTCCATTTCTTCATGTAGCACCTCACGTGCAGAGGCAATAGAATGAGAATGTCACCATTTTATGGTAGTATCTGATTTTAAAAAATCATCATAGAAATTGTACAGAATCTGTTTCCTTTTCTAGAAGTTTGTGACCAAACTTTGGATAGATTCATTTTCTCCTTCATTGCTTTTAGAGGGTTATTTTGAGACTACCTATCAGATATGAAATTCGAGCAGTAATGTAACTAATGCTACACTTCTTTTGACCAGTAATAGCTAGTAAATTTAATTGCTTCTTTAAAAGAAAAAAAAACCCAAATGCCTAGACTGATATTAAGCCCATGTATCATCATAGAGGAGGATGTTTGTCCTCCCATTTTGTAATTAATTCCCAAAGAGGAGAAGACCTTTATGATTTTCAAAAGATTGTGCTGGGCTATTTTTCTCTTGATTTCAAAAACAGAAGAGAATAAAGCTTGCATACTATCAATCAGTTGCTTTGATTCCTGGAAAACATTCAGCAATACATTATTTAAAATGGAAGTTCTTAACCTGAGATCTATGAACTTTTTCTTTTGATAATTATATTTGAATATAATTTTTTCCTTTGTAATCTTATGTGTTTTATTTCATATTTTAAGAGTATCATTCTGAGAATGGATCCATAAGTTTCATCACAGTGCCATAAGGGTCTGACACACAAAAAATGGTTAAGAACCTGCAGTTTAAAAGATGAAGAACTTGATGAATTTTATGATGCATTTTCTGAAGAAAAAATCACGGCAGACTATGCTCATGTCATTATTAAGCAAGGTTACTAGAGGTGGTGGACATAGTTTACCTGGATTTATGCCAGACTTGATGAATCTCTCAAACTAATTTTGTGAATAAGAAAGAGAAATGCTCATTATTCAGAGGTGTCAAACTTGAAGCCCTTGCAACTCAAAATTGAAAATGTATTATCTAATATTATCATGTATTATCTAATATTTGGTAATAAGTAGCTCCTCCCCTAAGACCAAATAAAAAGAGAATTCTCAAATCCTTTTACATCAAGAGGTTAATCAGGAAGCTGGAGTTTCTCACTGTCCTTTAATCCACTCTGTCCTTGTAACCCGTTCCCATTAACCCATTCCAGGTGTATGTGATGCGATTCAAACTTAGCACTATTGAAGGTAAAATACTCAAGGGGATCAGTATGGCCCTGATTGTGTTATAGGATTGTGGCTGTTAAGATAGAACTATTTGGGGCTCTTGGTTTCAGCAGTGCTGTCACTGAAACTATCTGGTGAAGCCTGGTTGAACTGAATTTGCATTTGATAATAACAGTTACTAAAAATTGGTGCTATTTGAAGAAGACCATCGAATCTTCTATTATTACTGTTGTAGTACTGATACCAGTCCATTTGATTGGTACTACATCAACTAGGTTCAACCCTTAGTGGCACTGGTCATGATTTATTATCATGGCTATTAGCAGAGATTATGTTAGCACTGCTATTTTGCAGTAGAGAGGATTATGATAGTTTAAAAAGATTCTGTTTCATCAAAAAATGACATACAGAAATGTAATATGCAGTGGGTTTTATTTTTTTTTAGAAAATCTGACGTATTTAAAATGTATTATTTGGGGTAGTATTCTATTTTTAAAAAATAGAAGGTAATTTTCAACAAGTTGCCATTCTATTTTATTTTGTTCTGATTAGCCTACTTTAAATAATCACAAAATCCTAGAAACATTCCAGCTTACTTTTCTTTAAAAAACAACCAAACCTGAGAACCACAGATGTTTAGGAAGAATCCTTTTTTTTTTTTTTTTTTGGAAAATTAGGAATCAATTAGGTATGTAATTTAAATTAATTTCTCTTGACTGAGAAGACAAATAGGTGATGTTTATGTTACATTAATTTTATGACAATTAAGTATCTTCAGCATGAGATAACAAATCGTCTCATTCTTTTATCATTTGACTATGTACCAAATGTCCTACAGGCTTCTTAGAGTGTCCTTTGTTCAGGGTACCCATGATAGCGTATGTACATAGAATATGATATTACTGACTACCATATTGGATGGTTATGATGACTCTGCAAGGTCCCTTGTGGTACTCTAGTAGTACAGATTTGTTCTTGGATTATAGGAGGGTCCATTCTAATCTTAAAATCACTTTGAGGTGATAGTGTAAGACATTGGAAAGATTGCTAAATTTGGAGCCAATAGAATTGTGTTAAACCATGACTACTATTTACTACCTGTATGATTTTATTCAGGCACTTCACAAACTTTTGGTGCCTTGGTTTTTTAGCTTTAAAATAAGGGTGATTGATTCTATAACACTGAGGCTTCTTTCAGTTCTAAATACAGAGTGTTCCAAAAGTCTTAGTGAAGTTTTACACTTTAATTGCTTAAAACTTCACTACAGCTAGGTCCAGTTTGGTGCAAATAATGAATCTGAAATGGGCAGGTTATCTAACTGTATACTGAATATTTCCTTTGTGCTTGAACCAGTTACCATATTTTATAGAATTATAACTTTGAATAGCACAAATTCAAATACATGGGACCATTCAGGAGATTCATTATATTCGCTAACAGGGATGTAGTTCTAAGACTTTTGGGACTCCCCATATACGAATGATCCTGTGATGGGGCAGAGGAGAAACTGCTCTTAGACAAGATCATTTTGGAAGTAAGCACTCATCCCTTCTGGAAATTTTGCTTCACTGTGTTAGGGAAGCATAGTTGAGGCCCCCACCCTTCTCAAGGTAATAATCATGATATGTGGTACTTTAAGATTAGAATTACTTTACAGGTCATGTCCTCTGGTCCTTATAGCGACCCTGTGAGGTAGGTCAGTTAATCTCCATTTTAAGGATTAGGAAACCCAAATTTAGGTTAAATAATAGCCTTATCATATTCATATAGTTACCCTCAAATGAATCCTAGAACTTAGCAATCTGAGGGGATTGGTCCCCTCTTACAGACGAATTTTTAGGGGGTACTTTAGCTACTTTGAATGACCCTGAGTTTCAGTTCAATTTCTTACATTGTTCTTTGGGGTCTAGAAGACACTAGATATATCTTACTGTTGCCTATACCTTTGATATCATTTGAGAATAATATTGCAATTGTGGTCTACATACTGGATTTGAAGGGATGGTGTAACTGGAACTAATGTCCCAATTAAAAAAAAAGATTGACCATTTGAGTGCCTTCTAGCTCTCCTTTTCCCCCATCCCTCATCTCTCAGCCTCCTAAATGGCCCGATAAGTTCATTTTAATGTTTCAGGCACACAAGAAGACCTTAAATATGTCAACATCTATCAGCTGTAATAATATTTAATTTTTCTTTCTCCCCTCTTCTCATCCTATAGGCTTACTCTGTCTATGATGAAGATATTGGATATTGCCAAGGACAGTCTTTTCTGGCTGCTGTACTGCTGCTCCATGTAAGTAAATTATCTTGTCAAAAAACGGAATTTTGTCAAGAACTTTAATTTTTAACTGATTTCATTCTTCTTTTCTCATTGATTGCCTTTTCCTAATAAAAATTACATATAGAATTTTCATAATGGGACTTTTCCTTATTCTAACTCACATTATTCACACTGGAACTATTTATTAAGGGAGTGAATTATTGATCTGAAATTATCTTTATACATTTATTTGTATAGATTTCATAATGTAGTATATAGTCCATTTTGTAAAGGTTTCATTTTTAGTTGAGAAATATGTATACACTTTCTTTTCCCACTCAGTTGTCTCCAACTATCTAGCGTATCTAAATTTTCTGTCAGATCCTCAGGATTGTTGTTGTTTTGTCTTTTTGTAGGTTTTTTCTAGGTCTGGGGACAGATGCAAATTGAGGTCCTCAATGACTATGTTTTAATTTCTATTTCCACTGTAATATGTTTAGCATTTCCCACATTTTATACTGTTTGGGGCATATTGTGTAGCTTAGTTATTATTTGATATCTATTTATATGGATAGATGTAGACATCATTTCATTATTTATGGTACTACTGAACAGAATGTACTTTTCCTGCTTATCTCATCTAACCATGTCTGTTTTTTTCTATTGCCTTATCTGAAGTTTTGATTTCTATTTCTTCTCTTTTGAATTCACCTTAAGCATTAAATTCTTCTCCGGATCCTCATGTTAATTTTGTAGAAGTCTTCAAGTATGTTTCTTGTAAACAGTCTATTGTTGGATTCTGTTTTAGAATCCATTCCCTCTTCCATTTTATGAGTGAATTTATCCCATTTACACTTACTGATATGATTTTTTAATGATGTTTTCTTTCATTATATCCTTTTATACCTTTTTTCTTGTTGCCCAATATCCTATCTTTACAAGTAATGCTTCTTTGTTAAGGAAGTGATTAAAAAAAGGACTCTAGACAGCAATAGTAATCTTTTGGCAGCACAGTGGATATATTACAGGGCTTGAAGCCAGGAAAACTCATCTTTCTGAGGTTCAAATCTGGCCTGTGTGACCATGGGAAAGTCACTTAATCCTGTTTGCCTCAGTTTCTTCATCTGTAAAATGAGCTGGAAAAGGAAATGACAAGCCCCGTTAGGATCTTTGCCAAGAAAATCCCAAATGGGGTCATGAAGAGTTAGACATGACAATGACTGAACAACAAGAAGTAATCTTTAATTAAGGTGATCTGCTCCCTTTCCTTTGGTCTTCCTCTTTTCATCTAGCCTGGACCCCAATCTCTGGTTCTTAGACCTTATTTTTCTCCATATAATTCTTCCTTTATGATCCTTCTCTGAAGTTGAAGTTTATTTTGCTTATGACTCCTTCTTCTCTGATTCTGCCCTTTTAAAACTCACTCTCCTGCTTCCTGTACATACCTGTTTCTCTCTTGAAGCATTTATGGCATTTGAGGTATTAATAGTTCTGGTTGTTTTCCCCCAGTGTATCCTTTCTTCTTGTGAAATCAGAACACAGAGGTGTACTACTTGCTTTACTGTGTCCTGTGTCAAGCTACTTAGCATAATTAATAAACTGCAATGACTTTTTGTTGTCCTAAGAGTAAATACAAAATACTTTGTTTGGCATTCCAAACCCTTTACAACCTATTTGCTGTCTACCTTTTCATTCTTCTTACATGTTACTACCCAACACATAGTCTCCTATCCAGTAAAACTGGCCCCCCTTCTATTCCACAAATAAAATACTCCATTTCTTACCTTTAGGCATTATCCCTATCTGTCCCCATGCCTGTTTTTTTGCCTCTATCCCCAGCTCTTTGCATAGTACTTGGAATACAGTCGGTGCTTAATAAATGTTTATTTATTAAACATAATAATTGCCAATATGGATAGTCTGCAATCCTATTCTGCCCTATTTCTTAGCTATATAGAAGCAGGGATAGTAAAATGTCTATAGTGCTAATTCAATTAATAGACTTGTTGGAGTCCAGTCAGCTGATGTTTCAGGGTTTCAACTAGGCCTCAATAGCTACTGTAGCCGTCTTAGGACACATGAAGCACCCAACCATAATTCCATTACTTTGCTCTTTCCTGTCTCTCATGACATGTTGAGTGAATATATTGAGGTTTTAGGAGGTTATTATTATTTTTAAATAGTAGCATAAACCTTTTGTATTCTAAGCTTATCCTTATCTCAACTTTGGTCTTTTCCATCCTTAAAGAGGAGAAGGGAAGAGGGCAGAGAACAAGCTTTGGTTAAATATCTGCTATGTGTCAGGCATTGTGCCAAGCCCTTTCCAAATATTACCTTATTTGATACTTGATTAGATTTTATACTTCGAGGAGAGAGGGTGTCAGTATTATTAACCATATTTTACGGTGAGAAAACTGAGACTTAAGAGGTGAAGCCATTTGCTAGTGTTCATACAACTTGTAAGTGTTGGGAACAGGACGTGAACCTAGAGCTTCCTAATTCTAAGTCCACATCTTTACAACCACTATGCCATGCTTATGAATTCAGTTTAAAAAATGCTTCTCTGAGTAATTTATTCAACATGCTTGAACAGTAGTATAGTAGAGTCCAAATAAACATAAAACTCAAACAAATGTTTTGCTAATTTTGTATTATATTTTCAAAAAATATAACTGCTGTATTTTTACGACAGATAGTATATATAGCACCTGCCCGATATTCACAACACCTACAGAAGCCATGAATATCCCAGCACAATCCTGAATCGAGAAATACCACAGACTCTCCACACAGAAGATAGAACCAAAACATTTTTTAAACACCAGAAAGCCTTATCCCAACACAAAAGCCAAATCCATCATAGTAACAGAAATCTATGCACAATGCAGAGAACACCACCCGAGCCTTCCCTCTGTTGGGCTTCCCACAAACCAATACCCTTAAACAAATCACAAACAAGCTCTCTCACTCCTAGCTCTGATTGCTCTCTGACTAACTTCCTCTCCACTCTACTGTAGCTCTGCCTCTTCCTGTTCTATTCCTTCAGCAAGTTCCTCCCACCACAGGTTCCATGTGACCAGGCAGGTCACATGGACCTGTTAATGAATGGGAAAGATCTTCCCATTAAGAAGCAAAATTACATTAACAGTAAGCAAAAATGCATTATCAGTACAGAATACCAGACCATCAGTAGTTGAACCATATCCATGAGGCTAATTTCCAGCCCTGACCCTCAAAGTAAAGCCTTGTGGATCCTAAGCAGATAAGAAGAATGGAAAAAAATATTATCCATACATTTTAACAGATTCACAAATGAACACCAAACAAAAACTAGATATGCTCTATGTCCTTTTGTTAATCTGAAGTTCTTTTTTTTAAAGATGTAATGCTATAGCCAATTTACATGCTATTCTAAGTCTAATGAGCTTTCTTTTTTATAAATATTTTGATATTTTTTCTTCTCTATTATTTTTATGACATTCTGATGTCCCCTCACATGACTATGCCATAGCTTATTCTCCTGTCCTTCAATTAAGGGATATAAAGACTTTTCCAGGTTTTTCCATTATGAATAAAACAGCTATAAATATTTTTGTGCATGTGGTTAACTTATTTTTCTTGCTACCTGTAAGGTAGCAATGGAATCACATGAACAATGTGTTTTTTGGTTCATTGAATGTGATGTCTAATTTTGAAAGAGAGGAATAAAGAACAAACTGATGCTGTAATACCTTTCACAGTCTATTATGCTATCAGTAAAGCAACTTTAGTCTGGTGATTTTTTTGGATGATTAGAGAAATCATATGAGTTCCAGCTGTACTAATGGGCCTTGGTGCCATTTGACAAAGGTCACTTCTTTCAGTCCATTTGCCATTGGGTGACATATTCCTTTTCTTCGTGGGAAAGAGATTTGATTTGGCGATTTCCATCAAGACCCTTCCAGGTCCTTAAAGTCTAGGAAGTTAGTTTGTTTTCTGAGGGGGGAAATCATGAGAAGACCTGGGTTTGAACCTTGGCTCTCTTATTTTACTACCTGTACTTACACTTTGAACAAATCCTTTTCTCTTAGTGTTTTACTTTTTTTACCTACATAAAATGATATAGTTAGGTTTCATCTAGGCTTTTTAACTTTTTTGTGTATCTCAACTCCTCAGAAAAATATTTGTAAATGCAAGAAATAAAATATGTAGAATTACAAGTAAATCAATTATATTGAATACAATCATCAAAATATTTTTTTTAAACTTCACAGAGCCCTAGTTAAGAACTTCTGAGATAGATGATATATCATCTTGATTACAGCTCTATCCTGTCAATTGTTCTGTGTTTCTTACATCTTCATTCATAAGCATAGAGCGCATAGATAGTCATAATGCCCTGAAATACGAAAAGGTATTGAAGTGCCTTCTGAAAAGTCAGATATTAGATTACGTTGAACATAATTTCAGCATTGTAAATTTCATAATGTTCTGCTCATAGTTAATGTCTATTACATATATTGGGTACCTCTCTGCTAAAATAGAATATTTTATAAGCTAGACCCACTCGGTTTGGAAGTCAACTATGTTCTTAAAATTTTTTTTTGTCAAATATAAAAGTAGTAAAATATGGGATTGCATAGGAAATAAATGAACTAAGTTATTTATATTAGATTCCAGGGGTGCATTATAAGGGAGCTATTAATTTTTTTTATCATTTATATAGACTGTTGCCCTTTTTTTGCTTTTCGACCAGGGGTGAGGAACCTGTGGCCTCAAGGCCACATGTAACCCTCTAGATCCTCAAGTGCACCCCTTTGCCTGAATCCAAGCTTCACAGCACAAATCCCCTTAATAAAAGGATTTGTTCTGTAAAACTTGGTCAAAAGGCCACATCCAAGGACCCAGAAGGCCACATATGACCTCAGGGCCACAGGTTCCCCATCCCTTTTCCGGACATGGTTGGTAGTTCCATGTTAATCATTGACAAAAGCCTGTTTCCTTTCATAATGCTGGTTTTTTCTAGACCTGTGTTGATTTGTACTTTATATTCATAGCCTATGAGGAGAGAAATACACATTGAATGAGATGTTTAAGACCAGTGAATGATATTAAGGTATTTATCTTTCTCCATGGTGTTTTGTCACTTTAAAGATGAGTGTTATTGGATTCAACTGAAGCAGCTTCAATAAATTAATGAATATCTCTTGAAAGTTCCCAGATGTTTTGGCAGGAGCTTTTAAAAGCACATGTTTAATCAAGTAGGGTTTAGGTAGTAGAAGCATTTTTTATCACAGGAGGAACTGTTCATTACATGCATGATGTAGTAATACTGGTTTGTAAGAAGTTATCACCACAGAGGGAGACTTTTTATGACCCAGTTACTTAAAACTCATAGGATTGCAGTCTTTCTTTGAAAAATTATTTGCATTCTCTGCTGTATTTTATTCAACAGCTTCTACATATTAGTTATGTTGTAAGTTAGTAACCGCCATGCTGGATTTCCAGTGGAATTAAATACTATTCCAAGTGTCCCACTGACGATCCTAGAATTTCATAAAATCCGTTTGGATACATTTTCCACCAAGTAGATTTTAGAAAAAAAAATTATCTTAAAGAATATTTATTTAACATTTTTGTTGAGGGCCTAAATATTCTTGCCTTTGAATTAAATAACCATTTAAAACTTTTTTACTCTAATTTTTATTGACATGAGTTTAGAAGCTTCCTAGTTATACAGAAAATTACTAATTTTTTGAATGAACCTAGGAAGAATCAAAAGTTAACATAAAGATAGCCTCTCTTGAATACAAATTATTACCCAATACTTTTTACAAGTGGGTAAATTTAATACTTCCAAAGAAATACAGTAAAGCACATCAGGTAGGAATATGAAAAGGATTAATTTCAGAATCTTTATTGTTTTAGAGATGTTTTACAGGTATGCTCCTATATACCCTTTCCCCTTGTTCAAAATGGAAATTGTAAGGTTTCTTAAACAGGTGCCAAAGACCATTTTCACCTGAGACACTCATTTCCTCACTTAGTCACTTAATGAATCAAAAAGGATTTATTAAATATTTACTGTGTGTTTAGGGCCGGTGATATAAAAAAGGTTAAAAGGCAGCTCCCAAATCCTCAAGGAGCTCACATTTAATGAGAGAGACAACATGTAAGTAACTATATGCATACAGGTTTTGTAGAGAAGGTGAAAAGAAAACTGAGAAGGGAGTTGCTAGGGAGAAGTGATCCTACTATGTGGTATGCAGTATTCCTGTGTTAGGATGTGATATTATGTAAAACATAGTGCCTCAACTCCAAGAACTACAATGTAGTACTGACTTACCTGGAAGAACTGGACAAGGTGGTGGTGGTGTGGTTTTTGGAAGGACTTTGGAAATCAGATAAGCAGTTCTAGCAAGCAAGCAATGATTAGTTCCAATATTACATAATTTGTTCACAAAAATAGAAAAGTAAACATCTTATCAAACTCCTTCTTTGAGACAAATACAGTACTCATATCCGTACCTAGTAGAGATAAAGCAGAGAAAGAAACCTACATACCAATATCCCTAATGAATAATTTAATAGCAGTGCCAAAATATGCCCTCCTCCCACTTCCCATCTCTGGCTCTAGGCACAATAATTGAGATCAGTTACTGCTGCTTTTGGAAAGGGTATGTCAATAAATCACCTTTGTTCTTTGCATTTCTTGTCTGTCCCTCATGCCTGGAATGCAAGTTGTCTTCTTCCATCCTCACAAACCTTGAGGTCCTCCTCCAATATGCAGTTCAGTGCAGTTGCGTGAAGTCTTTACTGAGTCTCCCCACTTGTTCATCTTCTTTCCTTTTTCAGATTTTATTTGTATTTTATTTATTTTATTATGCTTATTTGCATATATATGTTATATTACCCTAGTTTTGCTGTAAATCCTCTAAAAGAAAGCTAGAACATTTTCACTGTTTGTGTTTGCTCATTCATAATAGGTACTTAATGATGTATATTGTTCCTCTTGTATGTCTTGAAAATAGTGACATCCTTAAAGCTTCATTCATTATAAAGCTTTTTGTTATTTTTGTTGTAATTAGCTGTACCGGTTACCTTGATTTTTTATATGAATATGATTCTGAGGTCAAGATCATGGTCTTAATCTCTGACTGGGTCAGTTAGAATTCATTTATTCCAAAGCTATAATGGTTATACATGGTGTGCATGTGTATGTGTGAGAATATAGATGGAATGATATATAGATTGGCCATCACAGCCCATCACTATGTAAGAAAAATCAAACACTTTACAGAGTGTACCATACTGATGTTACATTAGCCACAATGCTACTATTACTGCTGATACTGATAATAGTCTCAAAGCAGAACAAGACATTATTATTTTATTTTTAAAACTCATATCTCTAAAGTCATAGCTGTATATGCTCTAATATACAAATTAATTATTGTACTGTATTTGCATAGATAGAAATCTCTCAAAGAGTTGCTTTCTGAATTGATGCTAAAAGATGATAAATCCCTAGTTTCCTAAAATGTTTAATAATGAGTAGGAAAACACTCTGTTGCCAAGTTAACCTGATTTGTCTTATTTTCTGCATTTTCTTTAGTCTGCTATTGAACAACATACTTTTTCTAATTATTATTCATTAAAAGCAATAATCGCAATTGAAGTCAGCATGGTAGAGAATAGGTAGGTAAAGTAGGTAGAGAGCTGACCTGGGAGTCAGAATGGCATGGGTTCAAGTCCCACCCCCTTTCCCATTACTAGATTTGTGACATTGAGCTAATCTCTGAACCTGTCAGTGGTGCCAGGCAGGTCTGAAGACTGTAAATTGTTGAATTGTTAACTCATCCATCTGCATTGGTACTTGGAGTTTCTTCCCTGCACACCTCCTTATGATTTCACAAATGAATTTGAATTTCATAGTTCTCTGAGACCCATTGTAAGGAAGGGAAAATTACACATTCACTTGAGGGTAGCAGGATATTAGCTGTAGAAAGGGCTTTCATGGAGAAGGTGGTGTCACAACTGGGCATAAAGGAAAGAACTTGCTACAGTAGATTTTTAATGGGGGAGTTGGGGAGAGAATCTATTCTGGATGATACCTGGCATGGTTTAGGAAAGGGGTGGAGAACCTACAGTCTCAGGGCCATATGTGGCCTTTCTAGGTCCTTGGGTGTGGCCTTTTGACTGAGTCCAAGTTTTATAGAACAAATCCTTTCATTAAGGAGATTTGTTCGGTGAAGTTTGGATTCAGTTAAAGGTCCTCACTTGAGAACCTAGAGGGCCACATGTGACCGCGAGGCTACAGGTTTCCCACCCCTGGTTTAGGCTGTTGCACAGAGTTAGGAGGGAGAAGATAAAAAAAGAGGAGTGGTGGATGTTCAGTCGTTTTTCAGGCATGTCTAATGCTTCGTGACCCCATTTAGGGTTTTCTTGGCAGAGATACTGGAATGTTTATAGGTAAGGAACTGAGGCAAACAGGATTAGGTGACTTACCTAAGGTCACACAGCTAGTAAGTGTCTAAGGCCGGATTTGAACTCAGGAGATGAGTTTTTCTGACTCCAGCCCTGGCACTCTCCATTCACTGCTACTGTGAAGGGGCAGTAGGGAGTAGTATATTTTGACTGGAATATAATTTCAAGAAGGGATTATAGAAAGTAAATTTAAGTGGAACTCAGATGCCTTGAAGTGTTAGGGACCCAAAGAAAGACAGAGACAATCCTTGCCTTCAAGGTGTTCACAGTGTAATTGGGGAGACAACATACAAACAACTTGGTACAAAACAAGCTATAGGCAGGACAGATTGGAGATAATTTCGAAAGGAAAGGGGATTGGAAAAGACTTGGAGAGGATGAATTTTCAACTGGGACTGGGAGGAAGTGTGGGAAGCTAGAAGCAGACAGGATGTACATACAAACAACTTGGTACAAAACAAGCTATAGGCAGGACAGATTGGAGATAATTTCGAAGGCAAAGGGGATTGGAAAAGACTTTGAGAGCATGAATTTTCAGCTGGGACTGGAAAGAAGTGTGGGAAGCTAGAAGCAGACGGGATGTGAGGAGAAAACTCTGGGCATAGTAGGCAGCCTGTGAACATGCACAGGATACAGACTGTTGCTCAGGTATAAGGCTAGTTTTATGGGAGTCTAATCAATTCTAGGGGATTCAAACCTTTGCCTTCAGTTATTGTTAATTAAACAATTCAGCAATTAACATTGATTACCTGTTATGTGCTATGCCCTTTACAAATTTACTTTTTACTTACTTCTCTCTTTTCCCCCAAATGAAAACATAAGTTTCTTGAGGGCAGAAATTATTTTTATTTTTGATTTGTATCCCCGGTATCCAGCACAGTACCTGACACGTACATAAGTGTTCCCTGAATAAGTAAATGAATGTCTAAGGCACTGTAATGGTAAATGCTAGGGATTCAGAGACAAATCTACTCAAATAACAATAACAAATATTAGATGTAGAACAGTGGTTAGCCAGGCACTACTTGACTACAGTCACAGTGGTGACTGGGGACTTTTACCATCTCCAGACTTTTTTTACCCTCAAGATTTGTCCTGGGTCTGCTGGCTCTTTCTATAGGGGAACTAGCCTCCCCAGTGGTTCTATCCCCCGCTCCCCCCCCCCCACCTTGGATTTCTGAATTTGGATTTCTACCTTTGCAACATGTAGTTTTATTTCTACACAGAAAAGAAAATGTTAAGCAATACTAGATAATAGAATAATTAAAGCAGAATCCTGAAACATCTCACTACTTACATTTCACTGCTAGTTGAGAGACTGATACTTAGACATCATTTTGACATTTGCAAACAATTTCTTTATTATTAATTAAAATTAACCATTTTACATGTGAACACCAAGTAGGCTCTTTCTTTCCATAGCCTCTCTCTGTTTTTCTGTGTCTCTGTGTTTCCATGTGTATCTCTTTCTCATCCTTATACTTTAGTGCTTCAGGTAGAAGAGGCCTGAGGGACTGAGGTTACCCCTTTAATATGTCCGTGAAGTCCAGTTCAGCGACCAGTTAAAAGACTTTTCATTGACACACGGTACAAACCTCTGAATTGTTACGGTGGAAAGGAAGCAGTTAGAAGAGAGAGGTCTGTCCTGAGTTATAATAATAAGAGCTAGCCTTTGTTTAGCGCTTTAAGATTTGCTCATTGCTTTGCAGATATTTCATTTGATCCTCACAGTAGCCCTAGAAAGTAGGTGTTATCACCACCGTGTTATAGATGAGAAAATGAGTTCCAAGGAGGTTAAATGACTTGCCCTGGGTCAAGACGATATTTGAATTCAGGTTTTCTGACTCCAGATCAGTCATCTTAACCCTTATTGCCTCACTGCTTCATTTGGCAGTGGAAGGAGAGGGAGAAGGAAGCAGGCCCACTTCAAGCTATTAGGCACATGCCTTGGTTGCAGATTGAGCTTGCTCCAAGCCTGGCAGGGGAAAGGGCTAGCTAGCACACAGAGTAAAAGATAAACTAAATTGGATGTGGACAGCAGATTCCTTTTTAATCTTTGGACAAGAAATAGTGCTTAGATTTCTATTTTTTTTTTAGGGGAGCTGGATTCTCTTTCTTGTCTATCAGGGTTATGACTTTTCCTTTCTCTCTAGAGGTTTGTTTTCAGATTTTTTTTTTCTCTCTTGTATTTGGCAGTATATTTGAACAGTTTTATGATGAGATAGTTTTTGGGATTCTGTATTAGGTTAGTATAAATGACTGTAGTAGAGATAGTCATTGTTAATTATACCTTAGGTGCTAAGGAATTTCTTGAGATTAACCTAGTATTTTTGTGTGACACATAAGTGAACTAAAAATGCAGGACTTTAACACCAGCTTCTAGGATGAGAGGCAGGGAATGAACTCAATTTATTCATCCAATAGCCGAATTACATAAACTGGTCCATCAGAAAAGGGGTGAAGTCTATGCTATGCAAGCCTGGATGAAATAAAGTGCTCTTCTTGGCCTCTGTGCTAATGGAACAGAAAGGCCACAAAACAGCATTATTTGTTACTCTGCTATTTAGAAGTAGCTTTTGTTTTTTAGATCAGTCAGCGAACAAGCATTTGTTCAGTCCTTACTATATGCCAAACACTGCTAAGTGGGAATACAATGCATGCAAAAACAATCCCTGACTTTAGAGAATTTACATTGTAATGGGAAGGAAGGAAACAAGCCATCCAGGCACTGCACAGAACTCTACAGTTATCATTTAATCCCCACAACTACCTAGTGAGGGAGGCACTATTGTTCAGTACTTAAGTGACTTGCTCCAGGTCTCAAGCTAGTGAGGATGGGAGGATGGAAAGAGGGAGAGAGAGGAAGGGGAGGAGAAAGAACTGAAGGGGGAGGGAGAGAAAGGGAAAGAGGAAGGAAAGAAGGACAGGGAGGAAAAGAGAGACAGTGGAGGAGAGAAAGGTAAGAGGAAAGGAGAGAGAGAAGGTAGGGACACACACAGAGGAAGGGCTGTAGAAAGAGAGATAATGGAAGGGGGAGGGAGAGGGAAAGGGGGGAAGAAAGAGAATGGCAGAAGGAGGGGAGGGAGAGAAAAAAGAAGGGAGTGAAAGACAGAGGAAGAGAAGGAGAAAGATAATGGGGAGGGAGAGAAAGGGAGAGAAGAAGGAAAGACAGGGAGGAGGAAGGGAAGAGAAAGAGAGAATGGAGGGGGTAGGGAGAGAGAAAGGAAAGAAGGGGAAGAGGGGAGGGGAAGACAGGGGAGAAAGGAAGAGAGAATAATAATTTTTGGAAGGAGGAGAGATCATCCCAGAAATGGGGGAACACCAGTACAAAGGCATAGAGGTGAAAGATGTCATGTTTGCGGGGCACAACGTAGGCTCATGAAGTTAGATGGAAAGTGGAGGGGAGCAGTGCACTTGATTGATGCCACTTTTGCTGGACTTATACCACAGAGATTGGGAACCTGGAGCCTTGAGGACATGTGGCCCTCTAGGCCCTCAAGTGTGGCTCCTTGACTGAATCCAAGGATTCAGTTCCCCACCCTTGCACTAGACCATGCTTCAGCTTAGCATCTCATCCAGCCATCCTGTCTTGCCATCTGTCTGTTGCCATGCGCATACCACCCCTCTCTTCCACTTCTTCCACCTCACTGGGAACAAGCTCTCTTTCCCAGTCAATTCTCCCTTATAAGACTTGTCTTCCCCCTGGCAATGTAAGCTTCCTAAGGGCAAAGACTATTTCTTTTCAAAGTATATGTAACCCAGTGTTTGGCATGCTTCCTGGTGCATAGTAAGCATTTAATAAACGCCTATTGAATTCTTGTATGATTAACAGTTGTTAATCCTCTTTCCTTGTTCACTTTACCTTGAAATAAAGGATAATGTAAAAAAAAGGCCTAGAACCCTGGCAAGTGCAGGGATGACCAGTGAAGAGCCCTTTTCTTCCACTGGTGTACTCCAGGAAGACCCCAAGCATATTGAGTGGCCCCCTGTAGCATAGACAGGCCTGTCCATTTAGAGTCTACACTGGTAGGGGAAATATCCACACAAATGAGACCACTCAACTACTTTTTGCCTCAAATTTTCTTCTGCAAAATGATTTGGCAGCTATGTGGTGTGCTTGATCTAGAATTGAGAAGATCTGAGTTCAAATCCTGACTCAGTCTCAGCTCATTGTATGACCCTGAGTGTGTCGCTAAATGTCTTTCAGCCTCAGTTTCCTTTTCTGTAAAATGGAAAGAGCAGTACCTAACTCTAAAGCAGTATTAAAGTTGCTGTTTTTAGTATTAGGAATTTACAGCTTTGTAGACAAGTCCTTGCTGTTGTGGACCTGTTTATAAATATATAAGTTCATAACTGAGTAGAGCTGAGAAGGCATATACACAGATAACTATGGGGATAGTAATGCTATCTTTCTCTGACAGGGTTGTTGTGAGGATAAAATGAGAATACTTGTAGAGCACATTGCAAACCTTAAAATGCCAGAGAAATGCTAGCTGCTATTGTAATTATAACAGTTATTACTATATCACCTTGAAGGTTTTTGTAGCCCTAAATCTTTAGTCCTAAGACCTGTGACCCAAGTGCCTGCTATTTGACAGGTATAAGTGAGAGGTACTAAAGATGCAAGTACAAAAGTGATCCTCCTTGCCCATGATAAGCTGAAATTCTATTGGAAGAAAAAAACAGATTCACAAATAAGTACATATAAAAGCAGATGCAAAATAAACACAAGGTAATTTTTGGAGTGGGAAACTCCAGCAGTTTTGCGAATGGAGAATGGTTTTGTGTAGATTGCAGCATTTGAGTTGCTTGGGCCTTTAATGGAACTCTGGATTTTGACAGGTGGAGGCAAGGAGAAACAGCCTTACTGTTAATTATATCAATATAAAGAGAATGGATTAGAAAGTGAAGAGACTGCAGGCAGGGAGACCAATTAGGAAGCAATTATAGTGGCATAGGCAAGAGGTGATGAACTCAATTAAATTAAATTCAGCATTTATCAAGCCTTCTCCATGTTCGAGACACTGTCCTTGTTTCTAGGGATTCTGAAAAAAATGAGAAAGTCCCTACCATTACATGATTCACATACATGTTTACTCGCATGTAAGAAAAAGGTCATTTGACAGCAGCCGACTGTGCTCATAGCTATACAAACAACAGACAGGCAGGGGATAGAAGGGAGTCATGTCTCAGCATTCAAAAGAAGGAGCAAATATTCAGAGGGAAGCTTGACTGAGCTCTCTACCTGTCAAAAACCACAAAGAAGAAAAGTAAGGTGAGGATTGAGCAAAGGCTATTAGCTTAAACGGGTAAGAGAGTGATGGTTTCATTAATAGTGATGGCGAGTCAGCAAATTCAGATGACTTATCCTCAGGAGTTCTAGGACATTGATGTGAGTGCGGGAGGGTTCAGAGAAGCTGTGTTTGGAGGGCAGGAGATATCTAGGCATGAACCAAGAGACTTTGAAGTTGGAGGCTGATGATGCCAGGATAACCTTCTGGAGGAGCCTCCGAGACACGGAAAGGACACAGGGAGAGATAGTATTTTTAACAGACAGGCAGATTTAGAAAACTTGTTAGAGACTTGAGCAAAGGAAGAGAAGACAGACGAGGGAAGGTGTGAAATGACTTAGAAATATGGAGTGAGGGAAATAAGGGAATCTCACAAAAGCCTTCTAAATAGGAAGAGGAAGGAAAAAAAGGGATATGGGCAACTTTGGGAATCAACTGGGAAAACAATAGGCTTTGATGAAAGCCTAACTGATAAAACCGGAGGAATAAAGAATTGCCTTGTGGCAGTGAGGGCCCTTCGAGATTAGGAAGCATGACTTGGCAGCACACCTAGTCATCATAACTGCACAACTCTCTTCCAAAGCACTTACTTCAATAATGATTATTAAGTACCACGCCCTGTGCTAGGGAGGCAAAGACAGGTGCACATCCTCCAGGGGCTCCTTGGGCTCTGAGGCGATTGTCTCTGAACAAGGGTGAGTTGCTCCAAGTCTTTGTAGTGGTATGGGAAAGGTAGAGCACCATGGTCGTTGGGCAGATGTCAGTTGTAGGCCAGAGGACTAAAAGGAAGGTTTATTTTTTGGTTTGTTTTTTTAATGATTATGCTTTAGATCAGGTCATTTAACCACTTGTGAATCCACCTAAATGCCCTCCTTCAGATAACCTTTGTCTCCATCTTGTTCTATAGGAATGGAAATAAAGGACACTTGGTTAAATGCCCCTTGAAATGTGGGTATGCCCTATGCACACCCTGCCTACCCCCCAAACCTGCCTGCCGAACCTTCCAAAAATAAAGAATAGTAGCATTATTCTGGCATGACATGTTTTTGATGAAAGTGTATTGCCTCAATTATGACGGCTCATCTGTTAAAATGTTAGCAAAACAACTAATGACAGATCCTGGAAGTCAAGCTCATTATCCCAGTGTTTTGTAGATTCTACTTTTTTTCCCCTTAAATTGAGATATTTACCTATCTCCAGTTCTGTGGCACCTCTTCCATTTCCATGCTTCATGATTTTTCAGAGATTACTAACAACAGTTCAGCAGTCAACATCCGCAAATTACTTCCATCCAAGTCTAGGATTTAGTTTATTTAGTTTTGGTGCCTTGCATTAATTGACTTCACCTTCGTGGTCTTTAGGAAGCAGCTAGATGGTTCAGTGGATAAAGCTCTGGGCCTTGAGTAAGGAAGAATTAAGTTCAAATCTGACCTTAGTCACTTAACCTGTTTGCTTTATTCCACTAGAGAAGGAAATGGCAAACCACTCCAGTATCTTTGCCAAGAAAAACCCATGTACAGTATAGTCCATGGAGTCACAAAGAATTTGACATAACGGCACTTTTTACTTCTCCACTTAGGTTGAGTTTCCGTTCCTGTTAACCATTTAATTGTGTAGCCTTCCTAGTCTGAAGACAGCTAGTTTGACTCTTGTATAAATAAAGAATGATACATTTTTTTCCCTACTTGTTCTTTGGTATTTCATCCACTAGCCACATTTTGTCTAAAAGAAGTGACAGAGCGAAATTGACTAAACATATTTCAAAATAGGTGGTTTTGTATATGTATGCACCTCATGGGTCATGACAGGTGGATGGCTAGTAGGTTAGGCAGTTGCTTATTTGATAGGATTTCAAGGTTCTAGGTATCCTCAAAGTACTTCCTCATTGGACTGCCCATATAACTCATATTTCATTATATTCATACCTCTGTCCAATCAATAAGCATTTTTGAAGTTCTCACTAGTTGTCAAGTACTATGCTAAGTATTGGGGCAGCTAGGTGGTACAGGGGATAGAGCGCAGGACTTAAAATCAGGAAGAGTCAGGAGTCTCAGACACTTCCTAGCTGTGTGACCCTGGGCAAGTCACTCAGGCTTGTTTGCCTTAGCTTCTCATCTGTAAAGTGAGTTGGAGAAGGAAATAGCAAACGACTGAAGTATCTTTGCCAATAAAACCCCAAAATGGGGTTACAGAAAGTGACTGAAATAAAATGTTAAATATTAGAAATAAAAGGACAAAAATGAAATAGTCCCTGTCCTCAAGGAGTTTTCACTCTCCTGGAGGAGTGGGTGTGTGTGTGTGTGTGTGTGTGTGTGTGTGTGTGTGTGTGTGTGAGAGAGAGAGAGAGAAAATATAAGAATTTTTGTGGAAAAGGGAGGAGGCACTAGCTGCTGGGGGTATCAGGAAAGGCTTTAGTAGAAGGTGACCTGTTAGTTTTTCAGGCTTCTTTTAAGACTCAGCTCAAACCCCACATTTGTAAGAGGGCATCTTTCCTGATTGTCCCAGTAACTGGGGCCTTAGCTCTTGAGATGACCCATCTATTGCAGTCCTTTTGTGACAGACCCTGAGTTAAGTGCTGAGGAAGCAGATATTAAAAAGACAATCTCCTACCCTCAAGGAGTTTCCATTCTATCAAATGGCAAAAAAGCCTATCTGATCCTCTGCTGATAAGCAGATTTTTATAGGGAAGAAGAGGTACCAGGACACTTTGTTGAAAGAAGAGCCCCACTGAGGAGGTAAAAATCTGAAAAGGTGGGTCTGGGGGCCTTACTGGAAACGCTCTTTCTATATCGCTGCTTTGTGGGAAACTGTGATACCAATTTCTCATGGAGACCTGTAGCCATTAACACAGCAGAGTAAAACCAGAAAGGGATTCCCCTTCGTGCCCCTCCATCTTTCTCATTGTATTTTTCCCTCTCCAGATGCCTGAAGAACAGGCTTTCTGTGTTTTGGTGAAGATTATGTATGACTATGGCTTGAGGGATCTCTACAAAAATAACTTCGAGGATCTACACTGTAAATTCTATCAACTGGAACGGCTCATGCAGGTAAGATCAAAATTGCTGCTTTTTTTGCCTGTTGGTGAGGGAAATCTGACAAGCCACTATAGGAATATTCCAGGGGGAGTGAGAAAGTTCTGTTGGGAATTGTACAGATTTAGAAATGCTCATAGACTTTGCCTAATCTCTATATGAGTCTTAATACCCATCAAAAATTAAATTTAATTAAATTGGTGCTTATATTTTGAAGCTTACTATGTCTAACACATTAAAGATTTTTATTTTAATAAAGTACATTTATTTGGGAGGCATTTTATACAGTTGCTAGCTATCAGACTGCCACACTGTTGATGTAAAAGAATTAGGAGAGTTATAGAGAAAGCATTCAAATTGTTACGAGTTCTTCCCAAATTAACAAGTACACAGGCCAAATATAGGTCTAGTGTTAATCTGAAAACTTGGTTAAGAAAAGACATCAGACTAAAGGCATGCGTTATTAATTAATTCCCTCTTAAAGATAACAGTCATAGCGCTATGGAGCCAGAGGTGACTCTGACTGCCTTGTTACAGAAATTATCCGTCTTAAATACATTTTGTCATGAGAAAAAGAAAAGACAATAGAACAATGTCAGTTGGGCCTTGATATTCCAGGCTGGTTAAACACCTGTCTCGGTGACATACGATAAGAAGGAAATCCCACCACTAATGAGTGGCAGGCTTCGTGACCTAAACAGATGACTGACATAGGAAAGGGTAAAAAAAGAAAAAAATAGAGATTACAGCCTAAGACGTCTGTACTTCCAATAACATAGTATGTGTCCATAGATAACAAAATATAGAGGAAGTCCCACCATTTAAGATATAGAGGAAGTCCTACC